>JAQLOL010000014.1:12361330-12375319 GCA_029783665.1 Naso thynnoides | reverse complement strand
CCTTAAATTTTTTTTTTGTTATTAATATATATTTAATATTATTTTCTCAATTATTCAGTTAATCTGTCAATTCAGTTCATAATGTTCAGGTTATTAGAATTTCTTATTTTTCCCGATAAACAATCAATATGTAAAAATCAACTAAATTTTGCTTTTGAGAAGCTTGAAACAGCAAATGTGGAGGATTTTAACATTATTATTATTATTATTATTATTATTATTATTATTATTATTATTATTATTGATTCTCACGATGCTTCTCACTCGGTCTCTGTATTATATAGCCTACACAGTATTTCTATATGCAATGCTGACAATCATTCTCACCTATTGTGTGTGTGTGTGTGTGTGTGTGTGTGTGTGTGTGTATCCTGAGCCGCTGTTTGTCCTGTGTACTATATCTGACTCTGACATCATTATTATAGGCCGACTGGGAGGATCTGCGCGCACTTCCCTTTAAGATGCGTCTGTCATCGCTCCGTTCACGGAAGGTCGTTCAGCCTGTTTTCTGCGGTGAAGCAGGAGACTTGTTCCAGCTGGCCTGAGACAGGAAAAAAACACACTGTGGTGCATTTTGTGTCGGCCGACTGAACCCAGGAAGGAAGGGAAGAGGACAGGCTCCGCCGAGGGAGACGGAAATGAGAGGGGGGTGTCCAAAGAGGAAACTCTATCCCTTTAAGAGCAAGTGGGACATAGCGGTGCGAGAAAAGGAGAGGAGGGGGAGAAGAAAGAGGAATTAAAAAAGAAAAGGAAGAAAGAGACAGGGAGGGAGGAGGGAGAGCGGGCGATAAAAAAAGAAAGATGACATCCTCGCAGCTGAACGGCCGAGGTGGAGCGAGAGGCTGCGGCCCGGCGAGAGCGCCGCTCGCCGGGGTCAGGGCTTGAATCCAACAACGAGGCTTCGACAAACACCCGATTGGCCTATTGGGGGAAATCGGAAAAATAGATTCATAAATTAAAAACAAAGCATGACCTGCTGTGCTACCAGATACGTGTGTTATAACCCATATTTGTTCTCTTGCGTAAAAATGCATTTATTTCACGTAGAGTGGTTTATGTTTACTGCTAGAAATGTAATACTGTATCATGCGAGTTTCTTGGGGGTTTGTTTTGGTAAGGAGTCTTCTTGTGAGATACTGCGATTTGGTGAGATGAGGGTTTAATGAATTAAAGTTAGAAACCAAAGTGAAAGAGAAACAGGCCATTATTGGACCTGGCCTGCTCCACTGCTGCCTGCGCGCTGCAGCCTGCGCAAGTCAACAGCTGCGTGCATTTTAATGGACAGTATTAGGCTACCTCAATGAGAAAAACATATTTTTGCAGACGACTTTAGTCACGTTTTGTAAAAGAGAATCCAGACGCCCGTCGTTTGTGCTGCAGGACAGGCGGCTGTCCGCGCCTTGATCACCGCTGGGCCGATCGAGCCATGCAAAGGCGGCTCTCCTCGATCGCAATCAGGAGCTGACTTTATAATCTCCATCGCTGTGGCGCAAAATGGATGCTGCTTGGAGCAATTTTCTCTTCCAGGTAGGCTTGCTGAGCATGGCGTCTCTTTCTGCTCTCATTTTACTGCGCGCATTTTTTCTCACATGGATCACGTCAGTGTGCGTGTGTGTTTGTTTGTTTGTTCGTGTGTGTCCGGCAGTCCTCACATCTTGTTTAACAGCCTGGCACCTCAGGATAATGCCGGGACTTGTGTTTACATTTGCTGACGGCCTTCTGCTTGCTTCTCCAGAATACTCCCACCCAAACCCAAGTGGAGGGGAGCCTCCAATCAGAGCTCATGCCCGTGCAGACGAGTTCTCCCCAAACCCCACCCACAGAGCACATAGCACAGCCTCCTTCAACTGTGGACACTGCTGCCCTCAATGAGGAGCCCCTGCCTGGTGAGGGACACTGATCTGCACACCTGTAGAGTTGACTGGAGTTTAAAAAAAAAAAAAAGAAGCCCCAATTAGGTCTGATTTGTATAATTTAAAACCTGTATTGGAGTCAGTGAGTGCCCAATAACTTTTATTTGGGTGAGGTGGGTTTTATGGAAGCAAATGATGTCCATAAATCTTAAAATTCGGATAACTGGACATCCGTAATATAAATGAAAAACACATTTAACAACATGTAGTGTTTCCAATTTTTTTATTTTATAAAAAACAAAGATAACTACCTCTCTTTAACTCTAGTAAATACGTGGAAATCACTTTTATTTTGCCACATAGTTAAAAATAAAACCTTTCAAATAATTTAAAACACAAGCTTTAAACACCCTCTAACAATACAATACAACATTAAGCCTTGATGCCTAGTAGAGTCACAGCTTATAATTACATCTGAAAAACCAAATCAATGAATCCCTTGACACATGATTATGTTAACTGATTAATGTCGTAATCCCTTTCTTAAGCAATTTTTTTGAAAAATTCACTCTCTTCAGTGACACAAATGTAAATATTTGCAGGTTTTCCTTCCTGTCTTCTCTGAAATAAACTAAATAGTTTTGTAAAATGGAGAACAAGCCTTGTGTAAATTTCACTTTAGGCTCATAGAAATAGTAATGGACATTTTTCACTAAATCCAGATTTACAGACCAATTGCTAAATCGATTATTTAAGAAAATAGCCATGAGAATAATTTGTAATAAAATTAATTATTAGTTGCAGTTGTCTTTATGACTATTTTTAATTTTTGTTGTAATTAACATTTCCCACAGCCAAGGACATCTGCAAATTGTCCAAACAACAGTCAAAAGCTCAAAGATAATCAATTAACAGCTGTGTAAAACACCTGCAGGGAGCATATTTTTGAAAAGGTGAAGTTGTTTTTGTATTTTTGATCAATGACATAAAGGATTCACTTAATATTAAAACTATTGTCAGTTTTCTGTCAATCAAATGGGGTTGTTTGAAAAAAAGGTGTAATACCAACTTAAATATCACCATTGCTTTGTTTGCCTGAAGGCTGTAATAAGTTAGCTATTAAAGTTGAAATCACTCTTTGTAAAGTTTGAAAAAAACGTTTTTGTTTCTGTCTTCTCTCCTGCCCCCCTGTGGTCCAGTGAAGCCAGTGTCTCGGCCGGCCCGTGTGCCCCACATCTGTGCCATCTGCAACAAGCAGTTCAAGAACAACTACAACCTGCGGCGGCACCAGTCGGTCCACACTGGGGTACGCATGAAGGACAGGGCCAGAGAGCAGGCGGAGGGGGCAAAGGAGGGAGCAGCCGGCCAGGTGGCGGTGGCGGCCCCGTCGGCGATGGCGGTGGGGGCTGGAGGGAGGGCGGAGAGGCCCACTGTTCCCCTCTCCCTGCTTCACCTCTCCGCACCTCCCCCTCTCGCCCCTCCCGGCGTGCTGGCAGGGGCCCAGCAGCCTCCCTTGGGTAGTCAGGATGGTGAAGGGGTTGCCATGCCAAACCTAATGGCTAGTGTTAACCCCCATGCTCCGCCTCCTGCTGCTGTCGTCATGGCCACAGGGGCGACAGTACAGGTGGGTCAGGGCCTTGTGGAGATGGCTGTCGTCAACCCCAAACCTTCAAGCATGTTGTTTCTTCAGCTGCCTGACCACAAGGATGGTTGAGACCCCTTGGTTAACCATTTGAGACTTACAAGCAGCTACTTTGTGTCACCTGCTTCACATTTGAATAAAACTCCCGTTTTTTTAAATTCGACAAAATATCCAATTACAGCAAGGGCTCAAGGACCAGTAAATTCCATCCCAGCGTTTTGCACTGGTCCCCAGTTTGAGAAACAGTGTGCTTGAAGCCCCCCCACGCTCCCCTGCATGTTCTCTGTAACACAAACAGTGTGAAAACAGATAGACTTCCCTCCTCCAACGGGAAGAAGTTAACCTAAGATGCAAAAAAACTGTCAGAAATGTTTTGTACAATGATGACATGCAACTACTGAACAAATGAGGCAATAATGTCTGTGTGCATTTGCATGGTTTCAACAAAAAATGGAAACATAGTAGTACAGTTGACCCTGAATGTATTTCATTTCTATCTAAACTCTGTAGTGTGTTTATCTGCTTGTTTGTTTTGCCTCAGCGGCCCTCAAATCCCAACCCAAACCCGGTGAGGAAGAACCATGCCTGCGAGACATGCGGGAAGGCTTTCCGTGACGTTTACCACCTCAACCGCCACCGCCTGTCCCACTCGGACGAGAAACCGTTCTCCTGTCCCATCTGCCAGCAGCGCTTCAAGAGGAAGGACCGCATGAGCCACCACGTGCGCTCCCATCAGGGCGGTGTGGAAAAACCTTACGTTTGTCCCCACTGTGGCAAAGCTTTCTCCAGGTGATCACTATGGAAGACTATGGAAGTCTAATAACATTAATGTCATGATTGGATTGAGATAGTTAAAGTGAAAGACTCTTTTTTTCTTAGCATAAAGATAGGAAAGAGCTTGCCTAGCTCTGACTGAAGATGACAAAAACAAGCCTACCAGCCTCTCTAAAACTCACTTAGTAGTATGTTATATCTTGTTTGTTTAATTAGTACAAAAACCAGATGTAAAAATCATCATTTGCAATTTTACAGGGATTATGGGCCTGGTGGGACCAGCAACTAAGCTAGTCAGCTTCCTGCAGCGTCATATTTAAAGGGATAGTTTGGGTCTTTTGATGTGGGGTTTTATGATACTCTTATGCTTAGTCAGTGACTTACCTGCAGTAGAAAACTGTCAGCTCGCCCTCTGTCTGGAGAAGCCGCGTGATTCATTGTCAGTAAATAGACCATAGTACTGCTGTAAATGGTACCAACAGCAGCACATCTTTTAGCCACCACCAAGACTACTCATCTAAAGTATATATGTCCTTTTACGTGTATGCTACATTTTTAAAATTTTCCTGCGGGTGCATCATGCTGCTTCTCCGTACAGAGGGCTACGGCAGGTATAGCACTGACAAGGCAGAAGTGCTTGAATGTGTCAGGCAGAGACTTTTGTTAAAATGCTGCACAAACCAATAAGATATTTCAGTAAGTTAATGAGTTTATGCTAACAGTGGTATAAAGCAATAAAATACATTGTATTATAAATGTAAAAGCATCGGTCACATGCTGGAATAATGAGACAGAGAATGTAAATATACAGTATGTGATGATGTCACACAGTGCGTGCAAAACTCCTGAGCATTAACCTGAGCATGTGTTCAGCACCTGACTTTAACTTTTCATTTATAGGAGGAAGACCATCATTCTTTTTTTTTTTTAAATTACATAGTCTCATTAAGGGAAACATCTTTGTAACTCTTATTAATCATATTTTTTTCTGTCCAGGTTCCTCAAAGAAAGAGATTCTTTCTGACCTTTATCACAAATGTTCCTAGCAATTACATGGGGACCTTTTAGATTATGAGTAAAAACTAAAGTCCTAATATTTTGACTCTCTCTTTCACAAGGCCCGACCATCTCAACAGTCACGTCAGACAGGTGCACTCTTCAGAGAGACCCTTTAAATGCCCGGTATGTCATGTTTACCCTGTGTTAAGTCCTCTCTTACCTGTTTACAGCATCGATTTTTAGTCCATCCGTGTCAACAATGAACATGTGCACATGCTCCGTGTTCCAGATGAGTCAGGGTTTTAGTTTTGTACATTAGTGCACTTTTATCTCTATCTTCAGCTGATATGTTGACATGAGTAAATCAACATTGAGAATATCACCATGGAAACTGATTTGGATAAGGCACATGTCTTGATGATACAGAGATTACGCAGCATGTATCTTGTAATTGCACTTTGATTGTTCTGTTTACATGCAGCTGCTCAAAGTCTGATTTTTACATGAGCACGACAAACAAACTGAGTATTGAGCACCGGCTCATGTTTAAAGATTTAATGTCTACAAGATGACAAGATGTGAAACAGAAAATTTTATAAAACTGTCACTAGTTAATAAAAAGTTAGTTAACGTGTGCTTTGGATTTTACTTTTATGCATTCCTCTTTTAAATCTCCCGTTAATTCCATCGTCTTTTTTTTCTTCCCCAGACATGTGAGTCCAGCTTTGCCACGAAGGATCGTTTGCGCGCACATATGATTCGCCACGAGGAGAAGGTCCCCTGTCACATTTGTGGCAAGCTCCTGTCAGCTGCTTATATCACAGATCACATGAGGGTGCACAACCAGTCACAGCACCACGCCTGCCATCTGTGTAACCGCAGTAAGTACAGCTCATCATCAATATATTCACATAACCACAACCCTCTCCTCACTTCTGTGAAGCTTCAAAGCAGTTTTCAGCTCATTGTCTTGGTTTTCTGGCCTGTGACTTTAATGTTCCAGTTGTCTCCAGCTGCAGCAAACGGCTTTTCTAAATGAAAAAAGCTCTGATAAATTGACTGCATGCTACCTGCCCAGCACCAAACAGCAGACAGACACAGCAAGCAACTAGCTGGAAAACATCATGAAGCCTTCAGCTGCAAAAGACTCAGATATTTCCCTCAGGAGACGGTGGAGACAAAACAGAGTTAAAGTGAGGGTGAATATTAGATTTATGTTCACCAGCAGACAAATATGAGTCGAAACCACAACTTTCAATGGATGCAAATGTTGCTCCATAGCTGCTGGATGCAAAAATGGGATACTGTTTGCTGAAAAGTGGCACAGTAAATCATTGCATGTTTAAGTACTCTTAATTTAAGGATCTTTTTTGAGTAATGCAGGCACACATGTTCCATCTGTTACTTGTAGCTTTTTGTTAAAATAAAGGTAATTAATCAAATGCTACTCAGGGCTGGATTTTGATAGCCTTTAATCTCCTTTATAGTTCAGTTTTTGTGACTTAAACCTTTGGCTTTAACTTTCTGGTTACCTTTCACACTACATTTAGACTGTCTGCCACTTGTGGCAATTTACTCTACACTTGAAAGAGCAGACATCATGTATTACTTTATATCGCTGGTTGTGTGCTTTATTTTGACCTTGTCTATTACTGAAATAATAAAGTCTTATTTTCACTATCTCCTGCATTCTCCTTCATCAGGCTTCACCACACTGACATACCTACGTGTCCACGCCCAGAAGCACCATGGCCAGGAGTGGAAGGACAGTCCAGGGGGCTTCGGCGGCACGGCCTCCGGCGGTGTACTGGTCTGCCACTTGTGTGGCGTCCACTGCAAGACACCCACCCAGCTCCAGGGGCACATGGGCACCCATAGCAACAACCAGGGTGCCCCGAGCCCCATCACCTCTAATGTGGCTGCCAGCAGCTCTGTCTCCCTTAGCAACATGGTGACAGCGCCCACTGTGTACGTCACCGGTAACACGGTGGTGGACCTGCTCGTGACAGACTGCTCGAGCATTGCGGCACCGCAGCAACACAGTTAGCATTAGATAGCTTAGCAGTAACCTCAGTCCCTTAACAGAGGGCAAGGTTAGAGACGGTTAAAGTTGCGCGTAGATGCTGATCCAGTTTCAGTTTGTAATGTTCCCACTTATAATTAAACTTAGGATTAAGTGTGGGGGAGGTTAACACCAGGCAGTGTTTGAGTATCACCTCTGAGCTGCAGAGCTGGAGCACTGGAGAAGAGCTGTATCAATAGAGCAAAGAAGTTATGCAAAGAGAGACTTTTTGTGACTGCGACAGGTTCAACAACACTAACGACAAATGTGGATGTGTTGTCCGAAAACTTCCGAATGCTCTTACGCATGTAAGACTCCAGTGAAACCGTGGTATCGTGAGCATCTACTGTATTACTGTCCCCTCTCTGCCCTCTCTCTCTCTCTGTCCCTCCCTTCAACCCTGGCATTGGCTGCTCTCTGCAAGTGCACCAAGTACTGTATATCTCACACCAGCTCTGATCATACCTCCATTTTGGAGCTCACTTACTAAGAATCCAAACAGCTTTGCGTTAAGAAGAAGTAGGGAGAGGATAGCTCTCCGAAAACGTTTTGAGGAAACCCATTAGAAGGGAAGTTGTGTGTTTGGGTGCACGTAAGTCAGGGCTCTTCTAGCATGTTAGCTTGTTCGCTCACAACACTAAAATCAACATTTGATTTTGCAACGCCAGTTTATTAAGGCTCTCGAGGGCTGTTTGTAAATCTGGACGGAAGGCCATACGTGTCGTGGTCAGTATGGAATCGTGGGATGTATTTGTTCATTTGTTTCCTAATGGTACAGAGATAAGAGTTGCATTCAGGAGTGTCAAGCACCTTAAATCATTATTGTTTGATCCAGTGAGGGTCAAAATGGATTTGAGATTTCTTGGGTTTTTCTTGCTTTGAGTCTTCCTCCGGGTTCGGGCCGTTAAAATGAAAAGAGAAAAGAAACGAGTGCTAATCAACACTTCAGCTTCTGACATGGCAGTTCTTGCACCTAAAAACTACCTTTTGCATGAAAATGAGCTTGCTTCGTCATGCTTATCGTAAGGGAGCTGCAATGACAAAAAAAAAATAAAAAACCTTTGGCAGTACCACCAAGTTAGTTAGCTGTAAACAATAATATTATAAAAGTGTTGATTTTATTCAGAAAATTTGAACATTGTTGGCCATTCATTTGATTGTAACTGTTATTGCCATAGCTATTTGTTTTCTCTTTGTACCAGTCCGATGAGTGAACCTTATGCATTAGATTTAGTCTTTGAACTCTGTATAGCACACGATGTTCTGAACGCAAGTAATTGTCATTCTACATGAATCATGTGAGGAACGGTCACTTGTCCGTTGGATATTTTCAGTTGCTTTGAATTATATTGTGAGTGATGTGGTGTCAAGAAAGGGCTTATAAAGTCACTAAGTCAGGTAAAATAAGTAAAAATAGGGGTTTGACAACACCACGTGGTATGCTGTAAACAAATCCTGGTTTTGTACTGGAGTGCTTTTTCAGTTTTGTGTTATCATGTTTCTTTGAATTTTGTAGGGTTGTTTCTTCCTTCTCTTCCTTTGGAAATGTGTTCTTCCTGTTGAGAAAAGTAGTGATTTATTAAACTTTTTTTTTTTTAAGGATTATCTCCATTACACTAAGAAAAAAAATAATACCTCTACTCTAAGATTCTGTACAGCTCTTGTGATACATCTTAATGCCTTATCGTACTCAACTGCATTTTAATTCTTTTATGATGAAATATTTCAAATCTTAGTCATGGATTCATTAAGAATATTAATGGGATGTATTTATATTTATATTTTTATATTTCTCAGCAGTATGCATGTCTAAAAGGTTGTTAGAGCAAAAAAAAAAAATCAATGATGCTTACTACAGTCATAAATATTATGTTATTTTGTAGATGAAGTAGAAATCATGTTATTATTTTGTAATTTGGACAATTTAAAGTAAAAAGAGTAAACAGGCATTGTGTTGTGTGGTGACTTACTTTTAAACAGCTTTTTTTTTTCATCACATAAGTGACAGGCGTTCATCCTGGATGTTCAACAAGTTTATAGGCAGGATGTCTGTTAATAAGGATGTTAACTCGACTCCTGCCACGACTCCTGCCAACCTGTTAACAATCAGACCCGTGACTTCTCAGTGGTAATTACTAAATCATTACATGAATACTCAGTATCGTGGGTCAGACCACATTCATCTACGAATTTTGATCTCAACCACACACCTTAAAGTTTAACGACTGCATGGCGTTGACAAAAGTTGTCAACAAACATCTGATCATGTATCTCTTGGCTGCAATTCATTCTATATTCACAACTAACCATGTTTAGGGTTGTACCTTCCATATATCAAACAAGGGAATATTTTGGCAAAAGATGTTTGTCCTGGGTTAAAAGTCAAACGTGGTATAGTGAATAAATGTGGCGCAGTTCACCTGTTTGGCCAAACTCGCTTCTCTCATGTCATGTGTACCACTGCAACAAACACTCCACCTGTCCCATGGTGGTCTCTAGTTTTGCCTTATGTCAAAGAAGTGGATGGGAATGATTGGAACTGCAAAACAGTGATCCCAGTTTAAACAAGTGTGGACCAGGAGCAGAAAGTGAGGGGGAAATGGCCCCTTCTCTACCTCCTACCCCCCTACTTCTGGCACCCTTGCTCAGACCTCATTCATCAAAACAAATTCATTTTCATTTCAGTTACACGGGTCAAGTTTCATGATTGCATCTTCTGCAGTTGCAATGCTACTACGTTGACAAAATCTGTCCACAGACATAAAACAAAAAGGACTAAAACACCAGTAAAGCTCCAGGAGAATATTTTTTCATGATGACACACAGAGACACAAGCTGAAAAACAATGCGAGTACAGAGCACATGCATAAGTAATAACATGACTCATGGTGATTTAATGCATCAAAAAATGCAAAATGAATCATACTGTACATTCTGCATTTTTCTTCACCATGGAGAAATGATCAAGTCTCTATGATTGTATTCTGTCAGTTTAATGTTAACTTACATTAAATTCATTGCCACTAAATTATAATCAAATTGAGTTCCCTCAGAAAAGCAGAACGATCTTATAACTATGAAACTCGCAGTATTAAATGGTAGCCATGACTGCCTGTACAAGTCACTGCATGACTCAATAGACCAGTGGTTCCCAAAGTGAGGTCAGGAGGCACAAAGGGGGTGTTCCGAGTTGCCTTCCAAAAAAACATTAAAAAATATATTTATATATATTGCATTTTTAACCCATCATTGTACGAATTCTGGTTAAATTATTTCTTAAAATACTGTAAAATAACATTTTGGCTATTAGGCTGTTGCTCATTTGTGTTGTATTATTTCCAGTGTTTGCACAGGCCTAACAATGCCTGTTCCACCTCCAGGGTTGATGGCGGTCACCTGTCTCTGGCATCAATATTTTGGGGGTCGGGAGCTAAAGAGTTTGGGAACCCCCGCAATAGACAACAGCAAACAATTACTGGGGCAGAGGTGTCATGGAAAACCCGGCCTCCTCAAAGCAGGATATCAACATGTACATTCAGAACACCTACAGTGACCCTAACCGGCAGAAGGAGCTGAGTAGCCCCCCATTATTACCTTAGATACTAAGAGGGCACGTTGTGAAGAAGGTCAGACCCAGCTCATCCACCTGAACTAAGTGGACTCCCATACAAAGCTTGCATGACTGCCCATCACTACTTAAGAGACTAACATCCTAAGAGTCGCCTGGAGGAGAGTGAAAAGGGAGGGATCCTTGAGTGCTTGTGACTACACACCGGAGTGGAGACCCTGTCTGTCCCCAGGACTGGCAGCTCTTGGTGGATCTGCTTAGATTCCCTTGTCACATTGCCAGTATCACTCTGAACTCAAATATCATCCTGGTCTCAAAGAGCACCAAGAACACCGTCATCATGGGGCAGACAGTGTGACAGAGGACCAGATGGAGGAACAGAAGAGATGGAAGTAAAAACAGCTGGTCACCAGTCGAGGACTCACATCACAAAGGGTTAAGTGCACTTAACATTACAGAACTGGAAAGAAGCAGAGCCAAGAACGCCACTGAAGCAGCTGAAAAAGCCCTGAGGTGACTCAGATCAGTGCCTGATGATGAAGAACTGAAGCACCCAGTGACCCCAGGACACAGTACTGATGATGTGTTCAGGTGCATCAGAAGATGTCTGTTAAGACGTAAATTAGGCACATCAAAAGGGTAAATTCTAATACTTATCTAAAAAATATAGCTGGGGGATTTTATTTTTATCATCTCAATCTTTCCTGGCATTTCAGAGACAAATCCTCTTTTCATTTGTGGAAGAAGCTTTCTTGGTCTTGTGATTTATGGCAAATGAGTTGTGTTTCATTCAATATTACACCCAAGACTGCTCCTATTCCAACTTGTATGTCTACACAGTATGTCTGGTGACTTAAACTGTAACATTGTTTCTCATTTCTCCCACTGATTTCTGCTCTGACGTCAATACTGTACTTGACTGAATTTTAAATCACACCATTAAAACAGTGTCTTTAGTCTGTCTGTAAAGGCTTTATCTACAGCACTGGCCAGACATAAACGAACAGTGACGAACAGTGTGGGAAGGGTGAAGGTAAGTTTTATAACCTTTACTTTACTTATTGTACACTTTATTTACATATTTTTCCTGGCTGTAGGAACAGATATACAAGTGGCCACAGTTACATGTTTGACATGCCCTATACTCTACTGACAGAGCTGGGGTTATTAGTCTGAGCAGTGCTGCACTGACTGAGTTGTAATCTGCAGACCTCTAAACACATCACAGTTTGCAGGGTACAAAATGTCACGACCCTGAGCCTATGAACACATCAAGCATCTCTGATAATGTGTAACTAATGATTGATAATTGATCAGTTTACTTGCAAATGCAGATCCATTCAAAGGTCAGACTTGTCAAAGATATACTTATCTTTAGCCTTTACAGACACAAATGCCATGAATGAGTAGGCAACTATCTTGCTGGTCTTTAATCATTATGCATAAATGCTGAGTCCTTTAGCTGCTGCAGGCTACATTACTGTATTTCAAGCAGACAGATTTTATATTGCTGCAGCTGGAATAGATGACCTCCTTGTGTGGGACGTGTCTGTGCATGTAAAATAACGAAAAAATCCAGTTGACAAAATGCAGTGCAGAGACTGGTGCAGATTTCTCGGAATGCCATAAGCTGCTGCTGCTGCTGCTTGGACCTGTAGGAAGTAGCTGGCGCAGCAGTGCACAGTGTTGAGTCAACGTTGCATCTGCGAAGCTGAGGCAGCGACATCACTGGCGCGCTGCTGCGAGACAGATGAGATGACATATTCCCTTGACACGTAGACCGGGTTGTGTCGCTGTTTTTTCGTCGGTTTCGGAGCTTATTAATAAGCTGTTTTCTTAAACCGGCTAGATTGCAGGCTGGTCACCAATGCTCTTCGTGAGCTGCCCTCATGTAGATGTCGATCTAACTTGCTGCAAGCTAGCGTTAGCTCGCTGCCGCTACCCTTCAGACATAGAAGTGGCCACATAAACATGCGGATCATCGAGGCGGAGACCCCCGGCACATCTCTAACGTTAAACGCTCTCTGCAGGACACGAGTCTCGACCGGCCGCTGACTGGACTCTGCAGGGCCTCTGTGTAAATGTTTAAGATTTTTCCTTTGGTTCTAAACATGTGCAAACTCAAATCTGTTAGCCAGTCAGCCATGGTTAGCGTTCAAGGGGTCGGTTAGCTTAGTTGCTACTGCTAACTGCTACAAACAAATAACAAGCTAAGAAAACAGTTTAATATCAATATAATGTTATCATGAATTAGTGACAAACACAGACAGTAGCACACTAGAAAAGTATTTATCACGTATTTCGTGTCATTGTCTTGCTAACTGTCCTATTTCTTATTTTTTTTTAATGACAAAATGGTTGCTAACTAAGCCAGCGGGGACTAACGTTAACTGCTGTGGCTAAAGCTACATTTGGGGAGACGCTAATGTTAGCTAGCGTTCTTAGCGTTATTGTTAGCGGGCGATTCAACAGCGTAGACAGTTGGTCATGCTTAAGAAAGCGAGGCATGACATTGTTAGCAACATCATACCTGTTCACTACACCCACATACCTGTATGCTGGCCGACCCAGTTTTCTAATTAACAAGCTGGCAACCAAATACAAAGCTCAGTAGTTTGTGTTACCTGTAGCTATCGGGTGTATTTTTTTTTTAGCTCAACTAACATAGCTTGTGTATTTTCTGAAAAGTGTTCTGCATGATGTTAGCTCAGTTGGCGTTAGTTCAATACCAAATAAAGTTAATGCAACGTAATGCTCTGCGACTGCACTTTGAACAATTTCAGACAAAATGCTCATGATAACATCAACATATATGGTCAACAATATGGCAGATTAGCGTCGATCCTATAATAGTTCAACGTTATGTCAATCTGAAGCCAGCCAATGGCTTATTTTGTACGTAACCTGTCAAAGCTTGGGCACCGATTTCATTTTCCTGTCTGGTAACATCAACTAACGATGCCGCCGGTAACCATGAGCCCTAGCAGCCTATGCCTATGTCGATACTTTCGACGTTGGGATTTTAAAACAGCGCAATGCGTATTTTGCTAATGGACGTAAACTTTTTAATGAGTCAGCCAGTCTAGTGTAT
>JAQLOL010000014.1:12335318-12359200 GCA_029783665.1 Naso thynnoides | reverse complement strand
TGGTATTTACTGTTGGCTAAAAATATTCAGTCGTGTACAAAGTCTTAAAGTTTGTAGAATTTTCTTTTTTCCCCAAAAAATACTTGCATCATAAGGGCCTCAGTTAACAATCATTTATCATCAGTCAGCTGTTTGGTCTGAGGTCCCAGGTTCCTTTGCCGGCGATCGACTTTTTCTAACTAACCCTAACCCTGCCCTTTCAGTTAAGTGTAATCGACTCATTAGATACAAACTTTGCATAGATACAAGTGTGTAGGAATAAGGGCTGGCTTTATAGGGGACATAAAAGAAGAAAAACTTGTTTAACTTTCTGAGAGGAGATCAGTTGGCACCTATTTTAAAAATTATTTAATCGAGTAGTTTTTGCAGCTTTAAAATATTTTGGTATATATGTGCAGCGACAGTGCATCACAGCCGTGTCTGCAAGAGCATTTATTTCATTTAGGCCACGTTTAGATGAGTGCCGTCCTACTAAAAACAGAAAAGTCTTTCCTTTGCGTCTTTAAAAGAAATCCATGTTTACATGAACAACCAAAAGCGCTGCAGTATGCATGCCAGGCCCTTAGATGGCAATGTAACTTCGTAATGAAATACCATCGGGGCTGCTTAAAGTTGTTTACTGCCTGTTGCTTTACAAATTAAAGAAATTCAGCCGTAGTTGACTTCTAAAATCCTGCCACAAACACTCGAATTTGCCTCGATAGGCTGTCGTCATTTTCAATTTGCTTTGGGCACACGGTGGAGGTTTTAACCAGTGTGGTTGTGGCCACTGCGGGAAACATTGACTTGCGCTAGCGTCAGCTTTAGTGTAGTCACCACTGTCACAGGCTTTGCAGGTTTTCCAGTTTACACAGCCAGAAAGAAGGTTGCGGTTTCAAAAGATTGCACTCTGGAACCCAGTTTCAAAAGTTTGTGTTTTCAGGAGCTTCAGCACGCCAGTGTCGTGTAAAAGAAGGCCGAACTGCAGCAAAAGTGTTTTGTTTGATGCAGAAACTTGCACTAAACAGGATCTCAGTCTTTAAACAATTAAAAAAGGCCAGTTAAGCCGGAGATGTCTTTCTGAGAGAAGTTGCTCCTTGACCCTATTAGATCTCTTTGAAACATGCTAAGTTATGCAAAGGTTACTGTGCACTATGCTCTCAGATTTCATGTAGAGACATTAAAAAGCAATCCACAAGTTTATCTGACTCCAGGGAATTACACAGGAATTAGAAATGAGGCTTGAAAATGTTTTTCTCGTTGACTCCAGCTTGATATGTTTTTTGACATAGGTGTTATTTATGGCAAATCTGCGAAGTTCACAAAGGAAGAAAACTGTAATTGCATTCTAGACAAATAACCAACTTCTTTCCTTTCTAGTTTTGGCGACAAGGAAAGGGAGATTATTTCCAGGGTATAATGTTCATGGCTGAGCTCAGCACTCCGTCTGTCTGCTTAGGAAAAATACTCATCCAGGTAAGTGTCTTGGTTCATCCTCATAGAAGATTGGAGTGCATTTGTTGCATGTGCATGTGTCACACTAAACTTCTTCTGCACTTTCAACTTTTCTCTTCCCCTTTTCATTCACTGGAGAATACACTTCCTGTCATTCCCGGCATGCAGCTTGTTCACGCCCCTCGGCTCCTGTTGACTGTGTCTTACACGCACAGCACTGTCAGACACATCAGTCGTTAATTGGTAACACAGTTTGCTTGAATACACACTGTAGAGCTGCATTCCCCTCGTAATTGTTTTAGGTTCGTGTAGATGCGTAGAATGTTTTCGTGTCCAGGTGAAGGTTGCCTCTCCATTGCTTTGTGCTTGTCGCCCATCTGGGACTCCCACGGCTGTTAGCCTCTAAATACAGCTCCCAGTGTTTAGACTGGATATGCTGCAGATACAATATCAGCTTGTCCTTCCACCTGCTCTCACTCAACACCCTTCCCATCCCATCCATGACAACAGAGCATGTAATAAACAGCAGTGTGGCTTAAAGCTATGGCCTCGTAGAGCTGCTCTCATGTACCTGCAGAGTTTAAAATAAAAACGGAAAACAATGATAAACAGGAAATGATGGAGATTTTATTTATAGGTTGCCATGTAAATCTAGAAAATGAGACTAGTAAATAGGCAAGAGGAAAACCTTTGTTATAGAAATGTGTGCAAGCTTGTTCTCAGTGTTATCTCAACGAAGCAGGGTGACGGTTAAAGATAAAGTTTACTCATCTGCTGTAAACGTATGAGTCTGTTGAAAATTGACTGCTTCACTGCCTCCAGAAGAAATCAACCAGAGCCCAACCAGCTGCACATTATCCTGTGCTCTGCCATCGCCATTCGATCAGTCTGTGCATGTAGTCTTAACTAATGTTAGTATTAACAGTGTAAGAATGGCAAGTAAGATTAACACCGTCAGCTTTCACCAAACTGTACTGCTTGCTTTTCTGTCTCCCTCTTTCTCTCTCTTGACCTCTCCCTCTTTTTTTCTCCGCTCTCAGTACAAACAGCAACACACTCTCCTGCACAAAGTGAATGGGGCTCTTATGCTGATCACTTTTTTCATCTGTCGAGTCCTCCTCTTCCCTTACCTCTACTACGTCTATGGCAGGTATGTCTGTCTTTCCATCTCTGTTTTTCTCATGTTCTGCTGTCTGGCTGAGCTTGGGTCGCTAACTTGCACAATCACATGATGGCTGTCTCATTGCTTGTGGAAGTAAAACTGAGATCATTTACAATTCGTTTATGCCTCCCTCTGTTTGGATCCAGGTACGCGTCCATTCCCTTCCACATGGTCCCTCTGGCGGTGCCCTGGCACTGTAACCTCGGCGCTGCTCTGCTCATGGCCCCCCAGCTCTATTGGTTCTCCCTAATCTGCAGGGGCGCCCTGCGGCTCTTCATGGGCTCCTCCCGCTCTCAAAGACCAAATGCAAGCACGGCCGCCGCCAAGGAGCTGCAGACGGATGGCACCGCACTCCCCCAGCCTTCCAACGGCTACAGCGCGCGCTCCACAGAGCCCGAGCTGACCACTCACTGAGAGGAGTGGTGGGGGGGAGGGGAGGGGAGGGGAGGGGAGGGAAAGGAAGGCGAATGTACCAATGAGTATGTAAAGGAAAAAGAGCTTTTGAGGGAAACGTGAGACTTGAAACAAGTAGCAATATGAAAGAGAAAGCTACAGACGATTGCCTCAAATAGTGCTGAAGTTTTTGATTCCAGCTGCCAAACACTACCCACTGAATGTTTGGCTGCTGGTCTTCTTGTACTTCAGCTTCTCAGTTTGTAGGAAACAAAAGTGTTAGTGCACTAAGTATTTAAAGATGTCATCGGGCACTGTGACAGATGGGAACATGCACTGACCTGAGAGGAATTTGCCTGGATGTATAGCAAGCATAGTTGGCTATTTCCCTCATGTAGATCAAATTCAGTCCTCTCTGCCTCTCAGTATAGGTAGAGCAGGAAAATAGGAATGTATTATATTGTATGTTAGTACATTTGCTGTAGATGGAAGGCCTGACTCAGTTTAGTAATGAAGACGACCTTCAAAAAAGAAAAAATCCTGGCTAAGCAGTATTTTGACTTGTTAGTGTTTATTATCTGTATCCTCTATGTAGTCACTGTCACTCTAACAAATGTAACCAACCTGCAGACTGACTCACCTTTAGAAGGGAGATAATCTCATAAGACTGTATTCTGCTGCCTTATCCCTTTTCCCCCATTCTTCGGTGTTTCGTTACATTTTTATTTCTTTTTATCCTCAGTGAAGAAGAAAGAGGCTCACTCAGACGGAAAAATGTGACTGGTGTACATAGCCGATGTAAAATTGTCCTCATTTCCATGTCAGTATTAGGTCACTCTTTTTCTTTTTCTTTTTTCTTTTTTTTTTTGAAGGTTTTGGTTCGTTTCTGCATTTCAGCTTTAAAACAAACCATTTCACAGTTTTACAGCTTAGTGTTCGCAAACTTCCCCGAACGTCACGGCAGCGATCCTCGTTTCAGTGTAGATAAGACCTCATTCCATTTACTGCTATCACAAAGTGTTTGTTGCATTCAAGGAAGTGATGCACAGTAACCACCACTTTTGAAATGAATTTACATGTGTGTGTTTTTTTTAAGTTTGGTGCTGATGTGAATCTCAAAATATCCATTTGATTGGCTGGATTTTTTTTCACCAAGAGATCCACGAGAGAAGTATTTCTAGCCTTTTTAGAGGACTTCTGATGTTGCAGTTTGAAGGGAAACAAAAGTGAACATTAATCTTGTAGGGAAGAGTCCACGTGGTTGACATGCAGCACATTTGTCCATGGCAACATATTTAAGCGATTATTTTTAACCATCTTCAAGTCTGAATTGTTTAAATTTTTAAATGGTTTGATTTACTTCAGTTCGTTAAGTTATTTGAGCCACTGGTTACATGAACCGTCAATGAACAACCAGGCTGGTTTTATCATTATATCTGTTTTAAAGCAGCTTCATTGTCCTGAGAAATGGGTCTCATAAATAAATAAATAGATAAAAACAAAGTTCAGAAACCATTGAGACGGGGCAGAGTGCCAAAACATCTGGACAACTGTGGGCATGTTGAACACAGAATATCCATTCCCCTGTTCCCTGAATTCATAAGGTACTGCTTCTCGACAATACTAAAACATTTCAACTGATGTACTGTATATTCCACAAATTGCTCGTTATTTATTTGTAAGTATTTATTTATTTATTTATTTGGTTTGTGGTTTTGAATGCATATTTATGCATACATATTATACTATATGCTTCTGAGCCTTATGTGAAGGCTGTATTGTTACTCAAACTAAAATATACTTCTCTGTCCTGAGCCTGCCTTGAGTCTTTTTTCCCTTGAATTTTGTCAATGATGGAAAGTAGAATTTATCAAATGCTATTTTGAAAATCATAAATGTAGCTTGGAAATATACGCATTAATGCACTGTTGACCTGAAGAAATAAGTGAGTGACAGATTTCGTGAATTTAGGTCATGATTTTAAGGCTCTACCAACTCCAGAAAGTGAACTAATCTCTGCCTGGCCTGCACCCTTAACTTCAATAATAAAAGACTTCATGTGGCTGTAGGATCAGCAGACAAAAGTCCATCCCACCACCATGGCTGCAATTGCCTAAGACATAAAGCAAAAAAATACTATGAGACATCAAGTTGTCTAATGTGATGTATCACTTGATGTACTTAGAAGTATAATTATTAAGATTTACATAGTGTAAGTAACAATACAGTGAAAATACTGCAAGTGAAAGTTTTTCAGATAAATTTACTCAGAAGTATCAAAAGTACATATTTTGCAGTAAAGGGTTCCCGTCAGTGTTAAAGTTAAATAAGATGCTTTTCAATTATTACTGCTGCATTATTATTCACTGCTAATATATAAAAGGAAGGAAAAACTTCTATAAAAAAGTTGTTTGACAAATCTAGTAAAGTAACAGTACAATCCTTTCCTCTGAGATAAATTGGAGGGGGTGTATAAAGTGTCAAATCGTGAGCCATGTGCATCAATGAGCATGACTGTGCAATATTGGATTTTTTGTACTATTTTTTAAATAAATGTGATAAATGTCATTATTCAGCACCATGTATCAAATATAAATTTCATCTCATTGGAAAAAAACACTTGTGTATCCTATTCTTGTTATTTTAACCATTACGTTTGAAACCTTACTGCACACTGATGGAAGATCACATTATAACACCAGGGTTAAAATGTTTATTTCCATTTTACAAAACACACATACAAAACATACAAAACTCGTCATAATAAAAAATTCAAGTTTTAGGAAAGTCTCTGAAAGCTCTTGGCCTTATTTGCCTCTAGGCAAGTCCGCATCCTCTAATACTTCAGTATCTCCTCTGTCTCGGGGAGAAAATGGTGTTGGGATTGCTGTCTCGCTCCCTCTCCTTCTCCCGCTCCTTCTGGCTGTTTGGAGACAGAGCCTCCTCCAGCTTCTTGTCGCTCTTGAAGAGATCTCGACCCGTACGCATTATGTGCTCCTCAATTTTGCGGTGACGTTTCATGTCTGACAGCACTTTGTCCAGCCGGGCCTCCCTCTTCACAGATGAGCGAGCTGAAGATCCTGGGAGAAGAGACAAAAAAAAAGTCAACCGGATTTTCCTCACACCTCTGTATTTGCTGTGTTCTTAGAATTCAGTGACACCAAATAGTAAGTCAGATTATTCAGTTCTAGACGCAAGTTTTAAAGCACAAATCTCAGTATTTTTCCGTCAGACCTGGCGTTCTGCGTCTGTTGATGAAGGCATTTCTTGGAGTGGCTTGCATTTGCTCTTCATCAAAATCAAACTCAGTTGGAGTTGGAGGCCTGGGAAGAAAAAAAAGCAAGTTACTGTATCTGTACTGTATTGTTCAGTAGCTGTGCACGAACAAATATTATAAGAGATGAAACAATAAAGTAAAATACTGACTTGCGCTCCCGCTCCTCTCTCTCCCTTTCCTTTGCCGCTTCTTCCTCGTCATCTCTATCAGGTGAGGGGGAACGTTCAGGTGTAGGAGGTCTCCTTGGAAGGGGCACAAAGTTCAATTCCAACATCTCCCCTTTGGCGAGAAGCTCATAGAGTCTTTTGATCTCAGCAGGAGGAGGCATCCAGTTTTTGGGGTCTTCCATTTCCTCATCGCTGTATGCAAGCTCCCATTCGCCGTCCACAGCTTCAGCCGGCTTTCCCTCCTCACCATCTGCCCCCGTGTCTGCCTGAGGTTCATCCTTGTGCTCCTCTCCTTCCGCTGCATCCATGTCTTCATCTGAAAAGGGAGCAAAAACGTTTAGAAATGAATTTTAAAATAAGGTGTAAAGTGATAAGATAACAGTACAATCTGATATTAATATGCAAATACTGAATAACAGCACAGCAGTATTACATTATATGTGGATTACTGTGAGGAAGTGCTACAGATAACTTTACTATGACACTGTATGTTAGGCTCTGTACAGTACACATATATTACATATGAAGTGCTGAGTTAAACTTGCAAAATGATTGAAAGCTAATCACACCTCATTTGTAAGTGCACAGTCTATGGTTTTATGTATTTCAGTACTTTTTTTGGTACATCATTTTTGATGCATCACTCATTCGCTGTTTTCTTGCATTTACTACTGTTGATACTTTTTGCATATATTTAACTTATACAGCTATAGTTTACTTAGTACTTTTAATCCTTTTGCATTATTCCCTAAATCACTCATACTGTTTTAATATTAGGTATTAATCACTACATGTGAATTAGGCACTTTTCAAACTCAAAATAAAGTCTGAATAAAGACTTTAAGGTAAAACATCTTGCATACTACGTGTCATAAAATGCCCCTTCCTATTGAATTCATTTTCTGTTTCTTCATGGAGTTACCCTTCTCATCCTTGGTTGTTGCATCCTCCTCTGTAACAGCAGTCATCTCCGTGTCCTGTTGCTCTGTGCTGCCCTCCACCTCTTGGACTGCTGCAGGTGTCTCTGTGTCCTTCACACCCAGAGCCTCTATGCCCTCCCTCAGTGAAGAGTTTGTGGCCTCAGCCTGCATCCTTCCTACTGCTGCTGGTGAACTTTATAGCCACAGTTCTGCTAAACAAAAGCATTGTTGTAGTACACATTTTAGTACAACTCAAAGAAAATGCCGATATAAATAACGTTATGCAATGTGAGAGGTCTTTATGGGAGCTAGCTGGGTGTAATATCATGCTTGCAACATTTAAACAGGTAGCAGAACGATAGCCGCTAACTTTACAAACAGTACACCATTCAGAAAAGCTGTCACGTTTGCAAGTTAACGTTAGCAAGCTAACGTCAAATCTAACGTCACCCGTCAATTTCTACACAACAAAAGACAATTAACTCATAAAACATACCTTCAACTGACAATAACAAACGTCCGGTTTATCAGTAATCGCTTGTAATGTAGCTAAATAGTGTGAATAAAATCGCCAAAGCTCTCCATGAGCCTTGCTAGGGATAATAAACGATTATGTAGAGACGTAAACAAAGCGCCATTTTGGACTATAAAACCTGTCTATGTGACGATGTGCTCGGCTCTGCTAGACTGCGCAATCCCACTGATCACACATCGCATGGATAGTCCGATGACAGCGCGCACAAAGGACATTATGTGTTTGGGGTGTTTGATAGAGATCTACTTTTTGCACCACTTCCTGCGCGCTGCGCAGCCGCATGCAGGGCTGAATGCATAGCTGAATGCACATTGGGCGTAATTTTAATAAACATAAATGACCAACATAGTGACTTTAAAAAAATACGTATGTATTCGTTTATCAAATGTTACATTCATTACTGTATTCGATTTCCGGGGATGACTGTCGTCAAAGAGGCGCCAGCGTTTCTGATTGGTCAATGGCCATTTCCGGTTACAGCGCTCATCATTTGAAAAGTTTTCAGTTAGAAGCGGGGGGCTGGATCGCCATTGTTAAAATACGGCGCTTGCAATGTCGCTAAAAGTAAAATTTCGCGAATAACAAAGGTTTTATCAAGGAATCCGTACATAATATCGGTAAGCACCAATGCAGCATTTGTATTCAAATCGGTAAAACAACTAACCATAGCCTGACTAACCATTAGTTTGCGAAGCAAGAGTAATGAGAACGGGATCAAAGGTTAGCTAACTTAGCTTGTTGTTAGCTGATGAAAGCTAATAGGGTAAAAGTTTGCTCAATATTGCGGTGGGGTTCTTTTTAGGGAAAATTACGTACAGTTTAAACGAAAACACGTTTGTTGATATTTAACATTAAATAAAATTTTCTGTTTTTCACGGCAACAAACAGCGAAAGTTATACTTGGATAACTTGGTTTATGTTTTTAACCAGGCCTTTTGTAAGAGCTTTAACATGGCCCAGCGTGTGGCAGTAGCAGATGGAGGAAACAAGAAGACGACCAGGGTTCGGGTAGCGGTTCGTCTGCGGCCCTGTATGGGCAAACAAGACGACAAAGACGAGGGACCGTGTGTGAGGGGCCTGGACTCCCAGAACCTGGAAATCGTGAACTGGAGGAACGCCACAGAAACTGTAAAATACCAGTAAGTGACCTCGCACATATTAAAATTTCTAATTTCCGAATAACATTATTGCACTACCTCAAATAACTGTTCAACAGTGTATTCTAAAGGTGCCATAAATGTTATTTCAGCTTTGACGTTTTTCATGATGAGCAAACGACTCAGCAAGAGGTTTTTCGCTCTTCAGTGAAGCCCATTCTGCCACACATACTGAATGGACAAAATGCCAGTGTGTTTGCCTATGGACCAACAGGAGCTGGTATGTTACAGCACTTATGCATTTCCTACTCTGCATGTTGTTTACTTGTTGCATATTAAAGATAGCAATCAGTTAGCACACCCAGTCTCCAACTTATCACTTGTTGCTTCTTAATTTAATGTTTTTGTTGCGACACTTTTCTTTTAAAGTTTCCTTCTTTTGTATTTTGTACATACATTGGTCTGTCTCGTAAGTGCTTAAAAAAACCCTCAATGCACTCTTTTATAGGCAAGACCCACACCATGTTGGGCAGTCCAGACCAACCAGGGGTAATTCCCCGAGCAGTTCGCGAGGTCCTTAACCTGGTCAAAGCGAAGGATGAGGGTGAGGGATGGGACTACAGCATTGGCATGTCTTACTTGGAAATTTACAATGAGAAGGTATGAATGTCTGTGTGCACAGTACAGTGTGACCCTGTTGTTTCTCGCTTTCTATCCATGTTTCAGAAAGGAAAACAATGCAATATAGTGAAAAAAGGCTGAGCCTCTTGTTTAATTTTTACCATGTGCCATTACAGCGATATATCTGTCAACATCTAATTAGATATTGGAAGTGTATATCTGGCATATATGTGACTATCATAAATAAAAGGCTGATCAATCGTTTAAAAGTTCATGTGTTGCAAATGGAAACAAAATTCTCATCTTCTTGATTTAAGTGTTAATTTTAGGGTGAAGTAAGTTGTATAAATATTCAAACAAACTCCCTTTTTTAAAATAAACCAAACCCATGGTCATGTAAATGTCACAGACAAAACCAGTTTCCACCCAAACGAACCACTAAAACAATCCATTGAAAACACATAGCACACAGAATTCCCCACCTCAACTGTCCATGCTCCCCCTGTACCCATCGCCATGTCATTTTGTTCTAAAAATTAAAAAAAAAAAAAAAATCCCAAATATAATCCAAATAATAATCCAATAATCCAAATATCCAGCAATGATAATTTAATTTCTGCCTTGAAGCAACCTTAGTTCATATGTTTGATGTTGTGCAATTTATCAGTCAGCACGTTTACATGACATTAGAGAAAGTCGATTTATTGTGTTGGTTTAGCTAAAACCGGACTTTTAAAATGTACACAAATACGTCAGCTCAACTGAAATCGTACTAAATCAAATTTATCAAAGTTGAGCTAACACACCCAGATAGTGCGTTTGATGTGGAATTACTTTGCATGTATATGCCTCAACCAGACCTGGACTGGCTTAAGTGTTCTGCGCATGATCGATAGTCCCTGCGGCGGTCTTTGAATTTGAACAGCATAAATTTGCAGAAGAAAGCCGGTAGGAAAACAAGAATCCTATAAGCATGGGGGATAGCATGCATGGAATTCGTACCAAAAGTAAAGTGTAAATGTGAAATGTGTAGCGCTGTAAAGTTGTCCATGTTTTCACTGTTTGTCAAGGATTTCGCTAGCCGCTTGCCAACTTGTTTGTATCTTGCTTGGCTAACTGGAAGAAGGTCCGATTGTTACTGGCCGAACAGAGCATATCACTGCCTACTGTAGTGGAGTCGGACAATAAATAGATTCTCCCTCGGCGTACATATGCTGAGACAAGGACAACAGTCCAATTAAATGGCCTATTGGAGCTATAAACGTAGCTTGACTTAACTGTGCATGTAAACGTACTGACTGCTTCCATCTTTCTTTCTCCCAGGTGCTCGATCTACTATCGCCAAGCTCCCAGGATTTGCCGATCAGGGAAGACAGAGACAAGAACATCCTCATCCCTGGTCTCACTCTCATAACCATCTCCTCCTTCTCAGATTTTGACAAACACTTTGTCCCCGCCAGCCTCAATCGTACCACAGCCTCTACCAAACTAAACCAGCGCTCCAGCCGCAGCCATGCGGTCCTCCTCATTAAGGTTTGATACATAATGTGATCAACTCTTGAGAAAAAACTGTTCTTTCACCGTTGCTCTGTCTTGTTTGTTGAACTGGCGCGTGCATGGGTGAACAGGCCAAAAGCATCTTAAACAGGTTGTGGCCTTTGAGCAGTAGGCCAGAATTTGGTAGCTGGTGCTGACATCAATTCTCTCTCGCAACACTCCTGCTAGCAAACTCTGGGCTTTCTGGGACTTTTCTGAGAGAGAAACACATTTGTATCTTGTATTATTTTACTTTGTCCTTTTTCTACATTTTTATCATGTTCTTCCTCTGTTGTATTGCTTGAATACATAATTTCTAATATATATTGCAAATGTTAGCCTCATTTTCTGTTATTAATCTTTAACTTCTCTCTTGTCCTCCTTTCCCTCTGTGTCCATCATGTCTGACCCCTGTGCTACTCCTCCTTTTCAAATCTTAATCTTTCAAATGATCAAGGTCGTGCGGACTCAGCGTGCCCTTCCCCACAGACAACAGACAGGCAAGCTGTATTTGGTCGACCTGGCCGGGTCAGAGGACAACCGTCGCACGGGCAACCAGGGCATCCGCCTGAAGGAAAGCGGCGCTATCAACCTGTCTCTCTTCACACTCAGCAAAGTAGTGGACTCCCTTAACTCCGGCACTGCCGTCCGCATTCCATACAGAGACAGTAAACTCACACGGCTGCTACAGGACTCTCTGGGTGGCTCAGCGCACTCCGTCATGATCACAAACATTGCCCCCGAGTACAAGTACTATTTTGATACTTTCAGTGCGCTCAACTTTGCCGCCAAATCCAAGCTCATTGTGAACAAGCCCTTCACCCGGGAAACTATGGCAATGCCTGTGTTGCCCGGTAAGTAAAACCAAGTGAGAAATTCACTCTTTTATTTTATCTGTTTTTGAGTATTTCTGCTTTATTTGTGATTGCTAGAGCTGGAAAAACAGAGGAATTGTAGGTTGAGGGAGGGGATGAAATGCAGCAAAAAGGTCTCAGGCTGCAGCAAAGATTCAGCCTTATGCATTCTAACAGGTGAGCTGCTGGGGAACCAGAGAAATGCACTGTTTTTTGATTCAGAGGGTTCATCAGTATACAAGAAAATGGAAAAGGCAGAGGAGCAAACTCTGACAGAGTTTGAGCAAAGGCCAACAGGGGGCACCCATGTCACATCCCAGAGGATCGTAAACAGTCACCTGTCTCTGGGCAGGATAGATCCCCTTTTTTAAGTTTTGTTATTTCCCGTTTTGATGCATTTTCTCTCTTAAAGCTGTTTCTGAAATACATACCTGACGCTGTTCTTTCATTGGCTTTAATTTAGGAACTGCAATGCAGCCTTGACTGCTGCCGCTGTGCCATTTTCATCTGAATTGCTTTACACTGTAGAAAACCCCACAAACAGTGTTTGCTTGAGTGCACAGAATACTAAACTGTTAATTTCCGTTCTGCCTTCATCTCCAGTGAAGCGAGCCAGAGAGGAGCAGGAGGCACGGGGGTCTGGCACCGAGCCACAGAAGAAGAAGCTGAAAGAGGAGAGGAAAAGCCAACAAGATGGTTCCTCACCTTCTACAAGTTTACCCAGGTTAAAGACCACACACACACACACACACACACACACACACAAACTTGTTATTTATCTGCTTAATCAGACTTAGGAGCTGATGTATGAAATAAATGCATGTGCATCCGACCAAAGCTACCACAGTAAATTCAGTCCATACAGCAGTAACTGAAATCAAAGCTGTGTGGGCCAAGATTTTATAGCTTTTGCTGAAAGCAACTGTCTGCATTTCTCCCACTGGCTACAGCTGCTGTGCGTGCTGGGATCTCTTTGGGAGTGAAACAGGCGCTGCTTCTTTGCCATCTGTTCCTAGGTGTTGAAGTATCTGTCTGTGCTGTGAATCTTGGGAGTGCATTTCAAAGCCCTGCTCTACCTACATTTTCTCTGTCTTGATTTGTTTGTCTCATCCAGCCTGTCTGAACCGTCAGTGATGGACAGACTTATAGCTCTGGAGAAGCTGATGTTGAGCTGCC
The DNA here is from genome assembly GCA_029783665.1 of Naso thynnoides. NCBI lineage: Eukaryota > Metazoa > Chordata > Actinopteri > Acanthuriformes > Acanthuridae > Naso > Naso thynnoides. The sequence continues at coordinate 12,346,028 of JAQLOL010000014.1, read as the reverse complement.
AGGAGAAAGATCGACTCGGCATGCTGAAAGATGTTGCTCAGTCTCGCAAGGAGATCCAGGTTATAGTGCACACTTGCATCCACATCTAACTCTGTAAATATTATAGTTGTTGATAATTCAGAGTTTATGCATGTGGTGTCTCTTCTGTGTGCAAGTGATATACCACATGCTGATACCACCAGCTCTACTTTAAACTGATCAGCTCGGACTTTTTTTTTTTTCCTTCCAGGAGCTCAAAGAGAAGCAGAAGGAGTTTGAGAGCAAAGCCAAGTTATTTAGTCGCTTGGCTGAAGAAAAGTCTGCTGCCAAAAACGAGTCCCTCTTCAAGAACAACACGGCTCCTCTGCAGAGAAAACAGTCAACTGCCACAAAACCCAATAAGCAGCAGGCTGTGGTTCAGCCCCTACAAGGTCAGACAGAAATGAATAAGTTCAGACGTGTATTCAGACTACATGAATGTGCAGTTTTTCTTTTCACATTTAAAATTTTAAGACTCCCATCACCATCTAATGGAAAATAATGCAAAGAACTACTATATTTGTCCTTGAATGGTAGTGCTAAATAGAAAAATTAACCTTAAGATTCTTTTTCTGTGTGTATTTTATAATCTTCTCTTATTTGTGTCACTCTCTTTTCCTGTCATATTGAATCACTGGAGCTATTATTGAGCTGTAGGGTGATTAAAATACCTCAGGCTCCACTATAGGAGCCAGAGAATGTATCGAGTGACGATGAGGAATTGGTTTTTACACCCCTCAGCAGCTTGGAGAGTCAGCCAGATAACTTTCCTCAGTGCCTGTCTCATGCATTTGGAAACTGCAACAAACCACAAATAAAATATAAAATTGTAACTGTTTCAATGCATTTTTTTTCCTTCTGTAACAGATTGTTCTAAATTAAACATTACTTGTGTGTGATTCTGTCTTAGTGTCGCAGGTTCTGCCTCATCAGCAGCTTGCAGTGGTCAAGAAACAGTCTGTCTGCGTCAAGAAAGAGAAGAAGCTTTCAGACCAGGTTGAGGTCAGCATCAGAGCCTTCACTGTGCTGTGCTTAGCTCGCCACATCTGCAGAATTGCAAGCATCACAAACCAGCTGACAAAGTGCATTAGCTTTAATTTGTTTTTGTTTTTGACTTGACACTGCAGGATCTTAAATTTATGAGGTCAAAATTAAACCTTTTCTCCAAACCAAAAATAAATACGGCAGTTGAACATAAATTTTAATGTATGTTCTCTATAACTGTGTGCAGGCAGCCTTTTATACTGTATTTATCTTTATTCTCAGCTTCCGGGTGGTAAAGAGAACATCATGGAGACTGGCTGGGAGTCTCAACTGGACACATCGGTGCTGGAGCAGACCAGACAGAAAATCCTGCAGATTCTCAATTCTGGCTCCCTCAAAGATTTGAAGGGTCTGCAGCAGATCGGCGACAAGAAGGCAAAGCTCATCCTGGGCTGGAGGGAGATCCATGGTGACTTCATAAAGGTTGGTTAAGAAAATGTCCGGCTTGGATTTTGTTTGATCTTTAGTGTTTACCTCACATGAGAGGTGAGACATTCCTGTACTCATGGTAACTTCTTTTGTTCTTTATTCCAGTTGGAAGATCTGGGAAAAGTTGAGGGCATGACAGAAAAAAGATTTTCCTCCTTTATGAAGGTAAGCCATGTCCTCAATGAGACTGACATTTGTGATTGTTGAGTAAAATATCTCCCTATTGGACACTTTGAAGTGAAATATGGTACAGATATACCACATCACTTACAGAATAAATTGTCATTCATTAATTGATCATTGGACTTTTCATAAAATACCTTGAGCCATTTTAAAAAAACAAACTTACTTTGATTTATGAGTAAATATCTGCAAATCCAACTGCATTCTGCTTACCGTCAGCTGTGATATGAAGCTAATGTTAGCCTGCTAAGATGGTGAACACTACAGCTGCTTTTATAAATATTAAACCATAAATGTAATTTACCCAATTATATTTAATATGTGGTGACTTACTATATTAAAGGTACTGTAAGTGATTTACACTTAGTTAGAATAAGTGTCAAATAGCTCCACATTCTGACAGCCATCACTGATAAAAGAGTTTGGTCAGTAATGTGGGTCTCAAAGTCTCTCCATTCTGCAGTAAATCGAAAATACATTTCTGGAATCCTCTCTACTGATTGGATGAGAATGGGAGCAGTAAACCAGAAAATGTCTTCTCTGTGTGCAACAGAGCGGAGGAGCCATGTCAGTGACAAAACACTCTATTAGTGACGTCTGAGTGTGGAGCTATTTAACACTTATTAAACAGTTTTATGGGCAAAAAAATGTAAATACCACTTACAGCACCTTTAAGTATTAGTGATTAATCAATTCTATTTATTTTTTCTGATATTTACATATACTAGACTTGCTGACTCTGCTGCTATTACTGACACTGCTGTCACTTTATCTTATAAATTGGTTTTTGCTCTTAAATATGTTCTTTTGACATCTGTTCTTATTTTAGTTGTACCTTGTATGTGGTTTTTACTTTAGCTATTCAACTTACTTCCCTTTTGCTAAAATAAAGGCTTACCTTATGATGTGGCTTTAGGAGTAGTCTCTTGTTTTTATTTTATTAGTACTAATGTTGGTTTCTTCTCTTTTCAGGCAAACATCCTGAGTGCCATGGGGAAATGATTTCTATATGTTTTTTTGTTTGTTTATTTTTTTTTAATTATACGCATTTGTTATGTATATACTTTCCATCTCAGAAGCTTTTATCTGTCTTTTACGCTTGTTTTTATGATGTTTTTGTAGTTACCACTGTGTACCAGCTGATGGCGCACGATTGTTTTTTAATAAATGTCTCACATTCATTGATTGTTTGGGTGTTTTTTTCATGCTCATAACCGAATGTGTCTCATGTTTCACATATGACCCTAAACGTCACCTAACCTGATTATTAATTAGCAGCTATTTTTAGTTTTAAAACCTAATTGGGCTTATTTGCAAACTCTTGTCCTCGCGGAGACGGGATGACACCTTTTTATCACACATTACTGTGTGTGTGTGATGCAGCATCACTGGATAAATATTCAGTGTCAGAAGCTTTTTTTTTTTTTCTTGATCACACAGTACCCTCCTCCTCCCTCTCGTCCTCTCATAACACGTAGTCTGGTGGATTTCACTTTTCATTTCACACACACGCACGCACACACACCCCTCCTCTCTGATCCACCCTGCCATCCATCCCAGCACACTGCGCTGGAACACGGCGCTCCAACCAGCCTGTCGTCTCCAGCATCCGCAGAGGATTTGGGATTTCAGATATAATAGCGCACATCTGCTTGTCGTGACTGTAGAGATGTTAAATCGCGTCTAGTTCGGGTTTTTCTATCTTATTTATATATATATTTTGTTACACCTGTGAATAACGTTCCCACGATGCCAAAGCAAGAGATGCTCCGGCTGTGCTGAGACAGGCGCTGGAAGAAAAAGGTCAGTTTGATTTATCTTCAGCTTCCTTCCTGCTTTTTTTCCGCCGTGTGTGTTGATGTAAAATGCGAACTCAAAACCCTCAAAAGGTTCGGGTTAAAAATTAAGGCATAGTTTGTTCCAAAGCAAAACTGCATGTGTGTTTTCTCCGCTTATCATTGCAACGTAGCAGCGCACATCCAGTGAATTTAAATCACCAGCAGCTCGCTAATTACTAAGCGCCCCCTCCCACCTTCCTCCTTCACTCGTCTATCCGAGGATCCCTCCTTTGTCCTCGTCTTTCTGCTCTGTCCTTTCACCCTTTGTTCCGCGCACAACAACGGCCCACCATATGCCAGTTAGCGCCTGAGTACACATGATGAAATAATGGTATGTACACACCTGCGCGGACAGCACGGCCGCTTCCACCGTTTCACAGGAACCTGCCTCTTTGTGCGCCTCAAACCATTGTGACCTGCTTTTTCCTTGTTACCTGATACAGCAGGACTGCTTCTTTAATGAGCTCCAAGGCCTGATTGTAGCGTAACTTGCGTGCGTTTTATCTGTTTACCTTTAATCCATTAACTCAACATTTAAGGAGTAAAAAATTAATAGGGCCTGACTGTCAGCTGGAGTCAGAGTGATTTTTTTATTTTTTATTTTTTTTTTAAGGCTTATTGTGACGCTGAGCCTGGATCAAAATGTACATCTGCTAAAATACTGTGTATTATTATTATTATTATTTTTAAGTCTAAAAAGTTAAGTCAAAGTTTTCCTATTTCATTCCATATCACCATCCCTCTAAAATGACAAGAAAAAATGTTACACTACTGAATAATGGTTTCATATGTAGGCAGGGTTGGGAGGGTTATTTTGGAAAGTAATAGTTTACAGATTACTAGCTACCCTACTTAAAAAGTAATAAGCAATGTAACTACTTCAATTGCTTTATCAAAGAAGGCTATTGTAACTCAGTGGTTCCCAAAGTGGAGGCCGGGGACCCCTGGGGGGCTGCAAGACACAGAGAGGGGGGCCACAAAGTGCCTTCCAAAAATAAATAAATAAAAATTTAAAATTAAAATTAGAATTTATAATTGCATATTTAACCCATTATTGCACAAATTCTGGTTATATTTAGTGTTATATTCTTCCTTAAATTACTCAAAAATAACAACATGGCTGTTAGATTGTTGTTCTTTTGTGTTGTATTGATGCTTGTGTGGGCCTAATAGTGCGTTTGCACAACTGTGCACAGTGTTATATGCCACCTCCAGGGTCAATGGAGGTCCCCAGCCTCTGGCGTCATTATTTTGGGGGTCATGGGTTGAAAAGTTTGGAAACTCCTGTTGTAACTTATTACATTTGACTAGTTTTCAAATTTTTTCTAATCTGTTAACCATTTCAGATTGTTTCAACCAGGCAGTGTTAATTGCAGACGTGAGACGACAAATTCAAACAAGAGAACCAATCAAAAGCATCAAAAACAGCATCAGACTTTACTAAACAGCCTTGACTGTAAATGGCAAAAGAAGACATTGTGCACATACAATTACAATTACAATTACATTTATTTTGTAATTTAATTATGTAATTTCCTTACATGTGACTAGTGACTCCACAACGCTGTATGTAGCCTAGAGGCTACTAATTTAAACTAGTGTACATGTAACATTTTCATATGAAATGTCTACAAATGATGAGATCTGTGGTGTGTGTTTTGTTAAGTAAACCCCAAGTGTTTAAAAAAATGATGAAATCTAAAGAAATACATCATTTTATTGGAGATAGTGTGTTTCTTTTGTCACCTGTCTCAAATCACAATAACATGAACATTTCTGCTTGAGTCAGATAGCTTCTCGTCCACAATGATTCCTGTCTAACAATGAAATAAACAAAACCCATGATCCTCTGCTACACCTTGGCATCTTTTGTTTTTATTGTTTTGATACAGAGACCTCTAATGGCATAAATGACGTATCGTGTATTTAAACCCCTGATCTTGAGCTGCACGCAGCCATGTCGGACTCACAATGGAGAGTTCAAAAAAGATCCAAATTGATGCAGTCAAACAAGATATTCTGTCTTTGTTTTTTATTACATACATTCCTTCTTTCTTGGTGCCTCTACTACCCACAATGCACTTTAACCCTCGACAGTTAAGTTAGAAACTCTGCAGTGTTATGCTAGTAGTGGCTTAAAAGGCTTCATGCATCCCACTGGAGCTGCAAAAGACTTTATTCAATGTTTTCACATGCAGTGGGGCTTCCCAAGGCTTGTAAACAGAGTGTGGAACTCTGTATTTATGAAATAATTACAATTATTTAAATATAGAATAATAAATGGATAATAATTACTTAAACAAAGCACATTTATGAAACAGTAGGAATACAATTAGAAATTGCCAAGAAGATTGAAAACATACATAATGCATCCTGTTAAGTGAATATCTAAGCCATTCTTTACCTTTCAACCAGCAGCTGTGACTGTCACAATTTGTAGCAGGTTTAAAATTTTATAGACGTGTTTTCTGCGAAATGCTGGATAAATTGAATGTAGGAGCTACTGTGGGCTGTACTTTCATTTTTATCCTTTGTGGCCCAAGTAAGTGTTTTTGATATAAATATTTGATCTTTTTACTTTTTTGGTTTTATACATTTTTTGCTGTTGTTGTTTGTTTGTTTTTTTAATATAAATTTGGGATAAGAAAAAAATTTAAGGACTATCCCCCACTCTTCCAGTAAGATTTTTAAATATTTCATTCAACTGCATCCGAGTGAGCTTGTAGGTAATTTGCATGTGTTATCTCTGGGCAGATTAAAATATTAAATAAAAAAACTTTGAATACGTTATACATAATCCTTTCCCTTTTCAACCCACCCAAGTAATTTTTGCACACTCCCTAAGCCGATTGGAGGGAGCAATTTCTGTTTATTTATTAAGTTGGTTAAAACCATTTTCTGCCCCCCAGGTGTAACTACAGGCAGCGAACGCAGGACTGCACCACAAACGAAGGCTTCAATTTGCTGTCAGCATGGCTGTGAACATGATGCCATGTCCCGCTATTTGGTCAGGGGAGGAACAACCATCGCTGCTGGACCAGGAGGCCTCTATTTCAAGCCAAGCCCCCATCTCTGAGCCGTGCCTACAAGTCAGCGGGGAACAACTCATCCACAGCAGCAGGCCAGCCAACACGAGGCCACCCCGCAGCAAATCCAAAGGAGAGCTGGTCATAGTCATCAATGAGAAGCTGAAGAACAGTAAGTTACTGAGTTTAACCCCCAGTGTGGGTGGAAGAGGGGGGTTACACAGCTGCTGAGTCAGCTCACTGGGGTTACTAGGGGCGAGTCAGATTTTAGGACACAAAAGAGCACACACACATTTACCCCCTCTATTGTTTCAAACATTTGCCTGTCCGTTCTGTCCCCTCATGTGTAGGTAACGGGATCCACCAAGCGCCTGCAGACAGCACCTCCCCTGTCATCTCCTCTCCTCCCAGAAGACAGCACTCCATCTCTTACCCTCATCACGGCAAGACCAGGAAGGGGAGCAGGGCGAGCTCCATCGGCTACACCGCCTTCTCACCCAGGCCATCACTTTCTCGCCACTCCAGCATCGCCACCAACCCACCCTTGGATCGGACCAAAGTTAAAGACTACCTCCTCCTGTCCGTGCTGGCCTGCTTCTGCCCTGTGTGGCCCATCAACATCGTGGGATTTGTCTACTCCATCATGGTGAGAACATCTTTTGTGCGGCTCATTTTTATGTGTTTTTACTAACAGCACTTTTGTTGTTCTGAAGTGACTTTACTGAATTTCAGTTTGTTTAATTTTCATAGATGCATTCATGTCAAATCCAAGTTAACAGATGGTTCAATCTTCTCCCTCAGTCCAAGAACAGTCTTGAGCAGGGAAATCTGGATGGTGCTGTGCGTCTGGGACGTGTGGCCAAGATGCTCTCCATGGTGTCACTAGTAGGAGGGACGGTCATTATCATCGCCTGCATTGTCAACCTGGCCAGTGAGTGTCCCAAATCTGACCTTTAAACCTTAACCTCCTTCTTTTTACCCCCTGTGAAGTTGTGCACAGCTGAACTGCCCCCTCCTCTGTACTCTTCCTTTTTGTGTTTTGTTTTTAATCCTGACCCTTCTGGCCCAAAAACCTACTACTGTCACTGTTTATTCCATCAAAACATAACATTTAGCTCTTTAAGCACATTCTGACTGTAGTCACTGATATTATCACTGACCATGTTTGCATAATATTGCACCAGTTACAATGCCTGCACAAGTCTTTATTCACTGCCGCACTTTAGCCTTAGGAACTGTGTCAATGCTACACGAAGCTCAGAACATATTAATCACATTTGCATCAGTCAAATTTACATTTTATGACATGTTTTTCCATTTGCACGGGTGGCTTCCAGCCTCCAGCTGTAAACCACTGCATGCTGCGATTGCTGTGTGTATCTGTAGAGTGACATGTGTAGTCTGCTGTCTGTTGTATGCCCTGCCCTGTTTTGCTTGTACAAAATGTGAAGTCTTGTTGTCCCTGTACTATATGTATACATATATATATATATATGATGTATGTCAGTGTGTGAGTTGTTGACATGCTCACAAGACAAATAAATGTACATTTATTGTACCAAATAAAGGGATTCTGATAACAGATCAATGATTATTACTTGTTAGTGACTTGTAAAGAAAAAGACTAATATTTATCTCATAAATGATCAATTAAAAATGAGAATGAAGGGTCAGTCAGTTAAAGGATGCCTAAAGCAGATGCTTAGCTGTATGTTGTTTTTGAATGCACACACTCACATCCTGTTGGGTCTCATTAAGCTGAGAGATTTCCTAATTAACTTAATGACTGGAAGAATAAATCGTACATACAAGTTGAGTTTAAGAGCTCTAGGACTCAGCAATCCTTGTTTTTCTCTTTATGTAACTGTCCTCTGTGGTCTGTGAAAGTTTATACATCCATATTAAGTTGCAGTAATATATCACTCTTCAACTAATATGCTTCCTCTTCTTTTTTTAGTAAATGTGAAAACCTGAGTTTCATCCCAGGATGAAACTGGATATGGCAACTGACCATCTGGCCCGCACCTGCACCACCGTCTTTACCGCCTAGTCATTACCTGGATGTGTGACAAATATGCACCCGATATTTACAGTGCTTACTCATATATCTGTAATCTATATAAATTCCTTTTGCAAATGGAAGAAAATAAAATATGCAAATGATGCTGCTCTGAGTCAGGGGGAAAGGGGTTTGTCCATGTGATGTTAGATAGAGAAGGGAGTAGGCAGTCTAATCAGTCCCTTCGTATTCTGGTCACCACGTTCAGAATGATTCTTGAGAAAGACACAAACCCTTCAAGAGTCCCATCCACCCCACCCGCAGAGCTGCCTTGCACAAGCTGGACTAGAAAACAGGGAGACCGATGGAGATGATTAGAGAACGTGAGACGGGCTGGATTGCCTCCCAACTCCAGCACCACATTGCAAGTTCCAACAAAATGTCCGCCAAGTCCATCCTTCACTGCACCGACCGAGCGGGCAGCCGCAGAGTTTCACATTTTAAATCCCCTTGGATACGTGGAGAGGCTCTGGGATTTGTGCTGCACTGGAGTCACAGAGCAGAATTTCACCCAATTCCCTGACAGAGAAGAAACACTTTGAACCACTGTAATGTCCTCTTTGTCTCAGACTGTCCTCTGTGTGGTTCTCATGACTTCCTGCCATGCGTCTTGTGTTTGAGAGTGAGTGTACGGGGGGCAAAAGAGGATGAAAAGGAGGCTTACCAAGGACTAGCTATGGGTGCTAAAATGGAAGGGATTATGAAAAGTCTCACACAGAAGGCACAGTCATCACTGCAAGGAAAATATGTGCCAAAAGAGAATTTAGAGGGAAAGTTTCTTGCTTTGTAGAGACCCGTCTCTGATCACAGAAAAGCTGTTGTAGAGAGGAACATCAAACGTGTTTTTACTCTGCTGCACCTTTATTGTATATTCGCTCTAAACCACTGACCACTGTGAGCCGGGGAAAGGGTACATGTTTGCAAAAATACAAAAAAATCAATGTAGCGAGCTGTTTCAAACATTCGTTTTACAGTGAAGCTAATTATGCTATGTCATCTATAACCTGTCTTTTGATAATGTTTGTAAAATATTATTTTGGAACAGAAAAAACTATTTCATAATGGGATGCTGTCGAAGTGCTGTGCCACATTTGAGAGATGGTGGTGGTTTATTGTGCATATTGGCATCACTATTTTGGTTAACAAATTAATACCTTGTGGTTGCAGTCAAAGTTGTGGCTGCAGCTTTAGATAGAGCCTGTACTTTCAAACAGATTTGGAAATTTTTGACACTTGAGGAAAAGCCTAACACAGGAAAAATCACCCTAAGGGTGAAATAAGCAATTCTGAAGAAAGATAGTTGTTTGTAGAGTCCCATTAACTCAGAATATTGGTATTTAAAGGACCATACCAGTCTATTTTTGAGTTCTAACCATTAGCAGAGATCTTCTACAAATGCTGTTGTTAAAATTTGACAATGTGTATACTTTAGTAGAGCTCAGACTGCATTTTTAAAACCCCTTCACTGCCATTTATGTTAAAACAGGGTATAGACACACTAAAGGGCACATGAAAGTTGCTAAGTATAGGTAATTTACCTTTCTGACAAGAACGGGAGAGGGGGGGGTACGCCTGGAAATAGAGTTCCTTACAAGTGCTGCCTTCCTAGCTCGAATACTACAATGTGAAGTTTATTGAATATGGACAAAATATAATCAAACACAATATCTCATAGATAAAGATATTTTGGGAAAAATGCATGGGGTGTATGTTACCTACGTGGCCGATGTTGACAAAGGACAGTGGCATGTAGCAACACTGGTATGATCCTTTAACGACCTGGAGTTGATTAATAATCAACTATCTTTCATCAAAATCACTTACAGCACTTTCTATTTAAGCCCATTATGTCACATACACAGTTTGATGCGTCAATGAAAGATTACTTTGTAAAACTGGTTCAGGAAATACTGGATTTATAGGAGTGAGATATAATAGGAATAGGACTAATTTTTAAACCCGCTTTATTATTATTACTATTATTATTGTTATATTTTGTGTATCCTTAACTAACCTCGAATCTTTATCTACCTGTGATTCTCACTGTGATCTGAAACAACCGTGTTTCATCAAGAAAGAATCAAAGTCTCCTTATTTACTACAACTGGATTTT
>JAQLOL010000014.1:12304683-12317332 GCA_029783665.1 Naso thynnoides | reverse complement strand
TTACTGCCAACAGGCAGTTCACTGTCTGCTGTGACTAAGTACAAGACTTTAAAGCTCACAATCAGTGAGGATAATTTGCACCAGGTATCTGGTAATGAAACAGCTCAGACCTTCACAGATCGATAGAGAACAACTCATTAGGGAGGTGGAAATAAACAGGCATCGGTGTGGGGGCAGCCACACACAGTGACAGAAGAATGGGAGAGAGATAAATTTGGGGGTGGGTCTGCAGGACAACAGGACTGGCAAGATGTGCAGATAAATTAAACAACCTTGACTGTGATGAGAAATACGGAGGCATCTGTTTCCCTCCAGTCATCATAATAGAGTAAAAGGATTACACCGGCCTTCTGGTTTAACCCCTTCATTAATTTACCTAATATGAGGATTGGCTAATTAATCATTGCCGTGTCTAGAGACTGAGACATCCTCTGAGGCTGGATTGTTAAAGGACCAGACCAGTCTGCTTAGCAGAAAGTATGTAAGTACTTGTGCAATGAAAAATATCCATTCTTTTATAAATTTAATGTTGAATTCAGGACTCAGGTGGGGTGCAATGACCTCACACTTAACAGAGCCACAATCCAGAAACTCATTATTGACATGTATTACATGACTCTTTTAAATTCCTCTCAACATACACCAGCGATAGTCTGAAAAGGAAAGCTAACCCTGAAAACACTGTTGCAAAAGCTCAACAACTTTACTTTCTTAGAGAGCTTAGAAATACTAGATCTAGCCGTTCTGATTGCGTCTTCTATTATAGTATTTGTATGGCAGCATTGATGGACAAAAGATGGAAAACTGGAGGCCTTATAGGCAAAACACTCCCCTCAGATGAACCTCTACATCTTCACAGAACCGTACAGCGAGCAAAGAGGATCATCTCCGACCCCTCACATCCTGCTTTACACCTCTTCCAGCTCCTTCCCTCAGGGAGACGCTACAGGTCACTGACCGCCAAAACTAACCGCCAGCGGCTTTTTTTCCCCTTGAACTCATGCCTCTAGTTCCCTCCCCTCAGATAACACTGACAAGCATTATAATGATTGTCTGATGTTGTCAATTTATGCTTTTATGCTGCAGAGACTAATGGTAAATTAATTCCGCTGGTCCTGGTTGTGTAAAACAATCCAGTATAATCTTGCGCACATGCTGTACACAAGGGGTCGTTGATGGGTTTGTGGCCTTGAGTAGAAAGAGAAAAAGGTAAAGTATTATCGCTACCTTTGTCTCAAAGGCTCACAGAAGGAGGTCTGTGAGGACACGTAGACAACACAGGACAAAGTTCTCCTACTTATAGAATTGTGTAAATGTGGGATGTTGACGATAAACATGGCAGAGAGAGAGGACGGTACAAAGATCAGTATGTCCATTTTGTCAGACAATGTTCACTTGCCATTTTTAATCACCAGATACACTGTTTCACCTTACCTAATTGCTTTACACACACACATTACACCATATTTGATTATCTAGTATAACAAATGACAGAAAATAGTTTTGAGTCCAACATAGTAACAGATTAAATCAGCAAATTCTCACTCACATTTGTCAACTTAACGTGAATATTTGGCATGTTGTAGATCAGAAACTAGATTCAGACAGTAAAACAGCAACGCTGATGGATATTAAAATTAGACTGATTGTCTACATAAGACTATACAGGCTGTGACATTAAAACTAATTGTTTATTCTCATACTTCGGAAATTATTTTTGAGCCAGCCATTTAGTCTTGTATTGGTTAAGGTGAACTAAACAGACAGGTTGAAAGGTGGACTACGAAGACAGATAGACAGATGGAGGGTCAGGCTGACCAAAACAGAGTCATGTGGTCACCTCTCTCAGGTAGCAGGAGATTCCTCTGAGGGCCGTACTCATCGCAGTCGGTGAAGGCAGCTGGAGGCAAAAAGACGAGACAGAGATTAGAAAAACAAGAGGATATGACTGACAGAAAAGCTGTAGGAGCAGGTCAGGGAAGAAAAGGATGAAGAGAAAGAGATGGATGTATCGAGTCGAGGGTGAAACCACTTTGAAAATGACAGGCATCTGGTTTGCAGGATGACAGAGGGGCTTTAGTGTTTGATCGCAGAGTGGCCACCGGCCTCTGAGGGCCAATCTAATACCAACAGCCCTTTCCCACTCATGAAGAACAAAAACCCAGCACCCTCCCACTCCTTTTCAGGCACATGCAGCCCCCACTCCACCACTTTTATTTTTTAATCCATTTGTTTCTCATCTCTCTCACTTTCTTTCTCTCCATTGATGCCCCCTCCTCTTCTCTCCTTTTATTCTCCTAATCTCTATGTACCCTTTTCCCACGTGCGACTGAGTTGACATTTAGCTTGCACAAAAAGCTATGTGGGCCGTAAGAATAGATGTCCACTCTTTACCTGATACCTCTCAGGCAAAAATCTTACTTATGTCAGTAGGTCAATGTGGACACCACTGTCTTTTGGATAGTTTTGGTTGGGTGCTTGTAGCTGAGGAGAAATCTTCGTCCAACATGTTTTATACAACAGTTGTACTTTAAACTTTAGGCAGTTTTTGGAAGGCCCTTCCTATATGAACATAGCAATGCCCCTGTGCACAAGGTGAAGTACAAATGCTTTATTTTTCCAGGTTTCTAATGGAGGAAGGATCTGGACTGGTCTGCCAGACTTCAACCCCATCCAGCACCTTTTGAATGAACCGCATTGCCAACTGCAAGACAGGTCTTATCACCCAGCAGCAGGGGCCTCACTAATGCTTGTGGCTGAATATGAGAAAATCCCTGCAGCCAGGTTTTAAAACCTGCCAGGAAGTCATCCTAGAAGAGGGAAGGCTGTTATATCTGCAGGTTAATACTTATGGGTTGTAAGTTTTGGCGCTGACGTGCTCAGCAACCACATCTGGTGTTAAGCTCGACTGTCCACATATTTTTGGCCATGTGATGTAACTGCTTAAAGAGCTTAGAGATTGTCACTAGTAATGTTTTGTGGGTCAATAAGAGAAATACAATCATCTTTGACTGGCTGGACCATATGAGAACCTATTCTTTATAAAAAGGCTGCAGGAGAATCTGGACCAAAATCCATTTAAGAACTACAGAACTTTTTTTTACCAACAACTACCAACATTATGACAATTTTTACATAAAAAAGCAGGGAAAAATGGCTGATCATAAGGTATTTGTATTTTTTTTGTTGTTTTTTTTGTTTACTGATTAAGTCAGTAATTACAAATTATAAATTCATTCAAAAAAGGTTACCACATCACGTTGGAGGGTGCAGTATAATTTTTAAAGGAATAGTTTGATATTTTGATAATTATCTCTTTAACTTTTCTGTTGTTGTTGTTGTAGTTGTTGTTGCTGTATTTGTTTTTTTTTGTAAAGTACAATTAATAATAATACATTTGGTTCAAGGTGTACCATTCTACATTTACTTTTATCTATGTTTTCGTTATCATCTTAAAGGTGCTACATTGTCATTTTAAAGGAATAGTTTGATATTATTTCAACAATTTTTGTTTATTTGTTTTTAATTTCAATTAATATTTATTTAATTACAATCAAGAATAATTAATTTGTTTTTAGGTGTAGTATCCTACATATGCTTTTATCTTTCGTGTTGTTGTCACCTTTAACGATGTTATATGTAATATGTACAATGAGAGAGCAGCTCCTCCAACTTTGTTGACTTTGACTTTGTTCATGTAAGGTGAAAAAAAATGTGGTTACTCTTAATTTAATGGTCATAAAATGAAGTACAGTGTTTGTGGTGCACAGCTAACAGGATTTGTGATTTTCACCGAGGTGACCTGTGTTAAACTCTTGCTATGCGAGCAGTTTCATGTCTTTCGGTCAACATTTATTACGCTGCCACACACTCTTTATACTTCCACACGTTAAACCTGACATAAACCCTGTACTCACAATAAACAATGTGACTTTTATATTGAAATTTTGATGTATTTGAGGCTGAAGTGTTTGAAATATCACCTTTACTAAAAAAGTATATTGTTTACCCAAGAATGTTTCCTCCAGTATCCTTCAATATTTCTTTGCCCGCACCATAATAAAAACATTTGAGCAATTCTTGCTTTAATTGTTTACAGTTACAGTTCATGTAACAGAAAAATGTCTGTTCACTTGCTGTTTACAAATGTCAATATTAACATTTTTTCCAAAGCCTTTTTTATTTTTCAGCAGCTCTACAAGGCATTTGTTTAGCTCTTTTGTTATCAACGCTGCTGTGATGTTGTTTTTTTTTATTAGACCCAGGCGTGTGGTCATTATTGCAGTAGATTGGCGCATGTACTAAATATCGACATTTTAACGCCTCCCTGTTGGTGCGTAAATAATTTCCTGCCTTCCCTCTTCACATCAGTCCCTCCCTCTTTTCTTCTTGGGAAAATGAAGTTGTGAGTCAGACAGGAAGCTTCATTCTTAACTGTCATTTCTCCCTCTTATACACACTCATATTCCTTCTTTCTTTATATCTTTTCTTTCCTATTCTCCCTTTTATTCTTTGAGCCCCTGTGCCGCTTCTGCTCACAGGAGGCGGATGCTCCAGACAGATGTTAAAGTGTTTGGTCTGGTCAGGCTTCACGCGGCGCAGGGCCACCCGCGACTCCCCAATGAACTCATTATGTGTCAGCTTGTCTTCGTCACACACAGACACCCTGGGAGTGAGAGACAGAAGAGGGAGGTGGAGGGCAAAAAAATGGGAGAAAGCGAGAGACAAAGATGAGCAGAAGGCAACATGAATCAGAGTTAGGCAGGCGCAAACATTTCAGCAGAAACGTTCAGCTTAACTTCAAGCAACTTATTTGAGCTTGTGTGTGTGTGTGTGTGGGTGTGTGTGAGAGAGAGAGAGAGAGAGAGGAAGGAATGATGGAACTCAAACAACTCTAGATATTATGATTTATTCAATTATTCCTTATTATGTGGGAACATTTTAATGAGGGAAGAGAGTTGCTGACAAAAACCTCACTGGAATTTAAGAGCACACATTCAGAGAAATTACCTATGTCTAAATCCGGCATCTGTCTGTGCATATTGTACAAGTAATGATCATTTCACCTCCCAGGAGAATTTAAACAGTGTGAAAGTGTATCATGCAAGGTTAAGGTAATCCATATTTATGGGTCTGGCTAACTTTTACAGCTGCCATAACATCAGGGCGAATGCACAAGTGGGTGGGAGCAGCAGAGAGGAGATGGAGGGGAGCTACATGTGTGGCATCAAAAGCTGCCGAGTGAAGGATGGAATGAAGTGGGTGAGAGAGAGAGATTAAAAAAAATGAAAGAATTTATTTCAATCTCAGTACGTGTGTGTGTGTGTGTGTGTGTGTGCCTTTTATGTATGCAAATGTGCATGTCAATAGGCAGAAGCAAAGAAAATCAGTATGCTACAGGCTAAATGAAATCCAACGTGATTGCTATTACTGAGCTTTATGTAAATATGAATGAAAGACATTCAATGAGAAACAGAAAACTGTCATCCGTCAGAGGTCCAGATGTGGACATGCCACCTCTTGCCCTGCTGTTTTATATGATTTCTAAATAAATTCATAATCACAGGAATCTGCTGTCTTCAGTTTTCTGGTAATAAAACACTGTTTTTCAGAAACATAGATGGTGCAAGGGGCCATTTGCCTGGGGACACCAGATATGTACTCATATTGGCATTCCCCCAGAGGTAATTTCTAATCTAGCAGCTTATTATCCAAAAGGAGAACTGAACCCTTCAGAATTGAAAAAGCAAGAAAAAAAAATAGGAAAGAATGAAAATTGAAGAAAGAAAAAGATAGGTGAGGCTGAGATAGGAGGCAAACAAGATATGATAAGCATCTATATGGCTAGACTGTGTATTGTCATTTGTAAGAAAATGTGGACAACCCGTTACAAGAGTAGTCAGCAGTGTCTATAATGTGAATTCCTAGATATTAAAAGCAGATGTGCAATTTTCTGTAGAAGCCACAGTAATATTTGTCGTCAAATGTGAGGCAAGTGATTGCTTGTGGCTGAGCAGGCAGAACGGAAGGTCAGTTTTTCGATTTCCAGCTTCTCCAGTCTTCATGTTGAAGTGTCCTTGGGCAAGATACTGAAACCCAAACACAAATACTGTGTGTGTATGTGTTCCTAATGAGCAGGGTGGCACTTAGAAGCCCCTGCCATGGTATGGGAATATGCGTGAATGGGTGAATGCTGACTTGAATAAGAAAAGGGCTTTAAGTGGTTAAAAGCTAGATACTGCTACATAAATGCAGTCTATCATTTTAAAGTGGCAGCTCAAATGACAAGCTTAAGCTATGTTTAAGTAGCACAAGGTTATAAATACAGTTGCAAGAACGATCCTCTCCTTTCTCTTAAATGGATGTTTAATTTGGAAGAGAACAATTTAATTGCAATTAAAGTTGAGGCAATGTCTGTGAAACAAGCTCGCTGTAGGAAGCAACTCCCCGGCACCCTCCCCTCCCTGTTTTTGCTCAAGCTCACGTTTTATTTCGTTTGTTGTCACTCTCTCTTTAAAGTTCAGTTTACATAAATGGTTGCAGGGAAAGTTGCAGCAGTGGAAACTGGTCTGTCTCAGCTCGACTCAAGCCTGCAACTTGCCCAGCCGCCAGAGGTCAGTTTTAGAGCGTAATACACGTCACTTGTTTCAACAGCCAATCAGCTCATAGCAATTTCCCCTGTCGCTAGGAAGAGCAGCATAGAGCAGCCAACAGTAACAGGCATTTTCTTTATTTTCCAAAGCCTAAATACAGTCAAGGAGAGGTGCAGAAGTCTGATGTTCTTTCAGACCAGACCACCTGAATTACAATATGCTGACAGGTCATTATGCAATTTTTGCCTGCTGAAGCCAAAAGTAACTTTAAAAATAATCAATAATACAATTTTCTGTTTCTGGATGTTTCTCATCACGAGTCACTCTCTTGAGCGTTTTGTCTGACTGATTGATGTTGGGATCTCTCAGTGCATGGAGACCAGTTCTCTTTCTCATTGCTCTATGCTGAAGTGTTACAGTCCAACCAGATGTGTGATTTGAAAGACAACTCAGGGTTGACCTGAATGTGTTTTAAGCTTCCACCGTTGTCTTGGTAATTGCACCAAAATCAAGTTGCCCCAGCTGCACACAAGTGACTGATGGAAGGATAGATGGAGCTCCTCCATGATGTTTGAGTCATCTCAAACCCTCATACATACAAGCCAGTGAGGAAGCATTTCCACTTCACTTGCACAAACAGCCTTGTAAGCACAGGACCGCAACGAGCCCGAGACTGACCCTCTACACCTGCTCAACACTCATTGGCTTGTCAAATAGACTTCTAAGGACCCCATGAAACAGATGTCAGAGTGCCATTTACTCCTGTGAGCTAGGGTGGGACATGTCGCGGGTAATGATTGGCGTTTAAGCAGCCAGTTGGGCTAAATGTGCGTTATGCCCCCACAAAATTTTAATGTGACAGCAGCTAGCAGCATAAACATGGAAAACAGTCACAAGGAGAACCTTCTCTCTGCTGCGGAGGACTTCTTGCCACAACCATCGCCAGATCCAGCCCACTTTAGTGACTCAGACAGGGATGAAAGGGAGGAAGAAGAGCCATTAGGTTTTGGAGTGAGGCCGTACATGTTTGAGCCACTCTTTAAAGCCGACAGTGCCACTGAGCTGGCAGAGAGAGAGAGAGAGTGAGAGAGAGACGGCTCACTCCCAGGATATGTGGTCCTGCGTGAAGGTTGATAACTGATAGCATTTATATTCGAGAAAGAATTTTATTGGATGTAAAACTAATATACGCCCCCGAGTGTAGGATGAGTCATCAATACTTTAAAACTGTTTTCCACAAAATGCTAAACTGTAAAATAAAAATTAATCAAAACTGCAAAACTGCTTTTTGGCCATTGCTGGTCCATATATTGTCATATAGGCAAGGATAAGAGCAACACACATCTGATTGGAAAACCTAAAAATCGACCTTTATTTCATGGGGACTTTAAGGTTTTGAAAGCAGGTACATTGGCTGATGTCCCCTCTCCTGTCTCCATCCCTGATTAGACTCACAGTCTCAGCAGCAGCAAAGCGTATAGGCAAAAAATGACAGTAATTTAGCTTGTGTTGTCTACCTGATGAGGTAATACATAATGGTTCCACTAAGCTACTCATGAAAAACCACATTTTAATGGGGTTGGCACAGCACAGTTTCCCTGCCAAAAAATCTAGAGCAAAGAAGAATAATGAAAGATGGAGTCAGTCAGAGCTGAGAGGTGAGAGATGGTACGATACATTAGCAAAAGGCCTCGGGGATAGTGTTGTGAGTGAGTGTGCAATAGGCCAAAGAGTCATGTGTGAAATGCAGATCATTATACTGTGAAATGCATATAAGGCTGCAATTACACTGAATGTGGTAACCTCATATACACATGCTACTGTCACCATGACAGATCACATTTTCAGCTACATCAAAAGATTGAATAATGTCAGAAAGACAGCATGGCAGATGTAATCACACACGTCTTGGTGAACTTAAATGTCCATGTCAGACATGTGAAAATATTTCATGATGCTGTGTGCAGCTCAAGAGTTCATTTAAAGGCTTTTCTGCCACTGCAGAGCAGGTGGATGATGACACTTCCTATACTAGCTCATTTCAGCAAGAAAAAAAAGAAAGAATATGATTAAATGAAAAAAAAACTGATGGTAAGTCAAAATATAGCCTAGCTCAAAACTATGTGATAACAAGACAAAATATTTACTAGTCATAATTTTCATCTCAGCTTTGTTTTAGGAAGTCAAATTTGAACTTAACATATCAAACATTAGGCTTGTAAGACAAAACATTGACTTAACATGATTGTATATGACTATGCATGCTTTTTCAGATGGACTGCAGGAGCAGAACCAGCCCAGATGCATTTGTCCGTGTGTGAGAGAGGCTACTGTCTCTCAGGAATGGTCAGAAAGTCATTACTCTGCTCTTATTGGCTGTTGCCCTAATAAAATTAATGTGCACGGACAATAATTATACCACCAGGGGGCATTTCACCTACTGTAGAGTGTGGAGAGAAGTCTAGCTATGTGAGACAAACATCTCCATAAGCTGTCGAGTAATCATAGATGTTGTTTTATTGTGTTGTGATCGAGATTCTGACCCACCACACACTGTGGGAGGAGACATGTCGATGTTTTTCGCATGATCTCACATGATTGTCGTGAGTAGACGAGGAACAGCAGGAGCTACAGCGGTGCTTCCTGCCTCTCGCTGCCAAGGACAGACGCTGCCGCCCCGGCAGGAGCTGGCACAAAGCATCATACAGACAGACGGGTGGCGACTACTTTTCCTTATATAAATTCTACATTTTTTTGAGTTCACATTAATTGCCTAAGACACCATGTACTACCACATCACTGTTTCTTGGTCCTGTAACA
Source organism: Naso thynnoides (assembly GCA_029783665.1). Classification (NCBI taxonomy): domain Eukaryota; kingdom Metazoa; phylum Chordata; class Actinopteri; order Acanthuriformes; family Acanthuridae; genus Naso; species Naso thynnoides. Next base: position 12,307,919 of record JAQLOL010000014.1, on the reverse strand, counting down.
AGGCTTTGTGGGTTGAAATGTTGGATATTTCTCTTTCATAATGAATGTCTTATTTTGAGTGATATCCAGTGACGGATCTGTTCTGTTTTTAGACTATGAACAAAGAGATACGATTTGGATGGCATAGGCACATAATTTGTCTTAAAACTGGCCCAAGGCTTCTTCTTTTGGGAGGACTTAGATGCATTCATCAAAGCTATTTACGTCAGTTTTAGTGCTATTTGTCGTTTTGTCTAGTGTTTTTTTCAGTTGTATCATATCTAACATTTTTTCTTAGCGGAAAAGTCTATATCCAATTATAAATTTGCTTAACCTCGAGTATTTCTATTTGTCACTTGTGTTGGCATGTTTTTCTTTCTTTCTTTTTTAGCAGAAATGAACTTCCATACACTCTTGTCCTTTTGTTCATTTTAAACAAAGAGCGACACCACATGACTGCTTGGATACTGAGTGAAAACTAGGATTGGTGTGCACCAACTGGTCTTTACTTAGCCTGGTTCTAACTGCTAACTTTCTTTTTGTCAGGGCCAGTCTGAAGGGTGTACTTTATGCAAGTTGCACCAACTCATGCCTAGTTTTAACTATGCCCAGTCTTACTGAGGTGTGTTCATGTGAAAGTTCACCCAACTACAGTTATATCCCCTCAGCATGCATTGCTACAATACATTGTTAACAGTCTATTGCTGTCTTGCTAATTAGTTTTATTTCTGATTTGTGGAAACGGGAAGATCAACATCAAGGAAATTTCATAGAAATAAGAAAATTTATAGAGCTGTACTGTATGAACTGCCAAGCAATCCAACATGGTAACAAACAAGAAGAAACAGTCAACATGGATAGCAGTACCAGAGGCAGCAAATAATTTTTCTGACAGAGACAGCCCTCGTTTAATAAAACGATGTCAAGAAAAAGTGAAGAGACCTCCTGAGCAAAACAAAGAAAGATGTTTCTTTATAAAAAATTCATTAGACTGCCAGTGGTCCTCCCCCGAAAACGTCAATATATAGTGCTATCTTGTGAAGTACTGGTCGAATGCTGCTATGTAAGGAGAAAAACCTCTATTTTCTGTGATGTTTTTCTGCCTGTACTGGAAGTTTGACATTGGGTAACAATCTGAGAGTCTGATAAGAAATCCCTTCACTCAAAATATGAGGTGTTGAAAGCAAAGCTGGACTGTTTTCTGAAAGTTTAAATGGCTGAAATATTTACCAATTTAAACTTGTAGAACACTGGAATTAGCCTTGCATTTTATCATTACTCTTGCAATAGAAAACATAACTGGAACAAGAATAAAAGCATCTTCCTTTATATACATCAGCTATGAAATATAATAAACTGCTTAGGGTCAGATTAATCTATTTAATATTTGCCCAAACAGTGCCTCAGTTCTATCTTTTATATAAACAATGCTTACATGTATGCAAAAAATAAACAAAGTCGGTGTCTAAATAAAATAGCCTCATCCACAATTTTGAAAGACAGCATCATGCTTACATGTTTCTGTAGGGTAAACTTCCTCTCTCCTGATTTTTAAGCGCCTCTGCTGCATTAGCACAGTGTCAAAGGCCGTTCATAGGGCCAGTTTCTCTAATTTCCCCTGAGAGATCAACCGTCGCTCCTATTTAAATCTCACTCCCACGTGTGCCATGGCAAAGTTTTAGTCACAGGAAGAGACAATTCGCAGCTTTTGTCACCTCTGGAGGGGGTCAATGAAATTAAAACACCCCGCGGTGCTTAGTGTGACCCCAATCTGTCACTGCAACTTGAACAGCGAAAAAACACAGACAGAAAGATGGAAAGAAAGACAAAGAGAGAGAGATGGTTTAGAAGGAGAGGGGGAGATCTTTGCTGATCCTAGTGGACAGGGGGGATGTGCGGACATGGAGGAACATAGGTGAGGTGACGAGAGGGGGATCAAAGGATCAGCGGAGATAGACACAGAGTGGGAACAGAGTGAAACAAAGAGGATAAAGGCCTTTAAACTGAAAGGAAAAGACTCTGTGATTTAGACAGAGGATAAGAAATCTTTTGTAAGCAAGAGTCGACTTTCTGGTGGCCAAGACAAAACAGAAAGGCAGGATGTGAAGGAGACAGAAATAGCAGGAAAGCCTCCACAGCAAACATTTACCGGAGTGTTTTGCGGTACATATCTTCCTCTGTGATACCACAGTAGGTGAGTGTCTCATTCCATACAGGGTTCAGCGTGTTGCGAACAGTCTTGGTTTTCAATTTATTAGCCTGTGCATCAAAGCAGAGAGGACAGGAAATAATAATGTAACTCAAAGATTTTTCTCAGAGCTGCAAACAGCAAACAGTCTCAACAGGAAAACAGTTTCTTACAGGCTAGAAGGTCATTTTGCTTTAGTGCAGATTTACTGGTCTGCACTTGCACTTTCATAATGCAGCTCAATATTATAGCTAGAATTGAATATCCACTCAGAAGTCAATGGCAACAGGTTACTGAAGGTCTTTTTTTTTTCTTCTTAAATGAAACAAAAATCATGTTCTGATAATAAAATCAGACCTTGCAGGCTCCCGGCAGCAGGTGTAGCTTGACATAAGGATCTGCTAAACCGTTGAAATCCATCGGTTTTAGACCCTAATAGAGACAGAAAGAGAAGTTATGAGAGAGGGCTGTGAAATAATTAGAGAACATTGAACAAGCGGCCAACAGCTGTAAAAAAAATTTAAATGATTACCAAGCTGAGAGGTCAAGGGCTCATTTGCAACTGAAACTAAAGCACAGAGGTAGAAAGGATAGTGGAGGCTTTTAATTTGACAGATATCTTCAGGTGATCAGTGAGCAACATAGTTTTAAAACTGATTATAAATTTTAGAACAAAAGTGAAACCCTCTGCAGCACACGAATAAAGAAAATGTAAAAACATATACCAGAGTCTGTGTAACTTCAGACCATTAACTCCTCTTTCTTTAATTAGTGAAGCAAGAAGCTGTTCAGCTGTGTTTCTGCTGCAATAATTGCAGAATTACAGAATGAATAGCAAGTAAGAAGTTCCTTCAGATGGCAGACTAATTTTCATGTAAAGATTGCTTGCCAAGTTCTGAACAGGTGCAATTCTTCATTTTAAAGTTTCACTATAATTTACAATCTGAAGGTCTCTTTGACCCATGACCACACTGTCATTTTAAATTAGAGTAATTTGTACTGAAGACAACTTTTATCAGATGTTTAATTAGGTTTCAAGGTAAAAAAGAAACAAGACTTAAAAGTCTAC
>JAQLOL010000014.1:12284290-12297816 GCA_029783665.1 Naso thynnoides | reverse complement strand
CACACAAACACACACAAACACACACAAACACACACACACACACACACACACACACACACACACACACACACACTTGTTTTTGTCACTTAGGAGGACACTACATTGACTTGCATTTATTCCTTGATGACATACAAACACAAACACAAAAGGTGATTTTGATGATATCAATATATTTCTTCATGTCAACAAATCTGATCCGGCGATGGATTTACCTCACTGTAAGAACAAGCATTGCCTGATACACAAATACAATCGAATCGATGTTTCATGAATCGAAACAATTCAGCCAAGCTGAAGGGCATACATCATTTTTAGAGTACCCCTTTTATTTCCAAATAAAACAGGGAGGTAAGGCGGAAAATAATATCAGAGGATGTGATTTAAATTATATAAAAAAAGAATCATTACATTACAAACATGTCATTACAAACATGCAGAATTACAATGAATCAGAGTTGGATTCTAGCCTTCATTCAGCTGTAGATGACTACTCGCCTCCTTACAGAGCAGATGGGTGTAAACCTCAATACTGTCCATTAACATCAACAAACCAACACTTGACTTGGCTTGGCTGTGATTGGCCAGTTGGTCAAGTCCCACTAATATATACATACTGTATAATGTAAGTCTAGCTGTTTTTAGACATATTAATGCATAAATGTTAGGCCTGCATGTTGTGCCTTGAAAATGAGATATACACTGGTTGTTTGTGCCTGTCTTCATTTGCTAATGACCCACTGCAAATATGTTACACCAGCATTAGCTAATTAGGTCATTTAATTAGCCTAATTAATTTTTATTAATGATTTATTATTACACCCACTGGAAGCTACGAGGCTAGACCTTTAAACCTCTATGCTTGTCAAAAATCTGTTAAAACCATAAAGTAACCATTTCCTTTGATTTTAGGGGGAGTAATGAGCTAGATCAATAACCTGGTAAACAACAGCAGGGGTGCTCAAGTGTCGTCACAATAAAGCTGCCAGGTAAGTACCACTGTGTATAAAGACCAAACCTAGTAACCACACCGGCAGTACATTTGCAGTATAGGCACTGGAGAAACTTCTCTGTGTAGATAAATAAACTGTTATTTGACAAGAAGTAGTTCCAGCCTGCAAAACTTTAATAGCCCAGGAAACACAGCAGCCAGCTCTGTACAACTTACGGCCAATGATGCTGACAGAGCCAGGTTCCTGATCGCTATGCTAAACTGGCCTACTCTCCTACTGCCTTTTGATTTGTATTTAATGCACTCAAGAATGGTATCAACCTTTTCCATTCACTCATGTAAATAAAGTGAATAAGCGGTAAGTAATAAATATCAAATAATCGTCGATCACCTTATATGTCCAGACTTATCCCTGACATTCAATGGATTACCTTATGCAGACTAATCTGAGTCCCAGAATGAGAGAATCTGAGTTTGTGTTAATGTCAAGGGTAAAAAAAAAATCATCTAATTAAACTTCTCTCTGTTCTTTCTTTGCTCTGTTCATGTTAATTCCAAATTAATGCAGTTTGTCTAAATCACTCCATCTTCCTCTCTGTGTCTCTCACATACAGTCTCTTCAGTCTCAGTTCCTCCATATAATTAATCTAATGGTTCTTCAGCGAGTCAGTGACGGACAAGGGGAAACATGCTATTTCCCCCTTGTGTCTATTGAAGGGACAAAATTGGTGTTCTCTCCATGTCTCTGTCTCTTTTTATCTGACTTGCCCCTCTCTCTTTCTTTCTTTTTTTTTCTTCTCTCTTTCAGTGTCAAGCCACAATCGCGGAAACTCTGCGTCAATCAAAAAGAGGAGCTAGGAAGCTGTCACACAGCGCCGGCTGTTAAATAGACTTACTGGTGCTTTTTTTGTGTTGTCTTTAATAATTTTCTTGATGTCTTTGTTCGGCGGTGTTCTTAATGTTTCTCCAACCTTTTTTATCTCGGGTCCCATTTCCAGTTATCTCTCCCCCAGCTTTGTCGCACACACGAACATACATACATACATTCACATGCTCATGTATGTTAAGTTCCATTAAATTGATGCCATGGCACATGCATGGATGCATTAACACAGCAATATAATGAACACAAGCCTCCAGAGAAGGATGACTCCCACTCCTTCATGCAAACAGCTCCACAATCTCTCACACACATACCCGCTGCAATTTGCCACCACTCTGCCAACTCTATATGGAAAACCTTTCAATTCCTATTTCACCTTTTTAGGCTTTATTCCACTTGCCTCCCTCTTCCCTTCCCTTTCTTGTCATATCTCTGCTCTCCTGCCTCTTGTTTATGAGAACTGAAAATCTCCTCATTAGAAATGCATAGTTGTTACGTGCTCTCTCCACACCAATTATGTCGGGGATGGGCGCTGGTGCTTCAGTGAAAACAGCTGACCGCAACAGAGTCCACAACGGCTCTGACAAGAACAAATGACATCAGCGAACCAGTCTGCCTGGCTGCACACAGATGACAAACACTGACACTAATTTTAACCAGTTATGGTTAAAAGTAAAATGTGAGTCATTTATATTGTACAACTAGACAGTTCATATAATTTGTTAAAACAATAATATATGGTGCAATTGCATACATTTTTCTCATTTGATTTTAATCAGTGTTGTAAAGATTCCATACAATAGCTGCATTTCCTTGGCAAGATTCTCGTGATAAAAATAACTTTTATTTAGAAATCCAAACATAGACAGAGCGCACAGATGGGTACTGTGTGTGTGTGTGTGTGTGTGTGTGTGTGTGTGTCAGGGGTGAGGGGGCATACAGGCATTTTGCATTTTTAAACGCAATGGCCAGAAGTAAAAAGCTAATGTTAGGCTACAAACAAACTACAGCACTGTCACATGTCCTCAACATCGCCAGCGCTAATGTTAGTGTTACACTGTCAAGTTGCAAAGTTTGAGTGAAAGTAAAAACACAACCAAAGGCGGATTAGCAAGTACATTAGGGTCAAGTCTGGCATGAAAATGTTTTATGTTCTTATCAACCTTAATAGTCTCATCTAGCCACTTGTTAGCTTTTAAAAGACATGTTAAAACTTCAAAAATACCCAGCAGGGGAACTGCTGATATATTTTTCAGTTGTAGAACAAAACGTGACACGAGTTTGACACTCATTTAATCTTTCTGAATGCTGAAACAAAACCTTTGCCCTCCATACTTGGTAAAGCCACGCAAAGCTGTATGAAACATAAAAACACAAACTAGCAGTAGCCTCCTGTTACCAAACTGCTCCAGCAAGCCGACCACGAAAATACACGACTGAGTCAACCAAGTCAAAACCAGGACCAGACTTTTAAAATATTAGCTTATCATAAATGTTTACGTTGTAGAATGTGTCATTTTAGGGAAAAAACAGCAGTAAAAGTTTAAAGTGTTGCGAGCTGTTGAGATATCTTTAGCTAAAGGTAAATTATCCCCTTCTTACGGTTTCCTGTTTTTATGCTTAAACTACTTAGAAATTAAGTTTGTTGCCAAAAAATGCTAATTCTAATCAATGGAGGGTAGAAAACACAGAATAAGTTAGTCCTACGAAAAGCTAACTGGTCTAATTTAGCCAGTCAGCTGCTGCTTTCTTTTACTCTTCCCACTCCAGAAAATTTCAAATTATTTTATGTGATTAACCTACAGTTAAATCATACATTTACATGTATCAATAAAAGAATAGTTTATTAGAAATAGCTCATTGTTTCAAAAAGAAACAATCTAAATTAAAAGGAACATCTTATTGCTTGTAAATAGCCTGCAGCGTTTTCTTTGGTTTTTTGTCCAAGCATGGATTAATTATAGGGAATTAACTGTTAACAGTTAGCAAAGATAGCAAAAACATGGGCAAGCAGAATAAAAGAAACAATCAAAGAACTCCAAGGTCTTCATTTCTGTGGCTCTCAGCCGTGAGACTGCAAGGTCGCTGTGAAGCCAAACAGTTGGAAAGAAAAGAACTCAAGATTTTCACTGCACTCTGCATCACTGCTTCTCCTGTATTATCACTGGTTACCATGATGATTCAGCAGCACATACACATGTGAAATGGAAATGCTAGCACACTTTTCTCTAGAAATAAAAAGGAAAGAGCCTGATAGCAGCACTGAAGAAATAAATAAAAATAAATATGGAGCTGTTTTCATGCCAGGAGTGCAAAGGAACAGAAGAGCGACAGATAGGAGAGGAAACTGCATACAAATTAAGATTAAAGCTGTTAAAAAGGGAAGGGTGACCAAAAAGGAGACAAGGACATGTGGATAACAATCTTGACTAGAACTGTAGTGTTTGTTTTATGATGTTGGGAAGCCCATATCTGCAGAGGCAATTAATAAGTGTCACGTAAGTGGACTGCTGACAGTTCCCTGAAAAATTAAAAACTCACTAAACCAAACACATTTCACAAATGCCATCACTTGAAACAATTGTGTCAATATGCAAGGAGATGAGGGATAATCACCGGAGAATTTACAATGAAGCCCTGCCAAGTGAAGAACAATCTTTGTTAGTTTCATACAATTACTGGCTAATCCATATAGATTCAAAGAAAGCAAAGGCTTGAAGCAGAACATACACAGGCTTTTATTATATTACTTCAAGATGGTGTGAAATAATAACTGAAACAATACAAAACCTTGGCCTCAAGCACGCACTCCTCTGAGCTGAACATCATTATTAGCGCATAAAGCATGACACTCAGTGTAAATAATCCACGGTGCTGCCGCCACAGTTACCTTTTCTATTTTCCCATCCAAAATTAATAGAGTCTAACGTAGGGAGACATTAGATGGTGTGTGGTGGGAAGACAGGATTAATTGTAAAACATACTGTATCTCGCAGCTGTTTCTCCAAAAGTTGTTTTCGCAGGAGTTATTGCCAAGAAAAACCTGTGTGTTGTGATGAACAGACACTGAAGAGATGTTTTGTGGCGAGTCATTCAGCAAGCGACCTTGGTTGCCATATGGAGACAAGCAGCTGGAACAGACATGGAGGGCAGGGAACAAGTTTACATGAGTGCATGACCGACTGTGACGTGTGCAGATGAGTGTGCAGCAGCAGCAGCTTCTGAACCCTGTAACCTAATGCACATCCACACAACAGACATGTTTCGCCGGTGTACTTACATTTGCTTGTGATAACATGATGCAAGTGTGTGTGGTATCTTATGTGTGTGTACAGTGGGCCCACAGCTTCCTATGTCTGTTGATACAGGAATGTACAGTAATATCTTGGATGCAAGAAAAGAAAGCCACCCCCCACCATACCTTTCGGGATTTATTAGATAAACTGTAATATTACAAAAATCAATATCATGGAAATCTCTAATAAACACATGCCCCCGCAGACGGAGAAAGATAACGTAGCCTAACCTTTATTAAAAAAAGGAATGAACTAACTGCACAGAAAAGCTGCTGTAGATCAGTTTTAGACATGCGCAAGCTCTATAGCACTAAATGTTATGCCCAGAAATTAAATGCAGGAGTGGATAGAAACATATTACAAATAACGCACGAGTAAAAAATATGCATATTTTTTTAGAAGTACAAAATAAGTAGCTTCCAGCGACAGCACCTCGCCACATGGACACCAAAATCTTAAAAACATGATGGACGCCTACTAAGCTCTCCATGTTTAACTTAAAAACTTTTAAGTAATAAATTCTAAATCAAGTATTAAAATCTATTAACTATAAACTTATATTAAAATGCAGAGAAAATTCTACCCCAGCATCCAGGCACTTAATTTTCAGTGGGTGTAATTGTGCTTTTACTCAAGAATAGATTTACAGTACCCACCACTGAGTAAATGTCATTTAAGAGATTTCTGTGGAGTCTAGTTAACGTTAGCCATCTCTCATTCTCATCTCAAGATTCAGTTGTGGTGAACCACTTACAACTCGTTACAGTCTAAAACATCCAAAATACCATCCTGGACAACTAATTCCACTTTGTTTGTCCCAAAAATCTGACTAGCCTTAAAAACCAAACCCATTATTAATTCAAAAGTTTCCCTGCTGTTACAATAAAACAGTACGAAATTAATGTTACAGTATCATTGTAAAGTAAATGATATCAGTAATATTGTTGAGTTCTTCGTATCCTGCATCATTTAAATCTCTCATAGCTTTAAATACATTCGCTTAGAGAAATCCAAGCTGACAAGCTGTTGTGTCAGCAATGTCTAAATCCGAGCTGTGCTGCCGTGCCCCTTGTAAACAGGAGCATGGCATCGACTCACTTTCTTTCCTCTAAAAAGTGCATACATACTGCCTCAGGTGATGTGCAGCCAGCCACATTCACAACAGAATCCAATAAAGGTATATTGATATGCAAAGTGGAGGCATTTAAAAAATGAAGATTTTCTAATTGTATGATGGTTTGCAGTCCTTATAAAGTCACACAGCAGGAGTGCTGGCAATTATGCAGAAATGACTGTTTTATTGAATATTTTTCTGCAAACATCGGCTCTCTTCTATGACCACGCAGCCTTCCAAACTGAGGCAGTCTGTACCTCAAGCTGTATCTTTTCACAGGATGCTGAAAAGTGAAAATTGATTCAAAACTTGACATGAAGGTTTTATCAACTTTTCAGCAGTGTGAAAAATGTGTCTCAGCTAACCAAATGTATGCCAGTTACAGAAAGATTACTAATTTTCAATGTCGTTTCCATGGAAGGTTTCAAGGCTGTGGTTTTAACCAACTTGACCTACTTGCAATTGTATTTGTATAAACTTTATATGTTTAATTTGAGATACGTCAGGATTGAAAGAGTTTCTCATGTAAAGCTCTAACCAGAGGATGATATCTGATGATATCAATTTCATATGGAAATATCAGACACATGCTAACTGTGACAGGCTGCCGGCTGGGTAACATGCATGAAATAAGTCCTCAATAACGTAAAACCTGATGAATAAAGATAGGCAAAATGTTATTTTGACATGAGAGCCTTTTTGTGTTCATAATTATTTTGACATATGCTTGAGGCTGTAATCAGCAAGTGTGGTGAAGTGTTGGAAAATGCAGCGTTAATGAATTATGAATTTGAAGACAAGAAAGAAACTAAGAAATGAGCAAAATGCAGAAAAGGAGGAAGGACAAACATAAAAAAGATTGAAAAAAGAAGAGATGGGCTGTGGCATAAACATTCCAGAGGCAGAGTTTTTCTATCATAATCATCTCTTTGAGACTTTAAATTGTCTTTTTATTGTTTCCTGAAAAAGGTGGGGTAAATAAGGGAGGTATTCACCAGGAAACAAATAATCAAATTGTGAAGAAAATGCATTGCTGAGGAGACTGAGGTTATTCCGGCTCCTTTGAGAGATTGATTTTTACATATCAGGCACACCTTCTTCCCTCTTGCATCCTTTTTGAAATTCCTCAAGGACTTAGGGTTTATTGGGAAAAGAAAATATCCAAGTGCTATACCTTTGTAGAGGAAAGGCAAGTCTTTACTTCATCAACAAAATAACAACAAAATGAGTATTCCAAACCTCCCACTGAAGAGATAGATTCCTCACTTCCTTCCTTAAACATCTGCAGATTTTCACTAACTGATCATGTTCAAACTGGACAATTTAAGGAAGAGAAAACAAGACCATTTAGACTAAGATAAGTTTTGGGTTTTTTTAAAGGAAAAAAAAAACATCCACTATCTAATCCAGACACGAATTCCCATCTGAATTTCCAGTCTGTGGGAGTAATGGCCCTTCAGAAAAACTGAATTAGGTCAGTCAGATGACAAGTCAAGTGATGCCAGGAACATTACCTTCAAGAGTGACTTTTCATTATCTAGTAGTGCACTTATGCTTTCACAGCAAAGCGCACAAGACAAATCTGCAAGCCACACTGACATGAAGAGCTGTGCTCGAACAAATTAAGATTTATGACAGAAAAAGGAGAGAGTTAGAGGACCTCAAAAAAAAAAAAAAAAACCAACAAACAACAGCAAACAACAAAAAGTTCTTCGCTGAGTAAATGTGAGAAAAGGGCTTTTCGTTTCACACATTGAGAAAAGCTATATTCATTACAGCCAGCAGTCAGTTAGCTTGGCTTCATGAAGTTTCCAAATGTCCTTCAACCAGCCTTTATAATTCTCACTTAACACATTAAGTCTTCTCTGTTGAAATGTAAAAACAAAAACTCACCATTTTATAGAGGTTATGGCTGGGACCAGTTACTTCCTGAAGTCTGCGACTGTCTGAGCCAGGAAATAGTCGGGCACTATCCTCCAAAAGAGGCCCCAAGCGAAAGCACAAGTAAAAAAATATGTAATTGTAGTTTATTCAATATTTCTGTTTTCTAACAGACAGTATTTCCCATAAAAAAGGTCCATCATTGGTAAAACTTATTAAAGGGAGGCAAGTCAATAAGTGAGTCGATAAGCTGAACTGAGTTTAGTTTGTCTTATCAACAGGACAGAGGGGACCAGATTTTGTTTGTGTTGAACAACAGGGCTAGCTGTTAGTTTCCAGTCTTTATGCTGAGCTGAATGTCCCCTGGTTGCAGATTCTCAACTACCAAAGCGGAGAGTGGTAGTAATCGTCTTATCTAATCCTCTAAAAAATTTTTATCTAAATTTATTCTTCTGAAATAATTGCATTTCCCAAAATGTAGAAATCTAGCTTTAAAGTTTATCAGCCTGGAAATCAACCTGCAATCCCTGCAGAAATGAAATCGAGTATGCTTAAAAGTTTACAAGGCTGACACCAGGTGATACATTTTGTTCTAATCACCACTGTGAGGCCAACTTAACAATATATTGCCTGAAGGCTGTGGGGGAAACAGGGCACAAATGACACGTCCACACTCACCCAAATCAGTCATTACAGATCCACATATGCACACATACACACACACACATGCACAGACGCTTCTCTCCTTTTTCGAAATAAGAACACAATTGAATGCACACACATGTATGCATGTGTGTGCATGCATGCACACGCTGACACCCCATAAACTGTTAAATCTCCACTGTGTACAGCCCCAATTGTAATCTACCAGCCAGTTGCTAGGCAACACTGGAACTTGTAATATCACTCGGGTATCATGGCCCGCCGCCAGTGGGGTGGGGGTGAGGGTGTGGATGGGGGTGACGGGTGAAGAGGTTGCAAGGGTCTTTTTTTTTCTACATTTTTTGAGATCAAGCCTCTGGGGGTGGGGGGATGACTATGGAACGGTGGTTCCAACTGGTTTTTGGCTGGCGCTTACTCTTCCTCTGACCACCCAACCATCTCTTAAGTCGTCATGGGAGCCAACAGTCAACACTTATGCCATTTCTGACAAGAGCAGTTTCACAAGGGGGTTTATGATGTTGGATGAGGGGCAGAACAGCGGGGAGACATGATAAGATGTCTTCTCCATTCCTTTTTCTAGCATGTTCCAACAGCAGTTGTAGAGCAGTGATGGAGGGGGCAAAAAAGATTAATATTACAATATTTTTCCCCAAACACCGAATTAGGGCTGCATCTTGAGATTATTTTATGTGATATTTTATACAAAATAAAATTAATTATAGGAAAAAGAAATGGTACCACAGATGCAGCAGTTTAGATTTAAAGGACTAAAGTAATTGGAGAAAGTGCTATTTGATCTACAGTAGAGAACACTTTGCAACTGTTTTAAGTAATAATCCTTCTATTTTTCAAAGCAAATGTTCTCAGACATTTAAATACCTGCTAGTTTTTTTATGACTGTTTTAAATGATCATTTTATGTGCTAATTATGTCCTCCTTCTCTTAACTGATTACGCCAGAACGTAAGAAAAATGCTCAATTTAATTTCTAAGATTCCAAGATGATGTCTTCAGATTTCTTGTTTTATCAAGCAAGGACAAACAGTCCAAAACTTAAAAATTAGCCTTTAATTTTCTATAATTTATGACAAAGAAGAATATCAAAGAAGAAGATGAAACTGGAACAAGGGATTGTTGTGGTTTTGCTTTGAAAATTGAAAAACTGAAACATTTTAAAATTATTAGCTGGTGATTGCATTATCTACAAGTACAAATACATTGATAATGTTTCGGGAACTGGTCAAAGTAGACCTGTAAAAAAAAAAAAGAGAGAGAGAAAAAGAAAAAAGAGAGAGAGAAAGGACAGAGCGTCTTATCTAATAGTAAGAAAGAAGTTAAATTTGGCTGCAATCCACATCCTCCTTTTTGGTAGTCTAGTATGCCAACACATTATTCCAACACCCATGCAATTTTCTCTCTCCTACTCCATCCCTCATCCCTAAGAGGCAACCTGGGAGCAAGTTTGTCAGGCTTAGTCAAGCTTACTGTACCTTCTGCCTGTCGCCAAGCAGAACTAAATGAACCAACCCAAAGAAAAAGCAGCACAGCATCCTGAAACTCAATTGTGCCAAAAGTGGGCAGTTCAGAAAACATTCCAATCACATGAGGAGAAATGTCTCTGGCTTGATAATTAGCAGTGGCGAAGGAGGGAAATTTTCGATGCTGTTTAGTTTGGTATGCAACAGCATTATGGGCTTCTTCATTACCCTGTTTCCAGCTGACTCTGCAGCACTTTCAGGAGGAGAGACATGCATTTATAATTAATGCAGATTTTATTATCTTTTGTTGAAGTGTGAGTAACAATCCATGATAGCAGCGCTCTTTTCAAGTACAGCAAAAGTGAATCCAAGACATTATGTAAATGATAGTAGTTGCCAGAGGCTTCATATTTTGAGAAACACTCATTTTCTTACTTGACTTGAATTACGTTGGAAGATCAGTACTACATAGTTCTGTCCTTCCATTAAATATAAGACAACGGCCAGCTGCTGGTTAGCCTAGCTTGGCATAAAGACTGGGAGCAGCTAGCCTGGTCACCAACCAACACCTTTAAAGCAACACTATGTTACTTTGACCGTGACCCATAGCTTCGAAAAAACAGCACTTTGGTAGAGCCAGGTCATATTATTACGGAGAAAATGTCCACTGGTTTTCCCTCTGATGTCCCACGACTGCTCTGCCTGTTTGCAGCCTTTAATTTAGCAAAGCTGTCCCCAAAAACTACTCACTGCTGCAGCTGCGGCTTTAGTCTGCTGGCAGCCTACATGTTGCTATAAGGACCCTCCGTGAATCATAGCGATGGGGCAGAGCAGTCATAGGACATCAAAGGGAAAACCAGGGGACATTTCCCCCATAAAATATGAATTGATTTTACTAAAATTGCTGTTTTGTGTGACATATCAATGTGCATCGTTAAGTTTCACTTTTTCAGAGCCACAGGGTCACGGTCAAAGATATTTAGAGTTGCTTTAAAGTTAAGCACTAATTAAGAAGGTCTATCTTGTTTGTAGTTTGTTTACCAATGCTGAGGTGCACAACTGTCTGAAGTGTTGCTGTGGTATTAGCTGGACTTTTACCTTTAGAAAAAGCCAGGTTACCCTATTTACCCTGTTATGCTAAGCTAAGCTAAGCAGCTGCTAACAGTAATTATCAATTTATCCCTTTGAAAGTGCTATCTATCTTCATATCTAACTCTTTCTCAGAAAGAAAGCAAGCCTACTGCCCAAAATGTCAAACTATTTTTTTAATTTAGAGTGTTATTTGCAGCTAATCAATATGACTCTATGGAGCCTGGAGTGGGATTTTCAGTTGGTGGTGAACAGCCTCAGTGTGAGATCTGTTTGACATTTCTGATGCAGTCATATGTTTTCTTAGCAGGAGCACTCAAATAACACATGCTCGCAATACAGCAAGGTCCCTCAGCTACAGCACTAGTGATGGTAAGGCACCGCCACTCTCTCTCCGTCCAGGCATATCTGCACATGGACCATTTGTTTGACCACTTTCACCACTGAGCCTCTTCAGCGCTGCTCGCCATCTGCCTTTATGGCTCCCGACAACTCATGTGACAAATAGCCTCTTTTCTGATTCCTCAGCTCCCTCCACAATCTACTCTCTCTTTTTGATGATAATCATGAGGTAGCGAAGACTGACCGTGTGCATCAGTCACTGGGAATCATCCAGATCCGCCAGCTGCCAGCGTCAATCATCTGTCTGTTTAAAGCCACTGTTTGTGTGTGCTGTTGGGAAACCATGCCACCCTGTGGAGGGAAGATCCTCAAGTCATCCAAGGATACAAGTTACAGATAAAGGTCTAAATTCTGGACACAGTGATAAAGTAGCAGAAATAGACAATTAGAAGGTCTGACACATCTGGTTTCAATCATGTCCAATCAGATCAGCTATTCATGTTCCCTTTGAGACTGTTGTGATGCACCATATCACAGATTTGGCCGAAGAAAGAGCAGACAGGTGCCAGCTAAACTCTTTGCAGGAGGAACCTCAACTGGCGTACTTGTCAAGGAGTTCAGGCTCATGATCACAATTTAATTTTAAGAACACTGATGATAAGCAATATGCTTGTAATATCACTGATGTTGTGGTCTTAATAGATAAATTGCATCAGGAGCTTTGAGTGTGCATATTTTCTTCAATAATTTAATTTAATGGCCTAGGCTGTCATGCACAAATGGTGGCACGGGCCGGGTAGATTACTGAACTAGACGGTTTGTTAAGTGTTTACCCAGATTCCCAGTGAATGTACTTATGATTGATATGCCTCCGTACAAATACGTAAGTGCAAATGAGGCCTAAGTTTGAGGTAGGGACAAGTACAATGACACACGAAAAATGCAGAAAATCTAACCTGTTCCGAAAAAAAATAATGACAGATGAAGGTATTGGAGTCAGTGTGTAAACATGAATGGCACAGCATGAGTTTTTTGTTTGTGTGTTTGTTTGTTTGTTTGTTTTTTAATGTGAGGGTTTTGGACAAAGAAAATGTACTCAGTGTGCAAAGCCAGATGAGTTACATTAGTGATAGTCTGGAGCCTCTAATGTGCTAATGGCAGCATCATTACAGGCAGAAACACCACTGGGCTTGTTTACAGGCTTAGAAAACATATTACACAGAAAACGTTTTAAGTCATTTTAGATCAAAAAAATGGATATAGGCCAAATTATGACCTTTCACTAGCAGCATAGCATTCAAGAACTGAGAGAATAGGTAATTTGTGATAACCGTCACCAAGAAGTTCTTAACGGAGAAGTGTGCCTGAGAATGAGCACCGTTTATTCGTACGTGATCTCAAAAGAGTGGTTTGTTGGCTTCAGTTGTGGGCTGTTGACTGCCCACCCAGTCAGAAGCTAGAAATGTATACTCTGAGTGGACCAGTCAGTGGACCAGCAAATCGCCATAGAAAAGCTTCCACTGACCATACTTATGGCCATCCTGCTTTATGAACTGCAGTCAAAGTCTATTTAAATTTTTGTGTCAAATGTACAGACATCACGCACCGTGTTTTGGGTACAACCTGCACTGTGCGAGGATTGCAGTTTTAGGCAAATAAGTCTGCACATGTGATTTGAGTGCAACCAAATTTCACATATGTTGCATTTTCTTTTAAAATGACCCTTTGCTGACATATACCTAATTGAGAATCTAAAATTGTACCATAGATTTCATTCTTAAATTTTTTGTTCACTATTCCACACAAATGAGACACCTGAGTGGGTTGAGTCC
>JAQLOL010000014.1:12251966-12280009 GCA_029783665.1 Naso thynnoides | reverse complement strand
GGTCAGCGTATTTCAGCAGCACGGAGCTCAGATTGTAAAAGTACTGCTCCTAAAGTTACTATACTATTAGTGTGTGTCTGGGTATGTCTATCCATCAATCTCCTGCTTTTGTCCACAGTTACCTGGATTTGAGAGGCATCTCCAATGGGGAGGGGCCTGTGATTTGGCCCGCTGCTTATGGCCCAGCTGAGAGAGACAAAGTCTACAAGAGTTTTAGTTATTCAGGCTGGGCAGGAAGCAGCGGTCACGACGCTCCCATGATAGCCCTGGATGCCCTACTGGGGGCGGGCTCAGACTGGGAGGAACTGATGAGCAGAGCGGCCTTCCATGGAGGTCAGAGATTCAAGCATGAAAGTGTAGCAGAACCTGTTTAACAACCAGCTGTCAATTACTATGGTCTCTTTCAATTGTCTACATCAGATCATTAAAAGTTTAACTTGTGGCCTTGAAATCTACCACAATTAACACGAAATAGCTAAAAGCTCTGTAGCTAAGGGGAATCACAGTGTTGGTTAAAAAAATCTAACCTTTTAACATTGCAGTTATTAGACCTGTTGTTCTAAAACAATATTGATTATGGCACCTTCAAATCTAAAACAGATCTATAGAAGTGAAAAGCAAAGCATCATGAAGTTCTGCTGCATTACGGGACGTGTGCTAATGCTGTTCTCTTCTTCATGTCTTTGCCTTTATGCCCAGGTGACAGTGACAGCACGGCTGTAATTGCCTGTTGTTGGTGGGGTCTCCTCTACGGCACCGAGGGGGTCCCTGAGGGCAACTATTCCAACCTGGAGTATCGGGGCCGACTGGAGCGCAGCGCCGAGCAACTCTATGCCCTTTCACACTGAGCAGGACCATTTAGTCCGTGGGCCCAGAAAATTCTTGCAGCTATATTTTTCATTTCTACAGATTCTTCGATTATGTTTCGATGTGATAGACCTTCCTGACTGGTAGCTTTCTGGTGGTTGTTCCCTAAAAAGCTGTCAATCAGAACCAGGAAAGTGCCTTCACCAAAAATCATCTTTCTCTCATATGAAGAAAAAAAGAGTCAAAGCTAATGTCCTAAGTGATATTGGCCTGAGCAGTAACATCAAAAAATCTTAATGTTTACGTTGTTTTTGATTTCTAATGTATTTCCTGTGCCTCTGTAAAGCAAGATAAATTGTCTTGTGTCTGAACTGTGCAATATAAACTTGCTTTGCCTATATCCTCTCTGTGGGTTTTGTCTAGACTATTGAATTCATTACATGTAGAAACATGTTTTAGACAGATAAAGATTGAAATGTTGCCTTATGACAAAAAATGTGCCCATTGGGACCTTAAAGGGTTATTTGTGACTTTTTGATATAGGGGGCCTCTTATTCAACCTACCCAGTCCTGTTCGTATTGTTAGAGACCAGTTTCGGCTCATTACATGAAGTACGGAGTTTGGACTGCATGCTGTTTTGTTGCTAATACTAATGCTAGTGCAATTCAAGGGCACCAGTAGCCACCAACAGAGACCACTACCAAACTCTGATTTAACACCCCACGGCGCACTCAAAGCAGGTCTGACTGACAACAGTCTACTGAGGCAAATTTGAGTGTTTGTAGCCTGGGATTAAGATCGAGATCTGACGAGAGACAAGGATTGCCAAACTTACCTAGGTGACATTCACAGTTGCTCTATTAATTCAAGAAACCGACTTATTCAATTTTAAGTTCTTCATAGGCGACATTACTCCTGTACCAAACTACACTTTATTTACCCCCTCTACTTCAACTTGTTCCAAAAGTAAATTAATCAATAATACAATAGTAATTTTAAAAGAATCAGTGATTATAATGTGAATTCATTCAAATATCTAACAATCATGAGTTGTAATTCAGAGTATAAAGTAGTGTGATGGAGTTTTTTTCTATTGCTAATTTTATGGGTTTTTCCTTGGACGGTATAAGGATAGGCAACAATAAGCCAGGATCGTAAGCCTATTTTATTTCAGTTATTTAGTGATGAATTTTGTGTTAAGTGATTTTTATTTACTAAGATGCATGTAACCAAAATAAATTGTTCACTCATTCATTCAAATGACGTAACTGGGGAAAGAAGGCAGTGCTTGATTTAGGGATGTTTTGGCTATGTTTTTAAACTTATGAGAAAAGGAGACATATCTGTCTTTTCACAGTCAGCAGTGTCCAAACATGAGGGGAAACTAGACCACACACTCTGACACATGGAAAAACTTAGTTGGTGAGCTTAGTACACTGATGTGGAGTGCTCTCATACTTGCCTGTAGGGGAAACAGAGTGTCCCACTAACCCAGAGTCATTCTGTCACATCAAAGCCTGTGTGCCTCATGAACTCATGATATTGGCACTGAGGGTGGTGTCTGCTGGGGTCCCTCTAGTGACCACTTTAAATTATGTTGTAAATTTGTACCATTGAGTTGAATGAATCCAGGCTGAAAAAAAAATCCTCTGGGAGGCAATTACCTCGGTTCATTAGCATGACATAACAGCAAATGCTTAGCGAGCTTTAAACGAAAGGCGCTCTTGTTACTGTCTAATAAAAAAAAAACATTTTTGCCTCTCATTATACTTAGGTGTTCATTCATGCAGTGCATTTTAACGTCAATGCTCAGGAGAAGCACAATTAATTATACAATAAACTGAGCAAACAAAACTTTGTAGTTGAGTTGAAAACTTTATTTTTTGGTCATTGTTGTTTTAAATTTTTTTTGTCTTGGTCATTTTTTATTAATTATATTTTTACCTACAGAAGAGAAGTAGGGCAAAGGGGGGGTTTAACTACTGGTTCGAGTTAAAAAGAAGAAATTTGCTAAAAGTCTCCCTCCATTCGTGCTGCATTCGTGAGAATTCCTGTGACAGTCTGTTTCCCATTTTTGTCATGGTACATACAAAACCTCACAAGGCTAAAACCACATTTTAGGAAGAGAAATTTTCTGCTGCTGCTTCTTTCATTCTGGTCTTTTCCTCTCCGACTTGTCCGCCCAGCAAGGTGCCTCATGTCTCTGAAAAGGGAGAAGTTGGAGAGAAGAGCAGGATGGCAGCGGGGCCCCCCACTGCTGTTGTCATCTGCCACCTTCATCATTAGCATTAAAAAGGTCCTCCTCATCTGGAACTGACACTGAAGTTTATACCAATGAAGAAAAATACAGCAGAAGCATAAGGTGCGGCGAGACTTCTTGTCGTCTTCTCTCATCTGCAGGGTCCTTTCAGTCCGTTTTTGATGAGTTGCACTTAGTCTGGGCCTCGCATCCAGCAGGCAGTAAAGATGTTGGGGCTCATTCTTAGGGAAAATGTGGGAGTTATGAGGGAAGGAGGCAGGTGGGGTTTAGTTTCCAGGCGGATGGAATGGAGCAGCAGGGTGCGTTTGTACCTGCATTGCTGTAGGAAGTAAACACAAAAACCTGTAAATGCCACACTCCAAAACACAAAGAATCACAGTTATCGTAACTTAGTATTATGTCTCGTACCTTGTGGATGTCCTATGTAAAAGTGTTGGTGTGCTCCTTGCTGAGGTCCGTGCTGGGGGTGCTGGGGCACTGAGCCAGGGCCCTGCTGAGGGGGCGGCTGCAACATCACTAACTGGGGCTGACCATGTCCCCCTGAGTGGTGGGGACCTGACATGGCTCCCTGTACATGGGCCTGCAGAGCCAGAAGATTAAAAAAATTCAGTCTTACTGTGGCACTCACAAATGTCAATGCATGAGAAGGAACGATATTATCTTTGTTGCAGTAACAGTTCCGTGGATCCATACCTGTGCTATCTGTCCCAGTGGATATGTTGGTGGGATGCCCTGATGGCTGTGGATGCTGTAGCCTTGAATGGGGAAAGAGGCCTGTGGAGACGAGTGGCCTGGTGGCATGTTGGGTGGGGTGGGTGCTGACAGGGGACCTGAGTGATACAGGGACTGGGGCTGTGGGCCAGACTGAGCATTCTGAAAGGCAGAGATTACAACATCAACACATTATGAAATATTAAATTGATCACAATACCCGTTTCCCAGAGGCAAATAAAATGAGTCCTTCTTTGAAATAAATGTTTAGAAATAAAAAAAACTGAGGATTTTCTTCAAATATTTTTTTACCAAAGTAAACAAAACCTTTGTATTACAAGAGCACATTAACGGTTGAAATTTATATAAAATAGGGTTTGCTATACCGTAGCTTCTAATCAACTTTCTTCTGCCTTCACTAAAAAATAAACACTATAGCTACAAATACCAGTGGCAAGCTAGGAAAACTAAAAAGGTGTCCTGGTTAACCGTGAATATTCTTTAGTGGGTTACTGTCAATGTAGTGGATGCTTTCTTAAATGGGCCATGATTGTCAACTTGTCTTATATTGGTATCTTTTGGTATCTGACCTGTCCAGGGCTGGGTGCAGCGTGCTGGGGAGGGGGCTGGTTTCCTGTCGGTGTACTGGAGGGCTGGGGCTGATGAACTGCACCTGAGTGGTGGGAGAAGGACTGTGGAGCTACATGGAAAAAAATTGATAGTCCATGTCAAGATCATGCTTAAAATAGTGTTAATGGTTTTTCAGTGTAATATGGAAATTAGCAATAGCAATATCCTCCCAACTGATGTTTGTGTTTTCATTTCACTCACCATAGATGCCCTGCTGTGGTCCCTGAGGTCCATCTCCCTGTGCAGGGAACTGGGGACCTCCTGGAGGTCCCAGAGCTTGTGGGTGGGGACCCCCACCTTGACCTATCATCCTTGCTCCACCCTGCAGCATGGAGTACATCGGCTGTAGAAGAGAAGAGTAATATAAAGAAGCTATTTTTAAAATGTTTAAAATGAATAAATGTGAAGATGAACACTGATGCATAACAAGCCTTTAGAATCAGATAATCCACTTGACAGTTACGTTTCCAGTAATGCTACTGAAAACATTCTGATGACCATTTAAAACCTAAATTATGAAAGTCGCTAGAGGACAGATATCCTACCTGTCCAGGGTAGGGGGTCATGGCCTGGATGACCTGTTGCTGGCCGTACTGCTGTGGGTTGTACTGAAGGTAGGACTGGGGGTAGGGGGACGCTACCAGCGGTGCCCCAGCTGCTGAAGCTGCAGCTTGCAACATAGGGGGTGCTGAAGTGCCATGATCAGAGCGTTGAGCCACCACTGAGCCTATTGGAGACAAAGAGTTGTCAAGACAACAGAAATGTAGCGGGGAAAACTCAAATAACAACAAGAGGTTTTATGAAATTTGGTCACAAGTTAACAGCTATCTGATACTTAGCAGGCGTCACACTGATAGAAGCCTAATTTAAGATTTAACTAAATGGCACAGTGTCGGCACTTTGCTCTGTAAAGTCTATTTTAAGCCAAGAGCTGGCAAAACACACATTTTAATGTAAAATGGAAACATTACATAAAGCCACAGACCAACAGCACAGGAGAGAAATAATGCTGTGTTTACCTTTGGTCCTGGGGTATTTCCCCTGGCTGACGGCAGACATGGTGTACTGGTACATTGGTGGGGGCTGAAAGATAGAAATTTTCAAGGTCATAACAAACAAAGTCGATCAAAAGAAAATTAATTGGCATATATTTTGATCATCAATTTGTCATCTTAGTCATTTCTGTTGATACAAAATGTCAAAAAAAATCTCAATTACAGGTTTTCAAATGTTATAATTTCCAGAATTTTTAGACTCCAGCCTCCTTTAGAAAACAGGACAGTTGGACATTCACCCTGGTTTCTGGTCAACTGATAGGCACATTACTGGAATAAATGATTAACCAAGAAAATAATCGGCATTATCAGATTAATCTATAATGGAATTTACTGCCCTAAATACAATAATTTCAAAAAAACTAAATGAATTATATCTTTCTGTGGCTTCTAGTCCTGCTGTTAAACTGCACTTATATTCAGTCAGATGTCGGGTGAAAACAGATTTAGGCTCATGGCAAGTTTTTTGTACAAAGGATTGAATGTCTTTGATAACAAACAGCTGCACGTACAAAACATTTTCTAGCTCATGTACCTGCACAGAGTGGATCTGTGAAACGTAGGAGAGGTAGGGGGGGTTGTAGAGTGGTCCCTGTCCACCTGGGTGCTGAAGAACCACTGGGCTTGGAGGAGTTGGTCGAGGTGGAGTGGGGGCAGTATTGGGCTTCGACTGTCGTTAACAAATTCAAGATAAGATAGACAACATAGAACTTAATATATCCTAAGGGAAATGGTTACACAGCACTTTCAGGACAAAATAAAGAAAGTGAAAATATATATGTTATGAAGTAGTTGTATAGAAATTATTTTAAGGGTTTAGTAAGAATATACTTGGCTTACCATTGGCATTTGAGGTTTGATGGGGTTGAACTCTTTAGCATTAGGGTTTAGGGTTGATTTCTTTACTTGGCTAGAAGAAATATTAACAAGAAAAATGTGTTAAACAATACAAGTGAATAAAACCAAGTAGTTGACAGTGAAAAATCCCTAATCCTTTTTGCAACTCACTCTGTCACACCCTCCGTCCGCTCTGTTGTCTCAGATCTGACCTCCTCGCTTCCAGGCGTTCTGGCTGGCTGCGGGGCAGCTGGTGAATGTCTGTCTGAAACAGGTGTGGTGGTGGCAGCTGGTGTAGTGCCAGGTGTGGCTGTGGTGTCCTTGGTGGGGTCTTCAGCAGGGGCTGGTGAAGGCTGAGGTTGGGGCTGGGAAGGACTGGCAGCTGGAGGCTGAGGTTTGGGCTCTGAAGCAGGGTGAGCGTCTGATGGCGAAGGTTTCACTGTGCTAGGTTGGGCGCTTTCACTCACGGCAGGAGGGGTGGCTGCTGCTGGAGAGCTGGGAGAGCTCGAGCTGCCTCCACTTGCCTGGAGCTGAAATAAAAAGGAAGATCAGGATTGAGTTGATAGTAAAAAGGGATGGAGGTGATGATGAAAAGAAAGAAGATGGAAGGTACAGATAAATGTAATGATATGAAGCTAAAAAATTATCCACACATCTTAATTATAAGGATGGGCAATGATTTTCGTATATTTAAAGGTCATAATGTTAAAAAAAAAAATCAAATTAAAAAATAAAAATCAGAAACTTCATGCAACTATAATTTTAAAATAAAAATTGGCATCTGGAAATAATGTGATAACACCACATATTGCGTTATTACATGCATCAATAGTCTCGCGTTATTACCACTCTTCGGTAAAATGTGTGTAGCAGCATGTTGTTTTCCACACGAGGTCAGTATAGTGTTAACAGTTACTACAGCGCTGTGAGAGCCAGTACATGCTGCAAATCATAAGAGCAGAAACCTGCAGAGATGTCTACAGCCGTCAAAAAGTTTTGTGTGGAAATCCTTTGAGGAAATAAACAAAAATGAACAAAAAACGCCTTTTCTCTCTAAATAACTTAAGTTAAAGTAAATATGTTGCCCATATATTTTTTGTTACATCATTTGATGACTCCCCTGCTCTGAGCCACAGCCCTCAGTAGGTAGAGCAGGTCATCTGGTCTACATGTCCAAGTGTCCTTGGGCAAGATACTGAACCCTAAATTGCTCCCAATGGCTGTGCCACTGGTGAGTGAATGTGTGTGAATGAGTTCCTGATGAGCAGGTTGGCTCTTTGCAGAGAAGTCACCTGCCCTTAGTGTGTGAATGCGTGTATGGGTGAACGCTGACTTGTGTCGTAAAGTGTCCTGAAATGAGGGCCGTATCTTATTTACAAAAGGGGTGATATTAAAAAATTCAACTACTACTACTAAAAATTACTGTACCACAGTCCCTGATGTAAAACTAGTGTTAAGAAGAAAGCACACCTTCAATGTGCCTTCACTGTTCTGACTGATCTTCACAGCATTCAGTGTCATGTGAAACATATTAATGGTCACAACCAAGTGAATAAGCAAGGAGCAATTTTTGAGGGAAGTCATCTAACATCAGTGATGTCTCAGGTCAGAGCCTCTTGATTGGTCACAGATTTTCTCATTTCACGCCTCATGGAAAGGAAACTGAACTCTTACCCTGAATTCCTTGCCAAATTTCCGCAACTCCTCAATCTGCGACCTCTGCTGAACTGAGGGAGCTGGTGGAGCAGAGAGGTAACAAAGGTTAATGAAGATATAAATACTTTAAAACTGCAAACTCGCTGTTTTAAAAAAAAAAAAAAAAAAGACACACACATCATAAAACTATGCAGAAGTAAGTGGATTTGATGTCCTCTGATGTTGATGTCCACATTAATAGGAATATTTCCAGTGTTTAATCTTGTGTACGCACCTTTACTACTCTTGCTTTCCTCTGTACTGCTGGGGCTCTCGGCAGAGCGTTCTTTTGCAGCTGCTCCAAGGATCTCATTCACTGTAAAGACGAGACGAATGGTAAACTAATTAGTTTTGACGCTTCATTAGATTCACCTGTTGATGCCTATCACCTGTTGCTACGAGGTGTCCGTCTTATTGAGGCAGATAAACCTTACGTCACTTCAGAAAAAATAGTTTTGACTTTGATTTCAAACTCTAAGAATGAAACAAAAACAGAAGGCGAGAAGTGAGACAGTACCATCAACAGGGAAGAGAGGGGCAGGGCCAGACGTCTTCTGGGCAGGCAGGGAGACTGATGATGTGTCTAAATAAGGCGTGTCCTGCGAAGAGCCCGATTTAGGAGATCGAGCAGCTGCAAGGATGGGACAAGGAAAAACAAAATTGAGGTAAAATCAATCAATATATAGAAGAGAATTTTCTCACAGCACGTGACTGAATGTACCTGTGGACTGAGCATGCGAGTTTGAAGCACGGACTGTTCTGCTCGACTGTGGAGGTCTTTGGGCTTTGGGAGATGTTCTGGCAGAAACTGAAAAAACACAAAATATCTCCTTATAAATTCAGACTTCGCAGCATCCACAGATACTGTTAACACCTTCTGCGACAAGTTGAAACACTTACCTCCATTCACAGGCCTACCAGCTTCTGACAGTGAATGTGGCAGTGAGTGGGAATGAGGGACTGTGTGTCCATGTGAGGCAGGGGGGCTGGCTGGGGACGGGGCAGCAGAAGCTGAGGCTGACGTGGGTGTTGGTCCTCCTGGGGAGGCAGGTGTGTATGGGCTTGCAGGGCCAGAGCCCGGACCGGGACTTGGGCTTCCTTGGGGGTGATGGGGGGCATAAGCCCCACCTCGTCCTGACAGAGGGCTGTTTCTCTCAGAGGGGGAGACCCCAGGCTGGGGTCCAGCCCCGGAGGGCAGTGGGGGTCTGGGAGAAGAGGAGGATGGAGGGGTGGAGCGATAACCTCCGCTTGGACGGTTATGGGGTGAAGGCCCACCAGGACCTCTCTCAGCTCGCTCCCGCTCCCGGTTCATCTCTCTCTGGCGTTGAGGTAATGGAATGTACTTGCCCTCCCTAAAAGAGGAAGAGGATAAATCATCATCACTATTCGACATTTTTCACATTAGACAGCTGCTTTTGTTTCAGCGTCTCGGTATTGTGGCCAATTTTTAATGTCATCAGTTACTCCACTGCTTCAGTATAACATCAAAATAGCCTGTTGATTACCCTGCTGCATTACAGTTTAATAGGATATATTGCCATCTATTATCTATTTGAGCAACATCTAAAGACAAACTGCAGTACGTTGTGATTACATCACACACACACTGTTCTGCCTGATGAGAACTGTGTGAAGGAATTAGACGTCACTGGTGTAATACATGTTTTATATATCATGGCTAGCAACCAATCAGAATGCTTGATTTGCCATATGTAGTAGGACAGCTGCTATCAACACGACAAACCACTGAGCGACCTATCTCACCTGTTGTTGGCTCCAGGGCTGTCTCTGCCCCTTTCACGCTCTCTGTCACGAGGGCTTTCAAAGCCCCTCTCACGATCGCTGTCCCGCACCACAGCGCTGTACTTGTCCTCCTCACTTTTGCCCTCATCATTTTCCAGGCTGACACGATGGCGATACTGGGGGCTGGACTCTATTTCACTGGCCAAACGAGCAGCACGTGCTTCCCTCTGCCGGAAGACCTCGGAGTTGCCTTTCTCCAGTGGAACACTGGACATCAGGAAAAAGTTTGAAAGAAACCGTACGTAAAGAGGCAACAGAAACCTTTATAACAGTGAGTAGAACAAAAGTGAATGCCTCCTCTTTGGTTTTTGATGTAGTGAGATCCACAGTGGTCATACACTGTTTGGTTAAGGAGAAAACCTGTAGTCTCCTTGTCACAATTGGCACAATCGAACAATTCTGTAATTCTGTAAACAGATTCTCACTTTTGATTGATCACAATTATTCTAGAGAATCTTTATTTAACAATAAAATACAACATCCCGATACAATATGAACTACATGATGGTCTCACTTTTCATACTACTTTCTGGAGGGTACTAAAGAGGCACCAACTTCTTTATTGCTACTGGGCCCTTGCCAAAAATCTACTGAATATCTTCATTATTTTAAAGCAAACATAATTTTTATACAGTATAAATTATTTATTGTAATAAGTGTTTTTGTGATCTTGGTCATAGTAGTTCATCAATAATTCTTGAAGGCAAAGAATTTAAACTTACGTATACATGGAGAGGCTGGAGTCATATGTTGATGTGACTCCATATTTCACTTCATTGTAACGGAACATCTCATTAGCGTCCCAGCCGTTGGACTGAAGAAAAACAATTTTAAAAGGAATGGTTAATGGATTGGCAGAATAAAAACTTTGGCAGAACAGTATAAAAAAGGATTAAATTTTTTGGAATATTCTTTGATAAATAGTTTTTAAAGGATTAAGGTGTAATTACTTAACTAAAGAGATTAAGAAGATTATGTATGGATATCTGAGGGTGCAGACAATTATACCATATCTGAGGTCAAAGGGTATTTCTGGCATTAAAAGGTTAGTTGGTGTTTCTGTGTGTGTTAAGAAGCAACTCACCGCATCATTGTCCAGATCGTAACTCTCTCCGTTGCTGTCTCCTCCCTCCCACCTCTGTAAAACCTTCTCTTTGTGTTCTCCATTGACGCGGGAGGAGCTGATGGCTGTGTCTGTGAAGGTGTCTAAAATCAAACACACACAGAAAAAAAACATGAAACATTTGTTTGGGAACATTTGTCTGCAGCCTACACTTGGGTTTAATTCAAACTTTTAAATTACACAACAATATGTTATCATTTGCTTTCTCTTAACCTATATTGCAGAAGATGAGAGCCTGGACTTCAGTTCAAAATAGTCATACCTTACACAAGGTCAACAGAAATATCTCACTCCTTACTACTCAAACTGTGCATTTGAAAAGTGATTTTGTTGATCAAGCATGTTCTTTGCATAACATAATCTAATGTTTACTTCAAGCAAAGCCATTACGACAAATTTAGCGCAGGTCTGTCAATGACTTGTTTTTGTTATTTTGTCTTTCCCTGCTACCCTGGCCTCCAGAACATTTGTGTTTGTACCTCTGGTAGCGTAGTTGAGGTCAACATCTCTGCAGATCATAGTAACCAGGTCTGAGGGGCTGAAGATCATAGTGTCAGTGATGTCCTCCCTCCGGGGCGGAGCTGACGTTGAGCCCTCCTCTTCACTGCGTTTGTGTACAGCATCCACAGCCAACTCACACTGTGAGGGTAACATTTAACATTAGGGGTGTTACGATATGTTTTAACAACACTATGATGCGTATAAAAGATGTGGTTAGGCAATACCATGCAAGAAAAAAAAGGGCTCACTTAGAGCAAAATTATATGATACGATTCAATGACTAGAAATCAATGTAGTAACTTTTTTGTTTCCGAAAACAGACAAAAGGTTACTGCCTATTTCTATGCAGTGGTAGAGGAGATAGAACCCTGGAAAAGCTTCATACACTGAACTACACAGACATTCAGTGCAAGGCCTCCATTCAATCTGTGTTGACTGCAAACGCAGACTGAAAATCTCTCGTTCTCCTGGTGCTTCCCTGCCATGGTCTGCCATTATCTGAAGCGACACTGCTGATGCCCAAAACGTCAAAGAATGAACTGAAGTAACGTTTACAACTGTTAACCATTATAACTGCGAAAAATACATCCACATAACAATGTTTGACCTGCTAATTAAATGGTACCATTTCTTATTATCAATATAATCAAATTTTGCCTTTAAAAACGATTTTAGATCAATACAAGTCACACAATTAGAACAATTTGCCATTTACCTATTGATGTAGTTCAACTGTAGGACTATAAACCATTGCATCAACACATCAATGTATTGTTATACTCATTAAACATTATAAATTTGACAACTGTGTGAATTAGCCAAGCAGATATAAAACAACCAAAGATAAGGTTATATTTTCCCTTTATACAAGTTTGCCATTATGGTGAGAGAATTGCTTGCAGTGCTTCATTAAACTGGCAGAGGGAGGTGTGTGGCTGTGTGGTCAACATGAGCCTCTTACCCGAGAACTTAGAGTCTTGAATATGCCTTCAAATACACTGCCATTTTTCACTCTTATGTCACAGGTGGAGCCCTGAGAGAGGGAAAAAAACTTCCTTAATAACTTTACCCAATCTCGCTTTGTAAATCTGGCATTCATTCCAAATTTGAACAATATTTATTGATTAATTACACGCGTTTTCTACACAGGAAGTTATTCACTGTGCAAAACTGATATCAAAAAGCTTGCTTAAGGATGTATAGCCTGCCCTTTAACAAACAAAAGTAATATATGCTGCTATTTAACAGTCAGATGGAAAAAAGAGCTTTACAGTTGCAGTTAGGCATGATGGAACATGTCAGAGAGAGTGATGCAAGCCAATCATTTTCTAGAACTGGTACCAAGCAAAGTCTTACCACAACAGCTGTGAGGAAATGAAGCATTCTGGCATTGTTGTAAACACCCTCAAAGCCCTGCAGATGGAAAAAGGTACCAAGTATCCATCAAGCAAAGCTTCACCAAGACAAAACAAATCACAGTGATATATTTAATGAAACATGCTTTTACAAGAAAAGAGGAAACTATGATATACCGCCACAGTTCATTCCCATAGCAGGAGAACACTACCTGACCCAATTGTAAAGCACTCCTCTGAACTTAGGTTATCCACAAATGAATTTTTAAATTAATTAGGAGTGTTGTCTCACATTTACTACTAGTCATCATTAGATTTAAATCATTTGCAATTTCATGCACACAATAAGTTTCTGTGTGTTTTGCCTCACTGGTGCTTGTGAACATATGTGAAAAACATACTTATGTTTGAAAGCATCATCTCTTAAGCTGTACAGAATGCTGACTTCCCATCTCTATTTTCAAATCTTCAGTTAGGTACTTGACCCTTAATTTGTAGTCCAAAAGAAGAATGGAACTTCAAGCTAAGACATTTCTAGTAAGGCCTGATTTTGTCTTGAAAGCCTGTGCAAAATGTTGTGTGCCCAACTTTTTGGGATCTGTATACTTACAGGAGATGACTGAAATGATGGCTTGGCAGAAGTTCTATTCCTGTGAAAAAAAAGCCCAGTCACAACATGTTAAACTACTCAGAAGGGAAAGAAGTATAACTCGTTTTCAAGACCAGTAACAGCAGTATCGTATTCCACATTGCACATATATAGCAAATAACTAGTTAAGGAGAAGTTGACAAGCTTTCTTAAAGCCTTAACAAGTTCTTGAGTCAGTACACTTGATCTCTTGAATAATCTTTAATGAATTTACACTTTACAGATACTGTAAACCTTTCTTTTGTTAGGTGCTAGGCTAGGCTAACACCTGACACCTGTGTGGCTTAGAACAAAAACACTGCCAGTCGTTGCACCTGTTTACGGAGATCGTGTGCAGTATTATTTTCAGTCATAATGGACAGTTCGATATTGGTCAACATCTCAAAGACATATTTCAGTTAATCTGATTCCTTAGAAATCATTTTTTCTCTTCAGGAAAACAAGGAAATGGACAGCTAGTCAGCTACACCATTTACAATTTGGACGAAAGATGGAATAGTGAGTTAGGGGACTATTTTCAACATTTATACGTTTAAAAAGGGTATTAAGATGAATATGGATACTAAATACAGCCTCCAAAAATAACGCGTACAGGGGGTGGCATCACTGCAACATTCACGGTTACAAAACAAAGACCGAAACCAGACTTCTGAGCACACTCATCCCATGGATCTGGACCACATATGATCTTATTTGCCGGCTCCAAAATCTGTTCGATGTTAATTAAAACGTGTTTACATCAAGAATTCTTAGCTACGTGAACATGTTGGTGAGCGTTTAACAATTTTCAAACATCAGCGTCCCTTCTCTGGTACTGACAGGCCAAATAAACTTTGCGTAGCTTGTATGCCGATTTGCTAGTCCTTGCTTTCAACAAACTCGAACCCTCCTCACTTAGTTGTCTTTGGTTCCATTTGAAGATTCTGATTGGCCCACATACGCTGTCGATCTCACAAAGACTAATCTCATTGGTCTAGAGGGAAACTCTCTTTTCTGACGCACACCCACTTAGCACACAGCGCTTTAACCGGTAGGCCTCTAAGCCAACAGGACAATCCTCGGACTGTCCTAACAGGAAAGCCCCAACCCACTTAATGTTACCTCCCGGCCGGGGTCCTGTTGCCGCTGTTGATGCCGCTGACTGGGGAAGACATACCACCGGGGCCCGAGGTTCCGTTGGAAGCTTTTCTCCCGCCTGAGCCGGGTTGCTGCTGTTGTTTCAGCATTGCGAAGCACAAGGCTTAGACAGTACCAAGTGTAAGCTAACTTATAAACACTGATACCTCTTGATTTGAAGTTGCTTTGAGAGCGAACTATCTTTAGCTATGTCACTCGTCCTAAAGAGCGCAGTGCCGGTGTAACCCCAATAAGACCGGCTATTGTAGCTAATCTTGCTAACCTTAAATAGACACTAGTCGCTTTTGGCCTAAAATTCAAAGGCAAAAAAAACTCACTATTTTAATTAAATGTAACATATAACTTAACAATTTCCCCCAGCTATCTACTGTGTGGTTATGTCAAAGCAAGCAACTAATAAAATGACACCAGTTTCCGTATAATTATTAGCAGTGGCTAGCTTAGTTAGCATTAGCTTTGATCCTCAAGCTCACTTCGGGCGCTTTCCCTCCGGGATTTACTTTCTTCTCTCTGTCGCGTCGCTGTAACTCCTGCACCGCTGACCCTTCCGTTAAAAATTAACGTCTTAGCGTTACTGTCAGTTGCCTTAGGAAGTTTAATTTTTCAGGTTTCTTACTGAAAACCTGCTGCGGTCGGTCAACACCACCTCTCGGTAGGTTCACTTGACTCAATCCGCGCGCGGCTGACTGGAAACCGGCTGAAAGGGGGAGGGGGCGTTGACGTGCGCGTGCGCCTCTGACCTACTGGTGAGCGCGCGTACGTGGAAGGATGTTTATATTGAATCGGCATTTGATTGATCCCTGATTGATCCCCATTTATCCATGACTTAGACAAAAATGGATGGTTTGCACTGTACACGTGGCAGTCAGCACGCAAAACAACAATATTGTTTTGTTTACAACATGCCTCCTTGATATTTAATAACTCTACCTTTACCTTCCGCCCTCACATGCTGCTTGTGCACACCTCAGTTTTTAATTTCATTGGTTAATTCATCTACATTTGGAGAGTTTATGCCTGGGCAAATTTACTTGACCTAGCTGAGCAACTTTTTCAGTGCGTCTATACAGCAGTCATTACGATAGTTAAGTCTACAACAGCATGGCAGCCGCCTTGTAGAGCGTTGTGTCAGTGTTACATAGCAATAGTTTTGTTGTCTTTCCAAGGACCTTGTTCTTCAAGTTAATACTTTCTCTCCTCTGCCAGCAACCTTGGTTTTCAACAAAAGGTAAAATCGGACAAAGCACTTTCCGGGAACGTTCACGCAACGGTAGGAAAACAACGTCAGTGGTAACGTTTCCTTAAAGTAGCATGTTCTTTTGAAATTAAGTCTCAATGTTTCTCTTCTGTTCCAATTTAAAGTTTAACAGTGAACGTCCTTATTACAGCTTAAGTGCCGTGGTCTGAATAGATTTTGCAGACCACCACCTAATAGGCCTACTAACACAGGACTGACTTAAATAAAGGCATCCTGAAGGCTTAATAGGTGGCAGTTATGTTCTAAACAATGTCCTAAAAGATTGTCAATGTGTTAGACTTGGATTAATGGCAACTAAATAGGATTTTAATGCAAAAATGCAAGCTTTGTATATTCCAAAGTAAAGGGGCACTTTAGCATTTTAGTATCTGTGCTTGTTTAAAGTGGGGAAACTCAGGAGAGGCAGATTGTAGAGAAAACAGTCAAGCACAGAGGCAGAGAATCATACGACTATAGATCCTTACATGGATCAAGCTTCAGAAATGCTCAGATCTGTATTTCCCATAATGCAACCATGATTAGCATCTTTCATTCGATTCCGAAAGACCTTGCCGGGGTTATTTTACTTGTATGTATTTTTTAAAAGTTCCTCCAGACTGAGAGGAAAACATTACACCACAGTTTTCTCAGCAGGAATTGTACTGAGTAAACCAAACTTCATTCCATTAAATTTAATCTGTCCCTCACACTGATTGATTAATGAAGCCTTGGATCTCCTTTATTTTTAATGGGGTACATAAACACCAGCCGTAGTCAGAGTAGCTTCTATATTAAAAAAAACAACAACAAAGCATTAATACCCCATTGTAATCTCAAGTACTATTTAACTCATTTTAAAGTGGTCTGACTCAGTCTGTGCTGCTTCCATTAAACACAAAGTCATGTCCTCATTTTTACTCATGTAACTCTCTACAGCTCTGCATCTCACATGTTGATGAAGAAGCTTCACCCCTTGCAGAGTTTCCTGGTGCTGTCTTCCAGATGGGCCAGTCGCCTTGCTCGACAGCAGTATGATGTCATTGTTGTGGGTGGTGGGCACGCTGGCACAGAGGCGGCAGCAGCAGCAGCACGAGTGGGAGCTCAGACTCTCCTGGTCACGCAGAAAATTCAAACAATCGGTAAGAGGAAAGGCTTCAGTACAGAGGTAGTTTACCTTTTCTCCGAGTGCAGTCTGTCTCTGTCAATGTTTTTTTTTTAATATGTGCCAAGCTTTTGATGGTTTACTGGTCTGCACAGTTTGATTGGGAACTTTTCTGTATAGGTGCGCTGTCCTGTAACCCGTCTCTGGGAGGAGTAGGAAAGGGCCAGCTTGTGAAGGAGGTGGATGCTTTGGATGGGCTGTGTGGCCGAGCAGGAGACTGGGCCGGGATCCATTTCTCCATCCTGAATCGTAGAAAAGGCCCCGCTGTGTGGGGCCCGAGGGCCCAACTGGACCGCCAGCGCTACCGTGAATTTATTCAGGTACACGGATTCAAAACAAGGTTTAATCTTCTGTGTTTAGAATTTTCTCTGAATGATTTAAAATAAGTCATGAACTATGTATTTAAACCTGCTGTTGCTCATTTAGACTGAGCTGCTGTCCACTCCCCGGCTGACGGTGTTGGAGGGTTCAGTGGAGGAGCTGCTGGTGACAGAATCAAACCCTGAGGAGCCTGGACACCACAGAGTCACAGGGATACGTCTAGGTCGGGGGCAAATGAGAGTGGCTGTCCGTGTTTACCTTTATATCCTGCTATTATGATTAGAGATTTAAAGAGCAGCTAAGAAAATCTAATGAATCACAGCTTGTTCGTCTTTACATGTTAAATCCACAGTTCAGTAGGATACCAGTTTATAGTGAGTTTCATTTCTCTTTTCAGAAAAGTAGTTTGATTTCTTGGCTGACAGTGCTTGTATACAAGTACTGTATATTGAACATACTATCACTGTGTATTAGAAGATTAAAATCTTTCCTTTGAACTTTTCATTATGAGATACATTTTTAAAAGAATCTGGAGCTCGTTTGATATTGATTTCTGACCAATGTGCCAATCGGTAAAACGCACCTCTGTTATTGCAAAGTGCACTCTCAAAAAATTCCAATAAAAGTTGGTAATTACAGTTTATGATTTTGTACTTCTATTGAAATCTTCTCAGCTAATGGAAGCCACTCGATCTCAGCCAGCTCTGTGGTTCTTACCACCGGTACTTTCTTGTCTGGCTCCCTCTTCGTGGGCCAAACCACGACCCCGGGGGGTCGGATTGGAGATGCCCCATCGAGTGCCGGGCTGTCTCAGACGCTGAGGGAGAGGCTGGGACTGAGGACAGGCAGGCTGAGGACGGGTACCCCTCCAAGGATCATGAAGGACTCAGTAGATCTCTCCCTGGCTGACCTTCACCCGCCTGACAGCAATCCAACTCCCTTCAGCTTCCTCAATAAACACACACGCTGCAAGGTAAAGTTTAGGTGAAGTGCTCTGTCCCAGTTTTTCTTCTTTTGTTAATTATTAAATAAAAATTTTATCTCAATCAAGTTTATTGTGACAGCACGTTTAAAACAAAAAGTATTGACAAAACTTCTGCCCAAATAAATCCATTGTTTAGTCAGTATGGTGCAGCCCAGTACTCCATATACTTAACTTCAGCTAAGCCCAAAATGCTGTCTTGAAGTTGCTTTTTGCTGCCAAGAACGATCATGTTTGTACTTTATTTAGTTTTTGACTACGTTATGTTAAGATCACAGGTTTATTGATTTATCTTGATATATCAGGGTTTTTTTCTTGTGATAATGGCTACATTTATCTCGTTATCTCAAGAAAACCTTTTGTTTTTTCAAGATAGCCGAAGAATTTGGAAACCATCGCCTGGTTCATTTGAATTACGTCTACAGAGCAGAAAATCTCATTTAAATCTCGTCAAATGTAAGAGTTTAACCAACTTCCATCTCTGATCCAGCCCGCAGCTGCTCAACCTATTATAATGGGAGGTGTTAAGACATTATTGAGGTTGCTTAATTTGCTGTGAATCTTGCAATCTCATCCCATTGTACATAGAGACCGTCACAGCATATCCACATTGCGTACTGACACCTGTTGAGTGTGATCCAGAACATTTTTATCAACAAAATGATGGCATCTCTAATTTAGCAAGATGTCTTGTGTGTGCTCAAAGAAAAGAATAAGAGGGTAAGAAAAAGACGGAACAGATAGAGAATTTTTTTTCCAGACCAAAGAATATATATTTTGATAAATTTGTTTCATAAAAGATTTTTAATAGTCAGGCTGTGGAAAACCTGCATTACCTCTAAAGCCCACTAGAAGGCCACTGCCCACACTTTGGTAAAAACTTTCTAAGCAGAAAGAGGAAATGAGCCTTTGTGTTTTTTGTGATAACAGCTTATTTTAGCTTGTGCTCTTGGAAAATAATAACTTGCATTTTGAGATGATGGCTTTCAAAAGTAACTGCAAGCAAGACTGTCAAGGATTCCAATACTTACCAAGACTCAAAAAAGTCCATAAAGTCTAAAGGACTTCTTCATTACATCCTTTAATTTAACACTTCATTAGCCTGAAGAGCAGCTGCCTTGCCACCTAACCTATACAACCCCTGGTGTGGAGAGAGTGGTGAGGGAGAGTCTTCATCTCAACTGTCACATATAGCAGGACGCCAAGGGTCCCAGGTACACACACACACACACACACAACACAGATGTGCTCACTGAACTCTGAAACTCAGAAGTTCTATCTGGAGTCTTTGTCTCTCACAGGTACTGCCCCTCCATTGAGTCGCGAGTGCTTCGCTTTCCAGGCCGAAAGCACCAGGTGTGGCTGGAGCCTGAGGGGGTGACCTCTGACCTTTTGTACCCTCAGGGTCTGTCCATGACCATGCCCCCTGACATGCAGCTCCGCCTCATCAGAGAGATTCCCTCCATGCACAGAGCGGAGATCCACACGCCTGGTACGCTGCCTGAATCCTCTTTGATTGCATTCAGTCAAAGGATCTGACGGATTCCAGAATGTGTCTTTCTTTTCCGGCTTTTCCAGGTTATGGCGTGCAGTATGACTTTGTGTGTCCCACTCAGCTCAGCGCCGCCCTGCAGGTGAAAAGCACCCAAGGTCTTTTCCTGGCTGGTCAGATCAATGGAACAACGGGGTACGAAGAGGCTGCAGCACAGGTAGTTGTTTTTTTGTTTTTTTTTTCTGTGCACTCTATTTAGCAATAACGTGGTTCATAAAACAAGAAAATCCTTATTTTTAAATAAAGCTGACACAGATTTCCATAATAACAGAAACTATTTTAACTTGAGGAAACCTCTTGTTCCTGCAGGGCCTGTGGGCGGGGGTGAACGCAGCCCGCTCGGCACTCTCCATGCCCACAGTGGCTCTTTCTCGGACGGAGAGTTACATTGGCGTTCTCATCGACGATCTGGTGAGTCGAGGTGTCACAGAGCCGTACCGCATGTTCACCAGCAGGGCTGAGTTTCGAACGTCTCTGAGGCCAGACAACGCCGACCTCCGCCTCACTCTGAAAGGTAGGCGGGGACTGACACCAACTGTGAGCCTGCTGTTGCAGCTGAGCAAAATGAAAGATTATCTCTACCTCTACTTTTGTTGTCATGGATACATTGCTATATATAAAAAAAAATTGACATAGTGCATAAAGAAGCTTCTAAAATCAGGCAATTGCATAAAATATCAACACGTTACTGTATATTAATACTGTGCAACGATGTTGAATCTTGACAATATCGTTTATGTACAATATCAGCTACATAAGTCTATAGTTGCATTTGTGTTGACCCTCTTTTTATGAACTTATACAATCAAATAATGCAATTTAACGTTATTTATCATAAATAGTACTATATAGCATTGTAGCACATTACATGTAACATTAAACACCGAAGTTTACAGTAAATCCCTTTTTTTCTCAGATTTTCAGAGACTCGGATCACAATTTAAGATGGCCTGAAGTCATTAGGGTCCAATGAGGAGTTGTTCTTTCTGTTGTTTAGTTTTTCTCCTCTCACAAACATCTTCCTCAGGGTTTGAAGAGGTGGGCTGTGTGTCCTCCTTCCGCTACCAGGAGGCTGTGAGAGTGAGGGACAGTCTGCAGGATGCACTGGCAGCCCTTCAGGCTCTTGCTCTGTCCACCCCCAACTGGAGAAAAACGCTTCCAAACATTGGCATGAGCGAGGCCAAGAGCGCCATACTGACGTGAGTGACAAAAAGTTCGTCTCTATATCCGGTCAAAGTTTAATCTGTCGTTCTGACTATTTCTCTGTGGCTTTCATCTTCAGCGGTATGGATGTGCTGCAGTACAACGATGTGTCTTTTGAAATGTTGGCATCTGCCTTTCCAGACTGCCTTTCACCTTACATGGAGTTCTCACAAAGACTTAAGATAGAAGGTAATTTTAACAGCTGGCTCTGTTGTCCTTCTGCATGGCTGCCATAACAGTTAATTCACTCTCAATAAAACATTTCTCCTGTTATCCAGCTGTGTACAGGCCTCACTGTGACAATCAGAGGAAGGAGATCGAGAGAATTCAGAAGGAGGAAAACATGTCTCTCCCACAGGACATAGACTACTTCTCTCTCCCGGTGTCACTGTCTCAGGAAGTCAGAGAGATTTTGGACAGAGTTCGACCCACCACTGTGAGTTTACACATTTAAAGTATATTGTAATAATTCTTACAAATAATTTTGTTCTTTCTTTACCTGAAAATGGTCTAAAACATTTTGTCCACCTGCTTGAAAGCCTATATTTAGTCAAGCCTTTCCTGGAGTAAATAACTTTTGTTTTGGTATTAACATGAAACGAACACTATGTATCTTGTAGCTGGGTGCTGCTACACGTTTGCAAGGTATGACTCCAGCTGCAATCGTCCATCTTCTCAACTACGTGCGCCACACAGGACTTAACGAGAGACGAACACACAGAAACCAATCGGACCAGAATGAGGAGAGAGAAGAGGAGCTGCTCCCAGGAAACACATCTTTGCCTCAGTGAAATAATGACTCACATGTCTTGTAAAAATGTATTTATTCCTTAAAATGTACCAAGAATAAATTACAGTGTCTCAACATTTTTATATTTCACTTTATTGGAAAACTGTGTATTTTAAAAAACTAAATACAATAATAGTAACAATTCTTTCATATACAACTATTTCTTCAAAATGAGAAGCTCTCAAGACTTCACGGGTTCCCTAATGGCTCTGCTGTCAGCGATCCAACTAGCTACTGAAGAATTCTAATCCTGTTAGTAACGTTACTGTGAGCAGCAATAAACTCCATGTGACCCTCTCAGTGTCACCGCCGCTGATGATAATGTGCCCGTCCAGCTCAGCAGTGCCTCTAGTGAAGAAACCGAATGGAAACTTCCAGCTAGGCCGAGGCGAGCTCCTGGAGGGTTCTGGGTAAACTGTAGTGTCAACAAACGTCACTTCGGTGGTCAGAGTGATAGGGGTCAACATAGGACACTGAGAAACAAAGGAGGAGAGAACAGTGGACAGATTTAGAGATGAAACAAATTGGAGATAAGTGTTGTTTTTTTTTAATGCTTGCCTCATGATACCTACCTTGAAATTCTGACATTGGAAGAGGTATTTGGCCCCCAGGATGTAGTTTTGGGGAAGGTGTAAAAGACCCTGGCGGGCCCAGAGCACTTGAATGGAGAGAGAGTTGGGGAGGACGCAGCCTGATTCACATGTTTCCTAAAAAAGGGAACAAAATAACTGAGAATCAGAGAACACAAGTTATAGATTCAGACAACTTTAAGTCCAACTCTTGAGATAATCCAAAATATAACATTCAAAGTTTTTTCATAAACATAAAAACTTCCTGATACAGCCGTACCTGCAGGCTGACAGGACACTCCTGGGTGATGACTCTCGTCCAGTCTGGCTGAGAGCCTAAGTTCATGGCGATCACATCAGGAGCAGCAAGTCCCTGCAAGATCCCATAAATGTGGGAACGCAGCTCCAAACAGTCAGCAGATGGAGAACTAAGTAGCACATGGAGAGCGTGAAATGATATGAAACTCAATATCACAACTTTTGGTAAGAAAGGTCGGTTAAAACTAGAGAAAGAGATCATGTAGACCCACCTGAACATGCAGCCAGTGATGGTGTTATATGTGAAGCGGATGGGTGCTCGGCTGCTGGGGTCAGAGGAACATTCCCCACTCTGTGACACCCCCAGTGTGGACAACTTTCTCACTGTTAAGGAACTGCGATGAACGACTGACTTAAAGCTAGTTGCATAAATAAAC
Source organism: Naso thynnoides (assembly GCA_029783665.1). Lineage (NCBI taxonomy): Eukaryota > Metazoa > Chordata > Actinopteri > Acanthuriformes > Acanthuridae > Naso > Naso thynnoides. The sequence goes on along the minus strand of JAQLOL010000014.1, from coordinate 12,256,934 downwards.
ATATAAGTTCACATTTAAAGTCGTGATGTTGTTTAGCTGTATACAGGCTCTACCTCTCTGTCAATCAATAACATTTTCTTAAGACCATCATTTGTTTAAGGTGAATTATAATTGGTTCTTTGATTTTAAGTATGTGTCACTTTCTTTTCTTACTCATTTCTGTGCTGTGATTTGATTGTTGCAAAAGCTCACCCCAGCAATTCATTAAAGTTCTGTTTTTAAGTGTGGTTATATATATTTTTTATAATTGTTTGCTTACTTTTCACCTGTTTTTATTATTTTACGTAAATGGTCCTTATTATCTTTGGTGTGATTTACTTTAACTTGGTTGTCTTCATTTTTTTTCCTACTGGTGGGACTTGCAGAGGGCATCATTTTTTAAGGAATACAAATCATTAGAAAGTGATGGAGGTATGGGCCATGTGATACCTCAAAAAAAAAAAAATGTTAAAAAAAAGAAAACAAGAAAAAAAAAATTCTGCCTGCTTAAGAGCCAATTCAATATTTCAGTCAACTCTTGCCTTAACTAGATTGGCTTTTGTTCTGTTATTTTTTAAATAAAAAAACACCTTGTATCTTTCAGCTCGGTGCTGCTACACATTTGTATGGTATGACTACATGTGCCACACAGGACTAATACGAGACAGACACAGAAACCAATCTGACCAAAATGAAGTGAGAGGAGAAGAAGAGAAGAGAGAAGCTGTGCCCAGGAAATGCATCTTGCCCTCAGTGAAACAATGACTTGCTACAGTGAGGATACAGTCACCACTTCGTTGTCAAAGCGACCAATTACGGGGGTTCCTGCTTTAAGTCCGACTGCAGGAAGCGGTCCTCTTGGAGTCGGGCTGGGTGTCGCCAGCTGAATACAGAAATGGAATTAATCTCTGTGTTTGAACTTTGCTCATTTAGTGATTAAAATCTGCGGCTTTAACAGGATACCTGGAACTGTACGGAGTGCGTCTGCAACAGGAAGTCGTTCAGATCCACATCAGCCAAGACCACATTCATGGTTGCATAAGAAATTTCTCCTCTGCCTGTGTATCCTATGACAAATTCCACCTGCAGGAGAATCAGAAAAAGGAGAACTGGGCTTGATGAAATGATAAAGGAAAATATTGGGAGAACAAAAAAAAAAAATCAAAGTTTTAATGCACTCACCGTTTTCACCACATTGACACAGGAGTTGTTTTGTCCACTTGGTGCGGGCCAGTTCGACAGTGGAGTAACTGGGACCTGAAACATGAGGTAGCATGGCTCTATTTTCAGTGCACAGGCTGCACCTCTACTAGACTATTTTGGTCCGTTTTTGTCTCCGTACTCTACAGGTTGGAGCTAAAGAGAGTTTTTTCATACTGTAGATGCAGTATATAAGGGGTGTTGTCTCATTCTAAGACTTTGTAAGAATTTCTGAAGGAGAAAACTGCTGTGTTGGCTGACAGTTGATCAACTTGTGCAGGGGGATGTGAGGTGCAAAATGAGTGTTTCTGTTCATGTCATGTCTGGCTTCCAGCTGTCTGTACAGTCAGTGACTTACCAGAAAGTCTGACACTTGTGCCGTCTCAGCTATTGGGATCTGTAATGAAAATATTGATTTTATTTCATCTGCTTTGGGATGCTCACAGGAATTATCAGCATAAAAGCACTTTCTCCGAGCAGATCTGCTGACCTTAACCATGCTCATATTGGAGAAGTAGGAGCGGGCGTTCAGACTCGGGTCTGTGGTGCATGACTGAGGAGTTATCGTTCGAGTACAAGAAAGAGACACAGACCTCAAGAACTCTGCACAAACAGAAAAAGAGTCAAAGTGATCAATATGGTTTTTGATACACAGGAAAAAGTGCAAACAGCAAATTTCAGGGACTGTTAGAAATTCTTAACGAGAGTTAAACGGAGAAAAGAGGTCTTCCAGCAAATTTGGAATTTTAACTGAGAGATCATTTGACAAAGACTGTTCATACCGACAAGGAGGAAGTCCCTCCTTTGGTGTGAACTTACTGGCAGGGTTGCGGTTGACACAGAAAGCAGCAGCAGCCCCTGAAGACGGCTGACGAAGGAGACCCCGTACAGACAAGCTGGGGAAATATGTCTGGATGACATCATCAACCTAAAGAAATTAAAAAGTCTTAAAAGTGTGCTACTTTCAACTCTACAGGCAAAATTTTGAGCAGAAAAACTGTATCTGCTTACCCTGTAGAAATCTCTGCTGTGGCTGCTGCTTGTTGGCGCTGGCGGTGAGAAATGGTATGAGTCCCCTAAAGCTGGATACTGAGGCAGAGCTGGGAGGGACTGGGGTGCACTATCTGCTCGCAAAGGTTTCAAAGATAACATGATCAGTGATTTCCTCTGATAAAAGCACTAATGAATGTTTATCAATTTCAATATAAGCTATACAATGTTTTTAGAGTAATATGTTACCATTTAATCTATTTACCTTCAAGCCGCACACAGAACAAGGAGTCAGTCACAGTGACAAGAGACGAATCCACATTAGCTCTGAACATCAGCCACTTCTCAATGCAAACTCCTGATCTGAAATAAAAAGGTTTGTTGATGCTTTTTAATGCTTAAAATGTATTTTATGTGGTATGACTTTAGAACATGTGCAGAGGACTTACATGTCTTTCTGTGGACATCCAGTGAAGATGGTGCTCAAGTTTGCAGTACCACAATCAATTGTATCACAACAGCAGCCGATATCACAGAAGTCAGGGGTCAAATCACAGGGACAGACTGAATAACAACAAAACAGACTTGCATTAGTTGTGCTGTGTCAGTCAAAGATTTTCAGATATGTCACTGCTGGCTTTATTGTAAATATACTACAGTAAGAAAAAGTGGATTCAAAAATGTTTAGGATCATTGATCTTATTGGAAACAACCTACATTTTACTGGACGCAGCTGAAATTGTCAGCTGAGTCTGTATACTAGTATTTGTAATGTACACTTTGATCAATATCTATTTAATTTATTTCATCCACAACACATTTAAGTTTCCCTTAACAAGCTCGAATTACAAATCTCCCACGAGAATGTGAGGTTACATCAAACAAAAGTTCACTAAATTGCTTTTACATTAGGCAACTGTCAAAAGCTTCCTGTTTTTAAGCACAAGGAATATGATTATTATACCACAAGGTATCTAAAGACAGATGGCAGAGTTGGCAGCCACAGATATACAAAAAATAGTTAGTTGGATAAAATCAAGTCAGGTCTAGTTTCTAGGGTCTGTCCGATATGGGATTATTGGAGCCAATGCCAATAACAATATTAGGGAGAAAATTCCATTATCCGGTGAATCAGACAATATTCTATATTTAATATTTTGAATGTGGTAATCAAATATGTGACAAATTTTTGTAATGGCTGCAAGATATCCAGCAAACCTTAATCTGAACATTATTGCACCAAATAGTAAACACTTCACTTATTACGGATGAAATGATGGACTGCCCTCTGCTGGACAAATTACATGATTACATCATTTAAAATCACTAGTCCAAGTATTTTTTTAAGCCTTAAAACTATTTTAATATGCACACTTATCTGAGAACAATTATGCCAATGCTGATATATATCAATAAATCTGCAACGGACCGATAATAATGGTAAACCAATGTATCAGTTGGGCTCTACTAGTTTCCATAAACAGTAGAGGACAGTTTGATGGGTTATGTTGCAATTTGGTACCAGTTAGCTAACTCGGTCAAACAAAGGATTGCAGCAGGAGATACAGTAGGCAGATATAAGTTACCTCCTGAAGTCAGGACAGGCTGGACGGTTGTTGCAGGCGGAGTTTCAGTGGCAAGAGTGGAAGCTTCAGACACAGTCAGCGTTGTGACTGCAGTTGAGTCCTGAGTGGAGTCCACAGTGACCGCCTCAGGGGTGCTCACACTGGCGAAGTCCACCGCCTTCGTGACGGTACCACCAGGAGCGGGGGTTGCTGAGCTGACAGGCCGCCCGTCAGTGGGGCTAACATCGACGCCTGAAGTAACTCCTGTTTCTGTAACGTTAACTGACCTTGTCAAACTTCCACACAAGACGATAAAAATTTGAACGGCACGAGACCACCGGCAGTAATTCATTTCGTCAAAAAGACATGGTGCTGCAAACTATGCGAAACCTAGCTGGCTACATTGCTAACGTTATCGTTAACTTTAGCTAGCTGGAATTATCTCTAAGGTTACTAGCGTCACGTCGTTACGTTACAACTTCCGACCCATGACTGCACAAAATAATAAGCGATCAGAAAGCATTTCCGACGACTACAGTTAGCTAAACATGCTACACCTTTGCCTAACACCGAGAAGCTAGCTTCTTGTTTCCAAGGAAGTCGTCACACCGACTTCCGATTGTAGAGAAAACTACCGTAAAACACATAAAGAGAAGCAAGACATTTCTTTTCAGCTTGAATTAATGTTGGTCTAATCCGCCAGTTTCCCAGAAACATAACTGCCACATTCTGAGAATGGATTGAGCAACCAAACGGAACAAGACAGCGGAGAGGCAAAATAAATAAAAGAGTAAAGAGAAGGAACATAAATGAAAAAGTTTAAAAAGGATAGTCAGATTAGATTTGTTCTAGTAATTATTGTTTGAGGATAGAAATATAACTTCAAAAAGCAAGTGAACATTTGTCTACCTGAACATTCCAGTCAAATGGTTAAAAATTTGTGAAGTAACTGTGAAATATAAAAACAGGCTCTTTGTGCATTTATGGCCTACTCCATGTTTCAATCTATGCAGTTTCTAGCAGTTGTAAAAGAACATCATAGAACATATTTAAAGCACTTTATTTAGACGCTGCCTACACAAATATACGTTTTACTAAACTCTCTGTGCACCAACAATGTTTTCTACCCTGGTTTCTATGTGTAGAGACCCTGATATTACTTTGTAGGAAGTGTCATGTGATGTTGAACCTTCTAAGTGTTTTAAAATAGCGTTTTGTATGCGTCACTCGAAGT
>JAQLOL010000014.1:12220287-12242036 GCA_029783665.1 Naso thynnoides | reverse complement strand
ATATCCTTTACCTGTTTTACGAGGACTTGAAAGAGGTAAGAGAACTTACTGATCTTTCTCTTACACACAGACTCAGTGTTATCAAAACATGCTGTAAAGACTCCTTCCATCAATATTTCCTCCTCCAGAACCCTAGACGTGAGGTGGAGCGCATCATGAGGTACCTGGACTTGTCCGTGTACGATGAGGTAATCAGCAAAATTGTGGAGCTCACATCCTTTAAGAAGATGAAGGAGAACCCGATGGCCAACTACTCCTGCATCCCATCATCTATTTTTGACCAATCCATATCTCCCTTCATGAGGAAAGGTGCATCAATCTGCCTGTCCTGAAGAAACATACTGACCCATGGCATTTAAGGGCCAGCTTTTAAAATTATAATCTGCATTGGCTGATTATCACTATCACCTCACTCCTACAAACACAGAGAGGGCCGACAAAACCTTTTACAGCACAGAGGCGCCCCCCAGAGGTCACTGGATTTCTTGCTTTTGCTTCTGACATTTTCCAGACCAAACTCAATACAGCTAAAACAGTTAGTTGATTTATGGATCTGGTTTGTCACCATAAACCTTCTCTGCAACAATTTTGATAAGTGCTTTATCTTTAAAGTCATTTTTAAGCAGAAGTATCCGAAATTTGTTGAGTTCAACTTCTCCACTGAAATTTGTTGTTTTCCTTTAGTTTGTAGCATAACAATAAGATTTTTCTTGCATTTAGGACTATATTTGAACAACTCTGAAGTTCTTGGAAATAATTACCTGACACTTCATAAGTCAAACATTTTAACAAAGAAATTCGGACAATAACTACTTAATGCTTTTCAGTTGCAGCCCTTTTGTTTGGGGAAAAATAAGATACAAATCCCATTTATTTGCTCATTAAAACAAAGTTATGGATTTATTTATCTAACACTGTTGTGCTCTCTCCTGCATTCTCTTTCCTTACAGGTGAAGTAGGTGATTGGAAAAACCATTTCACACCTGAGCAAGCAAAGATGTTTGATGAAGATTATGAAAAGCAAATGAGGGATGTCAACATACCATTCAAAAATCTCATCTGACACGATTAGGGTTTTGCAAATGGATGCAGGTCTGCAAACCAAAGACAATGAGCTGACAATGTGCAGTACTTAAAAGGGAGAAATCCCGCCAGAACAAAACACACTTGTTTGGTCACTTGTCAACCCCAAATGTGAAACACTGTAATCACTGCACCTCCTGATTTTAATGTGTAAAGCGTCAATAAAAAGGTGCTCCACAATACAAGTACGTGAGTTTGTAATCATCACTTTATTGCAGCTTATCAAGTAAACAATATATAAGACCAAAAGTGTTGTGACTGAGTGGACATGCCCATTTTTGTGTCATGAGACCTCCAACAGAGTCTGCTGACTGCACGGAGCCTATAGAGAGCGCTGGCAGCTGGAGGCATGTGGTTTTTCTGCCCATATGAAGTCATTTTGCAACCCTACACCACACTGTACAGAGCCCAGCCAAAAGCAGGGAGGCTGCACGAGACACGAGCAACAAAGACTAGAGTAAAAAGAATGAGCTGGAAATTCAATCATATGAAAATGGACAGAGAACACAAAAACACAACAGCTGAGAATATCCAAGTTTAACAAAAAATCACTTTTAATACATAGTTTATTTCTTAGAATAAAATCTTAAATACTTTATCGGCAGGGACACTTCCCTCTGTTTTGATTCAATCTCCTTCCTTATATAGAGGCTATGTTTATGTAGATTTTTTTTGTTTGTTTGTTTTATTGTTTTTTTGTTTTTAGTACATTTTAATATTTTCTCCCCCCTCTCTTCTATTGGTTGGCTCACTATGGCTTCCCTCTTTGGTTTTGATCTTCCTCTCTCCTCTCCGCCTCTTTCTCTCCAACCTTTAAGATCTTCTTTTTCTTCTTCTACATCTCTATTTATGTTCTGTGCCTAGAAAAGAGAAAAGGGATTTTAGAGAAGGAAAACATTTGGATACAAGCTTTGGACAACAATTGAAACCAACACAACGACCATTTTCACAAATCAAACAGACCGACATTTAAACTATCTTTGCAGACAAGCACGTGGAACTAATCCCAACAAGGAAGCATCATTTAGTCTATAAAATACTTAAGCATAATAAGTTAAATCTAATAAAAGCAGCAAGCAAACTAAACATGTGTCAGTGGTGGGTCACTGTGACTATGTCATTTGTTTTTTCTCTGTAGGCCGAAATGTCTTGTTTCAATAAAGTACAAAAATAATAATCATGTGTCTTCACATGAGAGAATCATGTGAGGAGCTCAGGTCTGAGTCAAGCCAGTTCTAAATATTTCAGAGTTGAGGCATCTGCTGGATGGGATTTGACTTAGTTATTTTTGGCAGAGCTGAATCATCAACCACAGGATGTACTTTTTCCCTAATGTAAAAAATAAATTAAATGGTACAAACTTGTAACCACCTGGCCTTGAAGGAAAAGGAACATTAAGTGTTGTAAAAAAAGACATTGTATGCAGCTGTAGCTTGACCAGGCCTGATGATGAGCACAGTGTTAGACATCTGCAGAGAAACAGGATTTTTTTAGGAGGGGAAAGTATCTCATGACGGCCTTGACTAAACATGGACATGACCAGCACGACAATCTTATTCAAAAAATTCTCAATATTTAATAGAAAGTAGGCATGTTTTAATTTTAACTCCCCTCATTCATCAATTCTAAGCAGCATGTAAACATACACTTATTCATTTTTAACACATTATATTAGAAAGGACGTTGATCTGTTGCCTGATTTTAGACAAAATCATCGACACTTTACACTTTGTTTCTCTAGAATTCAGAAAGGGGACAGATTCAAAGGTCTAAACCCAGGCAACTACTATTCCAGGATTGTGCAGGATTAATGTTTCGTTTAAATTGTGTTCTGGAAGTATAAGAGTGTATGAGAATAAGAATTGTTGACTGAAGATATGAAACTGTTCCCAATCTGACAACTAAAACCATGGAAATCAGAAATCCTGACATTTGATCAGATGACACCTTCATATAATAAACACTGATTTTATATTGTGACCCATCAAATAAGATTGGATCAAATGATGATGATTTGATCACATTTTTTAGCCATACTTGATCAAAGTCAATAGGGTTGAAGTGAGGGACTGAATTATCATTGGTGCTAAAATGTCGCATACAGCACCTTAGATCGTTCATTAAAATACCTTTTTTTCAACAGCTATAATTTTTTCTATCAAGATGTGTCGAAAACCGTGTTAAATCACAATTTAATTTATTCTATTATGAGTGCATAATAGTGTATTAATGTTTTTAATGTTTACTGCTTTGCACTGCTCATAAATCCTACATGGGAGGATTAAAATAGTGCCACCAATGAGTTTTGTGGGAAACTGACAATATGAAGACTTTTTACAAAAAGTGGGGCCGGAGCACCACTTGTCACACTCCACCCACGGACAGACACAACCCTGCAAACATGCTGTAACATAGGCAGCAGTAACTCAGAAGTGATGAACTTTTCTTCTGAGGCTTCACGAGCCGGAGCAACATCAGAAATAACAATGAACAGAGAGTGCAGAGGACAAATCAGATGCAGATAACAGCAATGAGAAATCCACTCAGTCAATCGCCATCTTGTCAGATGTTCATATTCATTTTTCTGTTGTTTCATGAAGTAGGAGGGAGAACCCAGAAGCCCACATCAGCAGGAGACGGATCATAATAATACAATAAATGCCAGTAAAGACAGATTTACATATGAGCAGGAACAACGACAAAACAAATACTATGCCAGCAAACACACAAACATAGATACACAGTGACAGCTATAGAATACCTTGTTTTAGTTACAGGCTAATGGTGGTGGGTGGACTGAATTTAGACTGGAAGTCAACAAAAAGGGTTAAGTAAGTTAATGATGAATGGAGACAAAAAGTGATGAGAAATCAGGCAGATGAAAACAGACATTATGGAACTTATGATGGATTGAAAGAGATGATGTGATGAAAAGAAATGACAGTACAAGATGAAGAAGGATCACACTTCGTTAAAATACTCATGAATGATTAACAGAAACAATTGACAGTATTAATAAATTTAAAATGATATTAAAGCCTTTTAAGAGATCAAAACAGTTATTCAGGGAAAATAGTTGTAAATTTGTCTTATTGATATGTTAGAGGGATTGTGGAAATGGAAATGGAAAGCGACTTACTCTCAACGTAGTTGCGGGCAACGAACTTCAGCACCTCATCAATGCCGATGACAGGGAGGGAAAGCTTCAGGACCATCAGCCACTGTTCCACGGTCAAGTGGGTCAACTTGAAGATCATCTAGGGGGCCAAAGAGTGGGGGTCAGAAACTCCACGTCACAAAGGATAATAGTTTAATATGATTCTTAAATCTGGTGTCAGACTTACGGGAAGAGGGTCAACATAGATGATCATGAAGTGCAGGGACATGGAGAGGGTCATGGCGGAAAGCAGCCAGAAGTTGCTCCATGGGGGCATGCGCACCAGAGACTGGTTCTCAGACAAGCTTGAAAAAGACAAAAATTAAGGAATGAACCTTTCATGAACCTCTCATAGATTTGTCACTTCAAAATGCATGCACAGGAATTAATTTTTAAGGTTTTACCTGTTGAGAGCATTGCACATCTCAATAGTGACCAGCACAGACAGGGCCATGGTCATGGGGGGACAAGCCTCAAAGATCTCACAGTCGATGCCGGCGAAGTCCTCGTTTTCATCGTGGCACTGCATGAAATGGGACTGCACAGAGAGGAGAGGAGAGGAAAGGTCGTCAGTGTCTGCATGAGTGATTGTAAGACACATTACAAACCAGAGCAGATAACTTACCAGCTGGTAGTAGGTGACACCAGGGCCGGTGGGATCATACAAGAACCACCATGCGGCACCACCAACAGTGGCAGCACCGACGTATCCTGTTAGGAAAAGGTAATGGCTTCAGTGGAGGCAATTATTTTCCCTACATTTGAACAAAACCAGAATAAATCCAGTCCTACTTACCACCAATGGCCATGTATCTGAAGAACAGCCAGCCAGAAATCAGGGGCTCCTTGGGGGAACGTGGGGGCTTGCCCATGATGTCCAGATCAGGGGGGTTGAAGCCCAGAGCAGTGGCGGGCAGACCATCAGTCACCAGGTTGACCCACAGCAGCTGGACGGGGATCAGAGCCTCAGGAAGACCCAGAGCAGCAGTCAGGAAGATACTGAGAGAATGAAAAAAGAAAAAGGACATATGCAAGAATCAGACAGATGCAGAGAAATCGGGCATAAGGTGAGGATCAGAAATATGTGTTCCACCACTCACCAGACGACCTCACCGACGTTGGAGGAGATGAGGTAGCGGATGAACTGCTTCATGTTGTTGTAGATAGCTCTGCCCTCCTCAACAGCAGCCACAATGGAAGAGAAGTTGTCGTCAGCCAGGACCATCTCAGAGGCAGACTTGGCAACGGCAGTGCCAGAGCCCATGGCGATGCCGATCTCGGCCTTCTTCAGGGCAGGGGCATCGTTCACACCATCACCAGTCTGGAGTGTGTGGAGAGAAAAAAGTGAATTATTTAAAACTGCACACATGTACATTAACATGTGCATCATGTCTCTGTTGAGTTTAGGTTGTATCCTCTGCTGCTGTGCTCTTACCATGGCAGTAATATCATCATAACCCTGCAGGTATTCCACAATCTTGGACTTGTGGGATGGCTCCACACGGGCGAAGCAGCAAGCCCTGCGCACGGCCTCGGACTGTTCGTGGAAGGGCAGATCATCAAACTCACGTCCAGTGTAGGCCCTGCCAGAGACATCCTCATCCTCACCGAAGATGCCAATACGACGGCAGATAGCGATGGCGGTTCCCTTGTTGTCACCTGAAATATGGAGAAGTGAAGTTTATTGGAGAGTCGAAATGATTGATGTCGGTGAGGTGTAAAACGGAAATTTTGCCTAAGAGCAAAAAAGACAAAGTGACTCTAAATTCTGTAGATACAAATAAAACAAATAAACTTCCAATTATAACTGTGCTCACAATGCAGGCACTTCTGTGGTGCAAGACAGATTTAAACTATACTGTAATTTCTATATAACTGAAAAGAAACCATTCCAACATTCCAATTTAAAGGGCAATTGGTCTTTTTCTTAGACAAAAAATCTAGAAAATATATTCTGCATATTGTATTTAAAATCATAATAATAAACGCATTCAAGATTGTTAATATATTAGCCAAAACTGTTGCAAAAAATATAGTTACCATGTAAAATACACAATGCATACTTCACATAATAGTATGGCTGATTGAAAAGTTCATGGCCTAAGGTACAGGTAAGTTATACAGCTCCTATCGCTTGCACTGTGTAGTTTAACTTTTTAAGTGATTATGCAGAAGATAAAAAGTTCATCAATTTGTGGTATTTCTGTTTTAAGTAATTAGAAATTACAGGAAAATTACATAAAAATATATGATAAGAGGACACATCACAGTGCATTTCTGCATTGATTATTCATCCCACCCGTAAAACTAACCAGTGATCATAATGACACGGATTCCAGCAGCTCTGCAGAGCTCAATGGAGCCAGTGACCTCTTTACGAGGGGGATCCAGCATGCCCACGCAGCCAACAAAGGTCAGGTCAGTCTGAGGAGAGACGCATGGATGGAGTCATTCGATGCAAGTTTTTACATGTATCCAAATATTTTCATTGTCGATCCCATCAAGTTGTTTACCTCATAATCGGCAAACTTGGTTGAGTCCTCAAGGTTCATCTCATCCATCTTCAGTGGGGTGTCACGGGTGGCCAGAGCCAGGCAACGCAGGGTGTCACGGCCGGTACCCCAGTCCCTGATAACAGCCATGATCTTCTCCTTGATGGCACTGGTCAGGGGCACGCGGGTGGTGCCAACGCGCACATAAGCACACCTGTCAATCACACCCTCAGGGGCACCCTGTGGAGACAACAGGATTGGTTTGTGTTACGTTGAAAACCCCACAGTGTCTGGACAAAGACTGTGAGATGGTGAAAAGAAATGATGAAACCTGCCTTCACAAACATCTTTGCACCACCGTCACCCTTAGTGGGAGTGCAGTACACAGACATGGACTTCCTGTCACGGGAGAACTCCAGAGTGACGTTCTTCTTCATGAGCTGCTTGATCACCTGTTAGAGTACACAGAGGTAAAACAGCTCGAACTCAATTACACACTAAAAATGATATCCAAGAAACAGATAAGACGTGCATTTAACTAAAAGTTTTTACAGTTAGCTGTGTTAATAAACACACGACTTATCCTCAACATGTAGCAAATGGCGGGAAGAAACTCACGGTGCAGCAGGCGTTGGCTCTCTCAATTCTGGACAGGTTCTTCACGTTGGAGTTGAACACGTTCATTTTCTCAACCAGGCAGGACAGGGCGGTCTCAGTGGCCTCACCGACCTTCTCGTAGGTCTTCTTGGACTGCAGAAAACAAGGGTGATGAATGAGAAAAGTGGCACGTTGCAGACAGCCATGAGGTCTCAGTATAAAAATGGATGTTCTGCACAGCTCTATGACTTTACCTCGTTGTAGTCCAGAGAGGAGTCATTGCACAGGGCGCAGATGGTAGCCAGCTCGACAAGGCCGTCGTATGCGCTGCAGTTAGTCTTGGCACCTCCCTGGGAACTAAAAGACAAAGAGAGAATTACGAAACAATGAGAGATGGTTCAATGTACGACTGATGCTGGATTCGAAGAAAGCAAAAACAACTTACACCTCGCCCTCGGGGGTGTATTTAGAGCCAGAGATATCAAAGGCATCGAGGTCAACATGGTCACTATCAACAGACTTGATGATGAACATCTGTGGCGGAGGAGAGAAAAGAAAAGTTTTGATTGAATTCAAAGTAGTTTTGTAGACAAACTGTCGATGACACAGTTTCCTTGGTAATGGGGATCGTGTGTGATACTCACCTTGGTTACACACATCTGGTTGGTGGTGAGGGTGCCAGTCTTGTCGGAGCAGATGACAGAGGTGCAGCCCAGGGTCTCCACAGAGGGCAGGCTTCTGACGATGGCGTTTTTCTTGGCCATACGGCGGGTACCAAGGGCCAGACAGGTGGTGATGACAGCGGGCAGACCTGAGAGACATTGGTGAAAACTGTGAGTGGGATAAACCAGATGTTGAGGCATAAACAGTCACTTCCTGGTTTGATGATGTGCTTCCCTTACCCTCAGGGATGGCAGCCACAGCCAGAGCAACAGCGATCTTGAAGTAGTAGACGGCACCGCGGATCCATGAGCCACCGTGGACGGGGTCATTGAAGTGGCCAATGTTAATGGCCCAGACAGCAACGCAGATCAGAGAGATAACCTTGGACAGCTGCTCGCCAAACTCGTCGAGCTTGGCCTGCAGGGGAGTCTTCTCCTGCTCGGTGGCGGCCATCTGGTCACGGATCTTGCCGATCTCAGTGGAGACGCCGGTAGCCACAGCAACACCAATGGCTTTGCCAGCAGCGATGTTGGTGCCCTGCAGAGGATGGAAGAAGAGAAAATTAAGGAAACATGCTGTGGGAAGGAAATGAAGTAAGGAGGAACAGAGGAAGAAAAAGTTGAAAAGGTGAAGATGAAATATTGATGCTAGAGAGGCCCTTACAGAGAAGAGCATGTTCTTTTTGTCCTGGTTGACAGCTCTGGGGTCGGGAACAGATTCAGTGTGCTTGATCACACTGACAGACTCACCTGGCAGAGAGATAAAAGAAAATTAACTCCGAACTGCAAACACAGACACGACTTCCAAAACATGAGGTGGATTGAAGGTTTCCTGAAAGCTTACCAGTAAGGATGGACTGGTCAACACGCAGGGTGGTGGACTTGATGGTAACAATCCTGATGTCAGCTGGGACTTTGTCACCAACTGTGGGAATCATGAAACAACCATTATTGAAGAGAATCCTTTTTATTTTTTCACTAATAAGCAAAAATATTGTTCTTATCTGCTTTAAACATAAAACAAATGTGGCCAAGGCGGTTGTATATATTTGTGGATGACTTTCTCTTAGGAAATTTCTTATGTTTTTAATTATTATTGTATTCATAGCATTCAGGTGACTGAAATGTTTGTAAGTAGTATATCATGAGATCCCTAACTGAAATATAATTTACAATTTCAACAAATAACCAAAATTAGGGTAGAATTGATTCCAATTTTACAGCCAAATGCTCATTATTTTTTAAATTTATCACTGGGGTTTTTTAAAGCGACAGAGCCTAAATTGACACACGCATGATCCAATGAGATTGAGCCACATATGGTGGTGGTGGTGGTGGGGGGGGGGGCAGCCAGCTAGCTGGATAACAGGTGTACACTGACAAATGTACAGAAGTGAGCAGTGGCAGAGAGGGGGGAAGAGGTGCGGCAGGTGCTAGTGAGGGTATTTATACTCCTGATTTTGCTTTCCTTCAGTCAGCATGTTTTCACAGCAGTGCTACTCCATCCCGCCTCGCTCACATTGCCTTAAAAAGACACGGGGCTTTGCCATCGGCCTTGGGCCAATACATATGTCCTGAATCTGTGTCTCTCTTTCACTTAACAGAAATGTAAATAACTAACTCCTTTTTTAAAAATAATTTGTGGTGGAAGCAACCAATGAACAATCGTGACATTTCTTACCGGACACCTCCACGATGTCTCCGGGGACAATCTCTCTGGCCTTGATCATCTGCACACTCTTTCTGTCAGAACGGTAAACTTTGCCCATCTCAGGCTCGTACTCCTTGAGAGCCTCGATGGCATCTTCAGCATTACGCTCCTGTGGCACGCAGAGACAAAAAGATGCAAATGGTTAAAATCTGCTAAAGTTAAAAGAAAAAAGAAAAAAGTACAAAAATTTTGAGCCAGATGTAATTTAAAAAAGAAAACCTCATGCACACTGTAACTATCGTAAGTAAGTAAACTAATGTTAACACGCCTGTTCATCCCTGCCAGAATGTAAAGCATACTAATTTTGACCTTGGTCTAGCAATGAAAATGTCCTCTAGCTGAAACACTGATACACAACCTACTGATGAAACATGAGGGCGTCAAATCTATGATCTGAGGTGCTGTTATCCATCTGAGGCTACCATATGTTGTGTCTCGTCTGATGTTTCGATTACTGTGAGTTAAGTGGCTCATCGAGCAAACTTTATGTCCAAGCTGAAGGACTCTGCATCAGGAAAAGAACCTGCTCTGTTCAGACATTTTACATTTGGTAATATAACGGTTTCTAAGAGGCACAACATTAATCTTTTAACAGCAGGTTTTCAGTCTGTTCTGTTTCTCAAAGAGAAAAACAGGAACCAAACAGCTGATTTCAACACTTGGCAGGGACGTGATAACAACAATGTTGCCCTAGTGACTGATGGCTGACAGCAGTGCCAGTGACTTAATGGCATGCGTTCAGAAAAGTATGACTTGCAAAATATGAGTCAATCACTCCTGCCACATTGCAGTCAAAGCATAAACCAGGCATGGAGCTGGAAAATAAACGCTGAATTTAAATAAAAATATTGT
Organism: Naso thynnoides; assembly: GCA_029783665.1. Lineage (NCBI taxonomy): Eukaryota > Metazoa > Chordata > Actinopteri > Acanthuriformes > Acanthuridae > Naso > Naso thynnoides. Next base: position 12,231,482 of record JAQLOL010000014.1, on the reverse strand, counting down.
TAACATGAGATTTATTCTGTGTTGTAAGAGCACCTTCAGAGCAAACAGGAACTATTTTGAGCTTCAAAGCCGTAAAAGTGATAATGTTACGGTTGTGCAACCCTGTCTGGGCAGAAAACACGACAGTAATTGGAACCTGCGTACTTTCTGTCACCACTGCAATGGATATGCCTCATTGCTCAACGTGCCAGGCTTCGTCACTGACCTGCCACACTCCAACAACAGCATTAGCGATGAGGATAAGAAGGATGACGAAGGGTTCCACAAAGGCAGTAACAGTCTCCTCACCTTCCTCGAACCAGGCCAGCACCTGAGATAAGAGCGGTAAAGAACAAATCAGTGAAAACAGGCCTGAGAAACAGTGTAAACATCTGTCAGAACCTCCGTGTTTAATCTGCTTTGTAAATAGAATATTAATATGTGCTGGTGCTTGAACAAAAACATTCATTTCTATCCATGTCTAAAATGTATGAAGTCTGAATAATATACAACATTTTAAGGACTTGTGGAGGCTGCCATTGGCATTTATATTTTTGTATGTACTAAGCAGGATTTCAAATAGAATAGATTCAAAATTAACATGCAAATATTGTGAAAGGAAAAAAGCAGCTTAATGATTTTATACATGTTAGAGCCTGTTGTTTTCATGGCATTTTGGATGTTTTAATGTAGTTACATAATTAATAAGAACTTGATCTCAATGTCCCATAACTCCTTGCTCCATTTGACTTCAAGCCTTTCTGTGAAGGCCCTTCGTTCCTTCCTCCAGGCCTGACCTTTCCCGAAGGATTCAGTTTCTCTCCTCAGCTTGAGGCTTTCTTAAAATAAACCCTTACCCTTCAGCCCCCCTATACTTCACTGACCCCCCGTCTCTCACTGGCTCCTCAATATTCGCCTTCTAAGGCCATCATGACAGCTGCCCAAAGGGGTGAAAGCTGGGCACAGGAATTAATATGCTTCCTACAAGCCCTCACGATCTGTCTCCCTCCTCTCAAGATTGTTGTCCTCAAAAACACATGGAGGGCTAGAGATGACTGAGCGACCAAGCAGACATGATGAAACAGCACAAGAGTCTGTGTGGGGTTTTAACTCAAAGGCAATTAATTATCTGTTTCAAGACGGCAATCAAAGTGTCACAGAGTCAAGTGTCTGATCTCACATGAGGTCAGTGTCTCAGAATTTGTTTAGCTACTATTTAATCTACTACAAACCCTGCTACAGCCACATCAGTTTAAAGTGTGCAGTTGAGAATTATCGATGATTTTCAAACAATGCTAACACTTGCACACTTACAAAAGAGATGCAGGCAGCCAGCAGCAGGATCCTGACGAGCAAGTCCTCAAACTGCTCAGCGATCAGCTCCCAAATGCTCTTACCTGACAGACACAAAAAGATGGAGACAAACAAGAAACAAACGTAAATCAGCGGATAACTTTGTCTATCCATTGATTTGTTGCTGAAGCTGATGGTCGAGATTGCCATTAGCATGTGAGCATCACAAAAGAGGCATGGAGGAGGGGGCAGTTTGCGGGATCTGGGTCAAACCAGGTGTCTGGAAATGATCGCTCTAGATTACACGTATATTTTTTTTGTAAAAGTAGCTGCATAAGCACTTACCCTCCTCAGCAGGCAGCTCTGGAGTTGGCACACAAGGGAGATGGAGGGGAGAGAGGGTGTTGAGACAGAAAGACAAGAAAAAGGATGGTTAGATAAATAAAACAGCATTCACTGCGAAACGTTTTTGACAAACTTTTGGGACACATGTTCTATTTCTTGGTATAAGACAACAAACATGGCGTGATTTGTGACCACATTTGGTTTCCGACCTTTTCAAAATAAAACAAAAACAAAGAGCTTTACACTTGGTAACTTTAAGTGCAGGGCCCGGACGACTGAAATCAAAAAGCCACTGTGGTGTATTCCCCTTTTTTGATACTGAATCAGCTTCCACTCACTCCTGACCTGGGCCTTAATGAAAAACCTCACTGTAGTTTGGAAATTCCTTAAATTTTGAACAAAAAAAAAAAACATAATATTTAAGGGTAGCTCACTAAAATGCTCCAAAGCAACAGAGACATCACCGTGAAAACATGAGAGTTGCTGCTTTTAACCTATAATACAACATTCCAATGGTTATTGATAAGCAGTCATATTACAGCTCATTTAGCCATAAGCCATCTAAGGACCTCCCCTTTTTACTCAGCCTAAAATTATCCATCTCTCCTGTTAACGCCCGCCCCATATATCACCCAGGAAGCTTCTTGAGCCATCACCTGTCTCTCTCGCTCTCCAGCCATCTTCTTTGACAATCTTTAAATAGCTCTTCAAAGCCCTCAAAGTCTCTGCTTCTCAGTGTCTCTGCATTTCTACCAGCTGTTGCAACTCCTCTCTAAAAAAGCATCACATGCAGAAAACTCAACCTAGCCCGACTCAACAAGTATTGGGTGGAGAAACTGTCCTGTCAAACACACTTGGTGCAAAATTAACACTAACAGTCAGATGTTTAACTGTGAGCAGAGGGGTTTCCCTCTGCGGCTGAGCCACCAAACAGTTACTTTTTGAGTCTTTCTCCTTTCAGTCAGCCTCCCACCCTGTCCTTCATGCCCCACTCTCTCACCATTGAAGCCATACTTGTCCAGGTTCTTCTTGAACTGCTCGGGAGAGAGGCCAGTGTTCTCATTCACACCGAAGTAAGCCAGGCATTCTGCCGGCGTCTTTGTGTGTGCGTTCTCCATCCTTTCTGGATAGACAAGGGGTTGCCCTTCTAACCGTGCCTATCCGCGCTCTTTTACTTTATGTTGTTCTCTGCAGTTTTTACCCTTGGTCCACCACCCTCACCTAGAAGTATGGCACCCTCCAATTCAGGAGTGCTGGTCTGACAGAAAGAGCAAATAAGCGTATACACGCTCAGGGTTTTATACCACCGAGGGGCTCTGGATTGGTGGACACCCCACTGACACACGCCTCCAAATTCCAGCATGGGAGGACATGGTGGGATGGGGAGTTGGGTGGGGGCTTGAGGTGGGAGGTGGGGAGGTGAGATGGTAGATGGTGGACTTGGACAGGAACTGAGGACAAGACTTGTATTGGAAAAGGAGGTAAGGCAGAAGAGTGGTGGTGCAGAAGTGAGGGTGGGGTGGGGGTGCCACCATGGATGAAAATGAGATCTGTTTTTGGAACATGCATGGTCAGTGGAATTAGACGAAGGGAGAAGGTGAGAGAGTGAGACAGGAGATCATCCAGAGAGGAGGAGGGGGGCGCATTGAGTGACGGCTCAACTGGTTTCTGCTGAGGAAGGTGGCCGAGCCAGAGAGAGGAGTGAAGAAGGGACAGAGCAATCATTTCGTACAAGAATTTACTGAGATTTTAACAAGAACATCATGAGTGAGATGTTCTGGACATTGACACGTGAAGTTCTCAGCTCAAACCAGAAATGAGAACTTTGTGCCTCAGAAAAGCATCATCTACTATCATCAGTATGTGTACATCTATCTGAAGCTTTGCAAAGCCAATAAACACTCAAACTAACAGAGACAGATAATGAATCTGGCTAAGTAGAGACATGGGAATAATAAGGGACTGAAGAAAGTGAGTGTGTAGTAGAGGAATGATCACTGGGGGACAGGAATGCCGTTGGGACAGCCAAAGTGTCACACTATCACACCGCAGAGGAAAAGCCCGCCTGCAGATACAGGAGGATCAAGTTTTATTCTCTTTTTTACGAGAAAGAGAGAGCAGAGGCAAGAGATGGCTCCTCTCAAGCAGATTGACTGGAAGATCTGGCCACATATTGCTATAGAGTGAAGCACAATGGCCCCTTGTGGTGGCTTCATAGCACTGAATATGTTTTGATTCATAATTCTTTTAAGATATTTTGATTTATTAGCTTGACTAAACCTTTTTTTGTTTTTATATTTAAATCTGGAGATGATTTGATTACTTTTTATTTGTTCTTTTGTTTGCCTTAATATGTCGTCTTTCATGCAACAGTCTGTCAGGGAGTCTTCATGGAGTGAAGACTTCAGCATAAAACTGAATGGTATGATGTTGAACACTGACTGTGTTGATTTATTATTTGTTTTAACAGCAGTAAAACAGGCTGAAGGGTGGTGCAGAGTCCTCTGTAGACAGGAATTCAAGTTGCTGTTGCTAATCAATAAACTGACAGGTGGGGCTGCAGGAGCAGCAGTGGTCACTGCTCACCACGCTTGACAGCAACACATTTTAGCAGCAATCTATTTATTACCACCCAGTTTGTCGTGCAATATTGCAAAGTGGTTTATTTGCAGTACGGAAAAGGCTTCACATATGGCCAGTTTTTGCATAACAAGTTGAATTCTCTATAGTTTATTTTTGGTCAAATTACTCCTTGAAAAAACTGATTGATTTTACAGTATTATACATTATTTGAATGCTAGTGTCAACTAAAGCGTGGTCACCAAACATAGACTAAATTCAAACAAATCAGGACAAACAAATTGCTTCTCAGGGAAACAGCTATTTGCCACTGAGATCCAGTTTATTCACCTACTCTGTGATTATCTTCACAACACAATATAATATAAATATCGAGGGACAGTGATTGATAAGGACTTGACATGGAACTCAAATACTACTACTGTTTACAAAATAGGACTACAGCAACTAGACCTCATGCAGAGGTTTAGACAGTTTGGTGTTGACGAACATATTATGACTCTATTTTATTGGTCATTTGTGGAGAGTATTTCAACTTTTTGTTTCACCACCTGGTTTTTCTCACTCTGTCATCAATAAGAACAAGCTCAACAAAATTGTCAATATGTCCAGTAAGATCGTGGGTGAAAAACAGCGCAGCTTGACAGAGGTCTGTGAGCTTAGAGTAGCGGGGAAGGGGAGGGCGATCCTCGCTGACGAGTCACACCCTTTGTACAGTGAATATGAAGTACTACCATCTGGACGGAGGTACAGGATGTTGTCTTTGAGGACTTCCCGTGCCCAGAGATCCTCTATACCTGTCAGCATAGCCTTGTTGAATAAAAGTTGATGAGAGTATTTCTGTATAAGGGTTTATGCTTAAATGCTGGGGGACGTGGAGCACTTTGAGGAATGTCCAGTGTTTGTTGTTATTGTGTGTCTGTACTGTATGTTGTTAAATGTTTCAACGGTACCTTCAATGTGTGCTGTTTAATGTTTATTGCTTACTGCCAATGTGTGTTTGTATTGTGATTCCTGACATGTCATGGACACAAAATGAATTTCTGAAAGGACAATAAACTAAACTAAACTAACTGACAGTCTTAGATAAAGCTGTTTGTAATGACTTACGCAAGTTACAATTGGGCCAATATAACGACAATTTCACTGGACCTCAAATGGTCATAATAAAGCTCTAACCTCTGCATTAGGACTGGGCGATATGCCCTAAAAATAAAATTTCAGATTTTTTCCCACCAAACTCGATTTTTGTTTTTCATCAATTATTTTTTACCTTTTACAAGCAAAGTAAAATGACAATGACAATGACATTTTAAAATTTTTACTAAACCATAAATTCAAATTAATAGTTAAAATATCCATCACCCAGCCCTACTCTACAATTTTTTTCCACTTTCATTTTTAAATATCACTCTTAACTCCCAGATTATGTTTTATGTTTTGTTACCAAACAACACAGCTTGCATTTGCATTTGAGAAATTGTTACATATCCAAACTTCAAAACAATTTACACCTGAGTTCAAGCAATGATTTTTATGACTGCCTTGAGACCAAATTGATTTACTTGACCTCAGCAGCTCACATCATGGTGTGAACGACCTTAGAGTGATATCAGGGTCTCAGACTGGTTCGTAAAACTGATGAAGAATGTTTCGTGAAATGTTCTTCTGGACTTACAAGTTTAACTTTCAGCCGATCGTTCATTTTTGACCTGATATGTGATTGATTTATATGAGAGGCTGAATTCAGGTTGTCCAGTTGAAGGACAGTATCTCCTGTCACAAGGACCCTCGTGGACTGTAAGTGAGTTTGTCAGCATGTAATTTGTGTCGGATAAAGCAGATAAAAAAGGTTTCAAACATATATTTTTCCAATGACTCATGGCTTATTATTATCACACTGCAACGACACAGCTCAGTTTTATTGTGTTTGTGTTCCCAAACTAATGGGGTAAATGTCTATATAAAATAAATCCTAATTTTTCATTACGTTTCATGGATCTAAACCTCAGATATTTGTGGTACTTGTGGAGCAAATTACCGGATCCTATATGAGGACATATTTACAGTATATACATTATTAGCCTATACATATCTTGAGCAGGAGCTTCTGCTGCTTCTCCAGGGAATTTCTAAAATAGGAAGTTGTTTTTGTGGCAGCTTTCAAGTTTCCAATCAGCTGCTGGCAGCTAACAGACTCAGCCCTCTGACCTGCAAGTGTGGGGCAATTCCTTTCCCAGACGTTACAGTACATTACCCATGATGTGGTAAAGAGTGACAATCAGACTAAACACCTGCTCTTTATTTAAAAGTTGTGGATAAAGATGTATAATGTTTGTATTCATATTAATATTGTGATGGCGGGTTTTGTATTAGGATTCAAAGAAGCACTGAATTTTCTGTGTTTTGTGTACAAGTATATAATCATTTTGTTTGACATCATTGGTATTCCCAGCGGAGTAAGAATAAGTGTGATGATGGCTGTGCAAATTCCACACTACAGTTAGCAACATATCTACACCCCATTACAAATGTGTAGGTAAGCTGGACTGTAAGTACATTTGATTTCAGAGGGTAAATCTGCCCACATCCACGTGTATCACAGTCTAACATGTGGCACTGGCTTTATGTTACATGAGCTTTTTTGTTGCTGAAACATTTTATTCTTATTCTGTTCTGCCAGTGTCCCCATCTCTGTTTCACCCAGCCGATCTCCAGGCTTCAGCTGTTGTGCAGCCGTTGACCTCTGAGATTTGGGGGCTGTGATAGGGGTCGGCCTGTCAGTGTCTCCCTCAGGGTAGAGCAGTGACATTTAACTCAATATCCCAGAAGGATAAGGTTTCTCCCTCGCTCCCCTCCATCTTCCACCTCTGTCTATCTCTGAGGTGTCAGTGGCCTGTGGGTGCGGGGACTACTACGGCGTAAAAACCCCTGCGGACCGGGACACCCATCACCTCCAGCTCCCACCGCGGTGCTAACATGCCACGCCCTCGTGCCAGGCTGAGGGATCACCGTGTGCAGCCTTAACCCGGCTGAGCCCTCCCTCCTCCACTCGTGAACTCTATACATGTTCCCAGTTCTGTAAAAGTGTTAAGTGCTGCGGTGGTGCCGCTGTACGCACTCCTGTCTTATGCAACTAAGTTGGTCTCTGCTGACTCGCACGGTGCAAGCAAAGCGAGAGGCACAAGGCGACATCTGTCACTTAAAGACATGAGGCCGGAAAGACTGACATATTTCCTAAAGAATGTTGTTGTCATTAACAGCACGGTCTGCAGGTTGCATGTTGAAGGCTGCACAACTGATCTACATCATCCATTTACTGTCACTGGTAGACAAACATGCTCTTATTTGCTAAGTCTGATGAAAAACAATCTGAACTTATTTTACAGCCAGAAAGAAGAATTTTTATACTTAAAGGTACCGTAAGTGATTCACACTTAGTTAAAATAAGTGTCAAAAAGCTCCACTTTCTGACAGCCAACTCTGATAACAGAGTTTGGTCAGTAATGTGGGTCTCAAAGTCTCTCCATTCTGCAGTAAACCGAAAATACATTTCTGGAATCCCCTCTTTTAATTGGACGAGAGTGGGAGGGAGATACCAGAAAATGTCTTTTCTGTGTACTGCAGAGCAGAGGACCCATGTAAGTGATGTCTGTGTAGAGCAATATGACACTTAATAAAAATTAAACGGGAAAAAATTTAAATTTTAAATATTACTTAAGTAACAACTTTGTAATATTGATTTCTGTAAAATAACACTCCAACGCAACAGGCTCAAGCAGTAAGCCTGCAGCAGCATCACCTTAACTGCACTTAGTCCAGCTTGCATCCATAATCTACAAGTTTGTCACCATCTTTAACTTTTAAGCACATGCAATATAAATGAGGACACCACAGGGCTGACTGGCCAACAACACCAAATTAAATAATGTCTGGTATTGACAGTGAGGACATAATTAGTACCGAGCAATAAGGCCACGGATAAAGGAGCTACAGTGTCGGTGTTAGCTGGGCACTTGTTACAGCATTAGCTAATAGTAATAATAGAAGTGGCAGCTGAGTCTCTGAATCCAGAATTCCTCACGAGTTATAAATAGAGCAGGTGACACTGTGCTGCTGGGCATGGCACCACAACAGCTTTGCGGCGTTTTTATTCCAGAATGCTGGACCTTCAGTTCAGGCTCGCAAGTCTAACTTTCATCTATTGGGAGAAAATAAGACAGGATGTTGGCGGGCACATTTGACTCCATGGTGTCATCAGTATCCATGTGGTACATTAGGGCTAAGGAGTTCCTGGTTGTTCACACCATTCCACACACTTAGGGCTGTACTATATAAGCTGCGGGGGAGCCGACAGAAAAGTGAGCCTGTTGGTCAAAAGTGGCTTTCATTTTACTGATGGGGTGTTGTTTACTTGGCTGGCTCTGCATTTTTAGAGGCCAGTGTGGCAAAGACACTTTATCGGGGAACCTGAGGTCTGCAGGATCAAGCAGAGCATCCTGTTAGCTTTAACGGCTGCGATCGGTTCAGATCTGACCAACAGCTGCTTCCAGTCGCTCAGCGTAGAGAAAGTCTAAGAGGTGTTCATTGTACGCTTTTTTGCTGTACAATCCACAAGATTTAATATTTACATAACAGCAAAGTCTATATTCAAATTACAGAGAAGTATAAAGCACATATGTGGGTCACGCGTTCTTCTTTGGAGCAAATTCCATTTGCTTAAGAAGTTCTAATGCAGCATGTTGTTGCATTTTCAGATATTCACCACCTTGTATCACTTCTTTTAATGTTGTTGGTGTAGCCTTTGGGGTTTTCTGACTGATACAAAGAAGAGTGAGAATTTTATTGTCATACTCATTTATAGTTTAATTAATGTATATGTCATGTTTTATCTTTCTAACTTACATTGAAATTACTCACTTCACAAGCGCACACACTTAACTGTTCTCATTGAAGTCATTGTTTTGATAATTAATTTTAAAGCCAGTCATAATTTTTAAAAAGAAAAAATATATATTTTTGCTCTCTAATGAATGAATCATGCCCTAAATCCACAAGCACAGTGGAGCTATGATCAAAATCTTCATAATAGCAGTCATAAATGAAACAGCTTAGTATTTCAGCCCAGCATAGCTGTATGAACTAGCATGTACAGTATTTGGTATCATCTGAAAGATGAACTCTTAACTTACTACACCTTCAACGTCTCATCTATTTTAAAGACTCTTATCTAACCAAGACGCTATTTTTGGGTTGATAGCTATAACTGATGGACTGGACCTCAGTGTCTCTGAAGAAAAATTAGATTTTCACCCTTTTCTAACCCTAATAAGTACAGTCAACCTGCATGTATCAGAAACAAGGTCACATTTCAATCCTCAAGCGCAGCAGTTCTGAAACAAAATCCTGGTAGTTCTGTTCTCAGAATCGGAGAGCAAAGCCGTTGACAAATTGTGGTGACCCACTATGACCCTAAGTCTTTGAGTTAATTGCCTTGCTATAATGTACAGATGACTGTATTCTAGAAGAAAAAATGAGAAATGCTGGGAAGATATCAGAGAAATGTTGCTATAAAGGTGTACAAACTTCATTGTGACCTTTATTTTCTTCTGAATTCCAAGCTGCAGAAAACCGACCCCTTCCCCTTCAGCTGTACCCTTCACCTTTCACCTCAATGGTCCTGTAAAAGGAAGGCAAAATGTTTGACCGAGGGCCTTGAAGAAGAGAAGAAGAGTGTTGATGACAGGAAGACGAATGAATGAAAAAAGAGCCAGAGAAATGCCTAAGTCGGAAATGGGATCCTTTTATGATAAATATAGAATGAGGACCATAAAAGAAAAGTACGTAGCTTTTCACACAGCCACTGCATAGCAAGAGGGTGAATGTTTTTTTTTTTTTTATATCTACATTTAAAATAACTTCACAGATGATAATGAATGAAATTTTGTATTTGCTGCAACAGTAGATCCCCACAGTTACTCTGGGGCACACATCAAACACTGGGCAAATGTTCATCTTCCTCTGGGAGCAGTAAAGCAGGGAGCCTTTAGTTAAACAAACCTCTCCAGTGTTTTGTCTCACAGTGCAGATCCTCTGACTGAAGGAGGCAGAGGAGCTCAACACTGCCTCCCTGTGGACAAAAGCTGAACATTTCCATTTATCCAACATACTGCACATTCCCACAAATGACAGCAGAAATGTCTGTAGCCGAGAGGTTGTCGTTTTTTAAATCATACTGCATGCGTGGGCATTAAAAGTGACTATAAAATCTAAATGTGGGTATTGTTTGAATAATTTTTGGCTAAATTACCACTTGTGCATAAGGACAAGCCCCTTAAAGTAATGTACTTGACTACTGTGCCATGTGAGCCTTTGTCAGGGCAGAAATTCTGAGATGAGTGATGAATTAGTCATACACACACACAAAAAGTCACAACAAAAATACAAGAATTTTGTAAAACTGAAAGAATTGCAAACTAATTTGATTATTGTGAAAATGTTAAATTTACATTTGTTGGTTCAGCCTCTCAAAAGTGAGGCTTCACCTTTTCTCTTGATGTAAAAGTCAAGTACAGATTTTGGGGGTATTGAGGGATACTTGCAAGAACAGTCAATGACATCATCTTGGACTTTTCAGATATGTTCAGTGCTAAATGATTTATCCATCTAGAGCAGACTGAATAATCAATCCTGAAAATAATCTAAATTTGCGGCCCAAGATCAAAGACGAAATCTGTCACAAAAAAAATTGCTCAACAATAGAAAACTTTTCTTTCTCCTTCAATTGAATGACAATTCTTATCTGAAGATTTTTTATTTAATTCAGCAGGTTTTATCTAAAAAAACTGTGAAATCACTAGCAATTACTAGCTGTCACCAGATATACAAACAGATATTTGCAGGTGATTCATTAAATTCACGCTACATAAAACATATGTACATAACATATTACAGACACAGGATCAGGAAATCAAAAAAAAAAACAACTCATAGACGAA
>JAQLOL010000014.1:12197108-12219840 GCA_029783665.1 Naso thynnoides | reverse complement strand
AACAGTAAAAAAAAAAAAAAAACAACTCATAGACGAAGCTCAGATTCTCGCTTTATTGGTCAACTTGATGAAAGACTACAAAACGAATTCACAAAAAATCTCTTTCAAGTAATCAAATCTGTACAAACCTAAACTGTATGGGTTTTTTTTTTTTTTTACAGCTCTGGCTCATATGAATCTGAAGAGTTAAATGCATGTGTGTGTGTGCGCGCGTGTGTGTAAGCATGTGGCTTGGTCCTCTGAGACAAGGTGACACACTCCTTCCTGTCCAAGGATACAGAGACGCCACACTGCCTGCATGCATGGCTACGCACATGCACACATACACAGACACACACACACACACAGTCACACACCTGTGTTTGAGATTTTACAGTACAGAGGACAGGGAAAACAAATACTCCCCCCCTCTACAAGTACGCACACACGCACACATCACCTGCTGGCAGGGGCTTGCTGCTAAATTCATCGTGTCAGCAATCTCCCACCGTCTCCCAAACCCTGCGTTTCAGTCAAAATAACTGTAAAGACAGACACTGTGGTTTCAACCTTTCCTCGGGAAGAGTGGTAAGAGAGGGGAAAGTATAAATCTCTAATACTCTCACACAAAATGTACACGTGCACACATGATTTTAATGCTCACCGGCAGATGAGACACGTTTTTGTCATCTGCGCACGTACGCACTCGCTCGCTCGCTCACTCAGACAATTCGTAACATTAAATGTTTTAAGAAGTACAGATAAAAAAGGAAAAAAGCCCTGGGTATAGGTTTGATTTCTGGCTGTTTGGTGAAAGAAAGGAGAAGAGAGGTAGAGAGGGCAGGAGGGATGGGCTGGAGGTCAAGGGCAAACTACTGGTGTCATTTCTTAGCTTTCCTTGGAGGAGTGACTGGGCGACCAGAGCCCATGCCCCCTGCACCGCCGCCATAAAACAACTTCTTGTCTGCAGGTTTGAGAATCTGTAAAAGAGACACAAAGACGACAAAGCTGAGCAAAATATCTGCAACAAAAATTGTGTATTTTTTGAAAATATTGACACTTTAGGGTATATTTATAAGACTCTGGTTGATGCCTTCACTTACCTGGAACGAGCACATGAGTGTCTCATCCACGCTCATCATAGCTCCGGCATTGTCGAACTCGCCGCAGTAGTTTGGAGCTGAGAACAGCGTCACCAGCTGCCTCTTTGCAAAGAACTCGTATCCATCCTCAACGACCTAAAAAAAAAAGGTCAAGCAAATACTTTTTAAACAGTGGCCGTTACTTCAAACAACCTTTCTCACTTCCTTTTTTTTTTTTTTTACAAAGAACCAGGAAAAAAAAGATTAGATTGTGATTCGCTTACACCCTTTTTCCATCAGGCAGTCTGGTTCAGTTTAGTTCAGTTCAGTTCATTACACACGTCCCATTTTTCATTATTCCTCCGCTGAAGTACTTTGCACACTGACCTGACACTAAAAGCTGGAGTTAGATCACTGCAGTCCATTGAATGATAGAAAGAATCAGAGCAACCACTTATTTAATCACATAATGCTCTCTGATGTAGTATTTCCTTTACTCTCCTTATTTTTACAGCAGTCTTCTGTCAAAGCACCTACATTTAAGAGTACCGTCTGCAGTGGAAATTCAAAACAGATCTGGGGTTTTGGAACATTTTAAATAGTTTACATACAGGTTTCAAAGTTAATACCCTGAAATTTTCTGGTGAAAAGTTGCTTTAGAGCATTATATTAATAAAGGGCTTTCAACAAGAAAAGACATAACATCGCTATTGCTCAAACTGCCTGCCTTCTTATTAGTAAAACTGTGCTGAAATCCCACTGCACTGAAGTGGCCAGAGGCTGTCAAAGTATTTCAGCAGCTCCACCTGACTTTTCTTTAAAAATTCACTGAAAGCTGGACAAGCTTACTTAATAAAGGTGCTGACCTTGTGTTGACTACAAAAGTTTATGTAAACAGAATGGAGAGAGATTCACAACACAAAAATGCAGCAGTGTAAAATAATTAAATCTGTACCTATCCACCCTCTTTTATAGAACTCTGTTAACAACACATTGTCTCTATAAAACTGCGTGAAGCACAAAGAGATACTCTTCTCTCATTCAATAACTTCCACACCCAACTCTCGCTGGTTTAACCAGATATACAGAAGAGTGGTGGCTCGAATTACAATAGATTCAAAAGGCCTTGCACTCACCTGATGGGCCCGACAAATGAGGTCCATGTCGTGTTTGTGGAGGAACTTTGTGACCACGTCTGCGCCGAAAGTGAAGGAGACACCACGGTCGTTCTCACCCCAGCCCAGCACGTCTTTGTCCGGGTCAGCCCACAGCAGGTCGCAGAGGAGGCCCTGGTCAGGCACATCAGTGGGGCGCATGACCCTTCGGACCTGCTCCATAGACTGGAGGTCTGGGGATAGGCCTGGAGAGGTTCAGTGAAGAGCAGTTTTAAGTTAGCTGCATTCTTTTAAATATCTTTACTTATTTACTTTCATTTATGCACATGGCATGGAGAGAAAGCGAGAAACAACATTTAGGCCCAATCCCAAACCACTCCACTACTGAGTGTCACTCCAAATCAAGTTACACTCGCAGCTGTGGAGTGTCCCTCTACTGAAGAGGGAGGTAGCCTAACCATGGGGCACCCTTTACACTCAGCCAGAACACGGACGTAGCCGTCAGCACGGCAACAGATGGACGCCTGCTTGCATGACTGTTGCTTTATTCACAAGTTAGCAGTTGCAGCTGAAGCTCACAGAAGACGACAGCACATCAAACGTGTCACAGCTTTGCTGGATTCGCAAGAAAGGAACTACTGCATTTCAACAGCTGCTGTGTATTTCATTAAATAACCGTACTGGATACTGTTAAATGTAATTGTGCAGACTCTTCGTAGAGTCAGTTACACACGAACTGCAATAAGTGGAAGCCTGTCAGCAAATTATTATTATATTAGCTGTCTGTCACTACTGCAACATATCTGAATTTCCACTGATATGGTGATTTGGTTTATCGGCATGACAAACGTGCAATAAAATAGGCTACTGGACAACATGGAAAAACAGAACCTTCATTTGTTTGTTGTTTCATCATCCATTTTCCTGTTGCACTTCCTGCTAGGACTGCCATAAACCTGCTACTTCAGGGTTAACAGTCCTATTACACTCAGCACTACTTGTTTGGGACGGCCCTTAATGTGACAGACCCTCCACAAGAACGCGCAAACAGAGGGGGAGTGGATATGGGCTGGTTTGGGATTGGGCCTTAGTTTGTATGTATCATCACTGCACTGAATATTTAAACACATCTGTCGCTCACACCCAGGCGCTGTGTCTGTTGCAGGACAGACTAAAACTAACAAACCAGTAACGTGCCATCGATTGACTTCACACGCAAACCCTCACCTAACAAAACAAGCAGCTCTGCATCACACACACAGCTTAAAGCTGAAACATGTGGGTGTTACATTGTTAATTTTATTCACTGCGCAAAAAGTGTGACACAAACACGTGTCTCCCACTGTACAGCCTTATTAGAGAGATTTAAAATAGAGTACCTGTGCTTTATCAGCCTCACTGTTGCAGAAGGACAGACAGAGGGGTGTTTGCATGAAGGGAGGAGGGGGCGGGGTAAGGCGGAGTGTCTGAGAGTACATGCAAACTTGTTTGGCTTTATGGTAGAAAAGGATTACGTAATGCAACGTCAGGCTATGATGATAAAATCCCTATTGAATCATCCTATATCTGGTTAAAAAAACATCAATTTTCATGTACCTTCCAGCCCCAAGCACTCCTAGAGCTAAATGGTGTGATTTAAAACAATTAAATACTACGTTATTTAGTTTACCTGTGTCGTTTGTGAACACAAAAAGAAAATGTGGTCCGCACAACCATTTTTTAATGGCTGAGGTCGATTCTTTGATAAGCCAATGGGCTGCAATTACTATTAATAATTATTCTTCCAGCAAAAACAACATTTAAAGCTTCTAAAATATTAAGTTTCAATAATTTGTTTTGTTGTCCTTTGTGAATGCAAACTGAATGTCTATGGGTTATGGTTTGTTGGTCTGGCATGATAATAGAGCTCAGATTAGTTGACAGTATATGATGTACTAAAATTATGAACTGAAAAAAAAAATCTCCATATTCTGAATGTATGTTCTCTCTTATGTAACCTCATATGTTTAAAGAGGGAGGTAGTGTTTACCCTCATGATTATCAGTGCCTGTTTACATTTTTTGAGCAGTTGGTCTCACAGATACGAGATAACTGTGTCTGTGGCTGTTTGTGTCACGTCGTCTTTGCCCTTCAGTCCATTTTCACATGCTATTTTTTGGTATTGCACATAGGTACAAAAATGTAGAGTATCTCTTTATCTACATTGTGTTCTTTCCATTCTTTTTCTTAACAGAATGTTCTCATTTGCTCTTTATCAACCTAATATGAGCATTTTTTCACCTTGCAAAAGCATTGCAAAGATTTTCTCTGGCTATTTTACTTTTCTGGGCTGTGCATTTAAAGACAAATCGACAAAAATGTTCCTTAAAAGATGTTTCAGTTGTCTAAGACCATTAGCAGCTCAAGCACATTATTATTGTTTGCACTGGTTTAAAAAACTTGAATGCATCTGACAGAACCGACTGTCCTGGTGTTCCTGTATATAAAATGTTACTATTATCCACTTGTTAGCTGTATGTGTGATAAGAAATAAGACATAAAAAGGTCTCTTTAACACTGCTGGAAAGGGCATGGAAACATAAATGTTCTCAAACAAGAAATTAAGACCCCACACTGTCCTGCAGGTGTGACCATTATGTTGACAGTAACAACAGTGCAAAGGCGACTGTGTGTGTGTGTGTGTGTGTGTGTGTGTGTGTGTGTGTGTGTCTGGACCAAAGCCAAATGAACCGTTTGATGAGGATACCTCCATGGCAACAGAAGATCTTCTCGTCAACAATGGCTGCAACAGGCAGACAGTTGAAGCAGTCGGTGAAGGTCTTCCACAGCTTTATGTTGTATCGCCTCTTACCTGTTAGGCAGAAACCATAATTTATGGGTCACAATCTAATCTTGAGACCAATAAAATCTGAACAGCTACACCCATTGCATCATAGAACACCACAAGACACCCAACATTTTACATAATCCTGGCTCTGTGAATAGCAGAGAGGCGTGTGATTAATCACTAGTGTCTGATCATGCTCCTTTGCCTGAAGCCTGGTATACTGAGATTTCAGCTGAACTGAGCCTTTTTTTAACTGCTACTAAAACATTTCTTGTGAATAAGTAAGGGTTTACTTTGCTTTTTCGAACATAATAACTGGGGAAGCACACTGTACACTTACAAATGACACTGGAAAAGACATCACCTTTTCACAGTTTCAACGTTTCAGACAAAGTCTACAGACTCAGTTTATTCTTACCAAACTATAGACAGAGGCTATCTGTATACAAGCCAATATGACTTACACTCATCATAGAAGCCATATATTCTGTTAATGGAGGCGCACTCATGGTTTCCTCTCAGCAGAAAGAAGTTTTCGGCGTATTTGATCTTGTAAGCCAGCAACAGGCAGATGGTCTCCAGGGACTGCTTGCCTCTGTCCACATAGTCTCCCAGGAACAGGTAGTTACTCTCAGGCGGAAAGCCCCCATATTCAAAGAGCCTCAGCAGATCATAGTACTGCCCGTGAACATCACCTGGTGAGACAAGCAGTATTAGAGTGGAAACAGCAATGTTGACCAAAGATGTGATTATCGTGCTGTGTATATGTGCACAACAAGGGGACTTGGATAGAGGTACAACAACACTTGGCAGCTTGCAAGTTTACAAAAACACTGCAGACCACGTCTATTTATGCTTTATTCTACATAAAGCACTCCATTATTCTGGTGTTGTGTGACTTATTTTGTTCTTCTTCTTTTTTTTTTGCAATGATCATGAGACCACAAAATAATTGTGCATGCTTCCATCTAGTATGAAGATGCTGATGACTCTCATTGCAGTACAGTCTTGGTCAGTTCCCCAAATTTGCAGACTGTTTCTTTAGGCTACCATTATGCCATTAAGTGGAATCAGCAGTATGACACATGAGAGTAACTCCAGGGAGACTTGGAATGCAAAACAGCACCACACTAGCAAGCCACTATTATCAGTTTATCCCTATAGTTCTGTAATTACGTAGCAAGGTCACAGTCATGCACTCAGTACTGTCCTCTTAAATTGACTTCTTTTTGCACTTAATTGTTTTAATGAACAATCCTTTGGAAAGCCATTAACTTCTCATAAAAGTAAGTCATAGCATAATGAGAATATAAGCTTTAACAGTCTAGCACTATTATCCACAACAGCCATCTTAAGAGTGTTTGTAAATGCTATGCAACCACACTTGAGAATTCCGACTTTAAAGAACACAACTAAGCCTCACCACAAATCTTGAGGGGCGCCTCAAGTTCGAGTAGGATTGGCTGGCTGAGGAAGATCTCCCGGGATTTGAGGCAGAGACCACGGATTTCATTCTCTGTCAGCTGAACATTTTTGCCAGGTCTTGAGCCTTTCACTGAGAGAGAAACGTGCAAGAAGAGTGAGAAAGTGTGAAAGTGCAGCAGAAACAAAGAACCATAAACAAAGCACTGTTTATTATCCTTTCTAATCTGATTTATGGAGTAGATAGAAGCACCAAACTGTGTTGAAGCGTATGTTGAAACTATGAGTATTTTAAAGAATAGTCGAGTGAGTTATTCCATTTTATTTCTAAAATCAAACATACATTCTACCACAGAATTCAGATGTTCTGAACAAAAGAAGGCAGACTGCCATGGACAACTGGTACATGTTATGCAGTCTGCACTGCAGTGCACTTTGTTTTGTTCTGCAGTTTAATCATGAGCCCTTTCCTCCATCATCGCAGTTACCACGACAAAACTGACTTCAACAAAAATGAGAATTCTTTGACTATTTTGAATAATTGTTGGTTTGTTTTTTGTTCGTCGAACTTCTCATATTTTACTTTGGCCGACTTTTAATTATTTGAATTTGGTCTAAGAGCAGTGAAAACAGACTCCACATTTGAGGTCAATGAGAGACAAAACCTGGAGCTGCCCTGAAAACAGTGATGTTGGAAATATTCATGATTTCCATGTTACGTTACCACTCTGGGTGCTTTTACTCCGATGTGAGGCTCTTCCTAAATTACATTTCTTTACCTGTCCTTCAAATATCACTCGTACAGATGTAAATACCAAGCGAGAACACTGAGGCGCCACTTTTGGTTAACTCAAAGAATGACATCTGATGAAATAAATGATCAATTTAAGCTATGCAAGTAAAGTAATGTTAAATTTGCTAATTACGTATTTATACACTGCAAGCCAGGATCATCATAAAACGTTACATAAAATACGAACATTCCTTCGGTTAACTCGCATCACGATATTGTCTCTCACAATGCTTTAATTCATGTATATTGTCAGGTGGAGCATTATTATCAAACTTCTGCCTGGCAAGTGATAAAAAGAAAGCTTCGTTTTCTAAGGGAAGGATGCTATAGATCAAGGATAACTGACAGTCAATTCAAATCCCGTTTCGTTAGCAAGAAGAACAAGATGAACTTCACTAGCTAACACAGCAAATGTGGCTATCGTTGTCTAGCCTATTAGCTAAAATGGCTACCTCGGAGAATAAATATCGAGCGAAATACTCTTACCTTCCAGTAGACGCTGTATAATGGAGTCGATGTTCAGCTTATCAGCTTCTGCCATGCTATTCCTCTATTTTGGTCGGTTTCAAACAACTCCAAAGAATTTAAGACGTAGTAAATGTTAACTGACTACCGAGTTACCGTTAGCTCAACTAGTTTAGCGTTAATCGGCTACAGTTAGCTAGCTAGCTAACCTTGGGGCAGAATTGGCAACCTCAAAATGTGAGGCTTGACGATGAATTGTTAAAGATGTAATGGCGGTCATGTACTTTAAAATTCTGCCTTAATTAACTACTTTACATTAAATGTCCTTATTCGCTTTTCGCATTAGTATTCTCTCGTGACAACGATGTTTCTGCAGTAGCCACTAGCACCATGCCATCGACAAAAAAAAAGGCTAGGCGAGCGTTAGCACATAGCGGGGTAACGAAACGGGGGGGAGGGGTGGGGGGGTGCGCGCAGACATTTTCTGTGCTCCTATTGGACAGTTCTGCTAATGGGCGGTATTCAGCGGATTTTTATCCTCTCTAATTGGCTGTTTTCCTCGTCTATCAGAATGTACTTATCTCAAACCACAATGTAAAAAGAGACCTCGTTCTCTGCCACAACGCTGTGTCGAGTTTTCCGACCTTTAATGAAACATTTTAACAAAGAACGCAAGATAAATCGTGTTTATTCAAATTTACTCAAACATTCGTGTTTGTATCGCTTTGTATTTGTTGCGCAGTAAAGCGACACCCACGGAAGTGACCAAGATGGCAAGCGTTGACGACTTACGTTGGTATGACGCAATGTCCAAGCGCCTGGCAACACGGACAGAGTGATTCATTCTAAAGTTGAGAGATGGCTTAGCTAGTTTATTAATTCAGAAAGTTAAACATGACTCTATCTTTTATTTACTCTAACTTATCTTCTTTACGCTAATACGTTTGCTTATATTACACAAGTGATCGACCATGAAGTTGCTTCATAAAGACATTGAAAAAGATAATGCCGGGTGAGTGGTTAGTTATAGCTAATGCTAGCAAGCTAACCAGCATGCTATTTTGCACTACTGCGAATGTGTCAGCTACAGTAGAGGTTGATGTAGCTTCCTACGTGAGTTACATTCACCTGTGCCAGCAGAGACCTGTGTTCTTTTGATTAAATATGGAAATAGTATTTGTTGTAGTTAATATGTAATCACACTCAAAACACTAATTACAGTAATGTAGCGTTAAGCATACTCAAGCTTTCGCTGTAATGATTTAGGATAACGTTACGCCCCTGGTAGGACGCTAAATAAAGCCTTATTTTTGACACAATTTATTAAACACTCCATAGTTACTATAGCAGCATATACGTTCATGAATCATTACACTGCTGGGTAATTTACTCTAATAGTGGCGTGACGTCGTAAAGTAACGTATCAATGTTAAGGTTTTATTTTGTTGTAACCTCTGCAATGATGCTGACTCACAAGCTGACTTATTGATGACATACACTTCTTCAGTCAGGTGACTCTGATGCCAGAAGAGGCAGAGGATATGTGGCACACCTACAACCTGCTGCAGGTGGGAGACAGCCTGAGAGCCTCGACCATCAGGTAACCACCAACCTCTCTCTGCCATACACAAGTCAGAGCTGAGCTGGAGCCCTGAAGTGCACACAGTGCCATGACACTTATCCAGTTTTTTTATCAATGTTTTTGGCTTTGCTACCATGTAGCACAGTAAAATTTGGCAATGTAGCATCTTTCCGGGCTGAGTTCATTTGTTGGTCCTTCATACCACCATCAGCTCATAAGGATTAAAGTCTGCGTTTGTCACTGTATGCACTCAAATAATGATGCACCAGTAGGCACGGGACGATTATCCTGTCTGATATTACCCTGACAATCTTTAAAATATTCTTAAACGCTTAAATTAAACTTTAACACTGAAATCGCTGAAATATTTTGTTGGGTAATATATTTGTATTGCAGTGCAGTAAAGGCACACGTCTTCTAAATTATCATGTATATTACATATAATATAAAGGGCTTCCTGCACAAATAAAGGATAACTAAAAATAGCAGTAACCTCACCTTCCTGTCTTTTTGTTTTTACTTTGGAATGTTATATAGTAGTAGTATAGTTATATTTCAACTTGTTTTTTGAGGTGGATTCAGTGTGTTGTGTTGTGTCTGTTTAATGTCCAGGCCAGCCGAATTATACATTTGTGTTCATACAAACAGCTTCTCTGGTGATGTGTGGACAATTTTAGGCTGACAGTACCTATGTGAAAGGGCCTAGAGTGGAAGCTTATGTAACTGCTCCCCTGTCCCCACAGGAAGGTGCAGACAGAGTCACCTACTGGAAGTGTGGGCAGCTCCAGAGTTCGGACTACTCTGACTGTATGTGTGGAGAACATCGACTTTGACTCCCAGGCCTGCCAGCTGAGAGTAAAGGGCACTAATATAGAAGAGAACCAGTATGTTAAGGTGTGACCTTTTTTTCTTCAGCAATTTGAAAGTTGCAGTCATGTCACATTCAATAAGATTAATGTTTAAAAGTGGAGCACAGGGACCAGAGCATGAGAGTAGGTTGAAATGTTTAGAGATCATCACATGTAGAATTTGTTTGCTGGCAGGACAAATGAATGTTAAATTTATGTGGGCTGGTTGTTGTGGACAGCATATACTTTGAATTGAATTCTGCTTATGTATATTCAGCATAGGAAGGATCTGAAGGGCTTTTTTGCTGCAGTCTTTTGTCAATTCTGCCTACATTATCAGGTTGTCATCATGGTAAATCCTGTTTGATACAAGTTGTTGATTATGTTCTCTCCATCACTCATCAGATGGGGGCTTACCACACTATTGAGCTTGAGCTCAACAGGAAGTTCACGCTGGCTAAAAAGAGCTGGGACAGTGTTGTGCTGGATAGAATCGGTAAGCAAGTGCCACTGTTAACATGTGACTGAGATTTAAATTTGCTTATTTGGTCAGAACAAGTAGAGCAGAAAATATCACTTTCTCTTATTTTCGTGTTTAGCCCAGTAAAGCTCACACTTCCCACTCCCACACCAACCAGGACTTGTAAACAGTTATCAGATAGACTCACAAGTATCTTGTCTACCAGACAGAATTTCGTGGGCTGCAGCTACTACATGCTCAGCTGCCAGATCTCAGTTTCTCTTTCCTTAAAACTAAATAATTCTCGTGTCTTATTCAGATCTGCTCGCACTCAGAACAGACCGCCAACGGTTCTCTTCAACGCTTTCGTTTGATGAGCATTTAAATGTGAGAAGCAATTCATACCAGACAGACTAAAATACAGAAACAAGTACGCTAGAGTTCACATAAAGTTTTCAGTATTTGTAGACATTTGCTTGTCTTGATGAGTCCAGGTCACTTTCCACATGGACTGTGTACTTAAAGCTATTTATGACTGCGTCGCCTCGCTGACAGAGTGATATGTTGGCTGGTTTTCTTTTATAGAAAATGCTCAGTCTTCCTGTTCATTTATTGACATCACCAACAAAAAGGATGTGTTGCCATGGTAACAGAATAGGAAGAAACAGAAGGGAAGTCCCTGACTGGCAGATGGCTCTTATTTATTGGAAGGAGTAAGGGTACATTGAGTCATTGTTGCTGTAATGTTGACATCAGTGACTTAAATATAAGTATCAAGTGTTTTTAGAATTCTTCACAATAACTCAACTCCACTGGTGGAGTAAGTACTAATTCCTCTACAAATACAAAACATAAATGAATAGTAAAACTATACTGACACAGTTGTTGCTAACTCCACAAGGCACCTTCATTGGTTGTTTCCTTGTCTTTCCTTTAGAGCAAGCGTGTGATGCAACCCAGAAGGCAGATGTGGCAGCTGTGGTAATGCAGGAGGGTCTGGCCAACCTGGTGCTGGTGACCCCCGCCATGACTCTGCTTCGTGCAAAAGTGGAGGTCACCATTCCTCGCAAGAGGAGGGGGAGCTGCACTCAGCACGAGAAGGTGGGTCGTCTTGTGACTGCTCAGCTGTAATGGGCTCAGAACTGGGCTGGTGCTGATTGGATGGTAGAATCGACTGATTGGAGAACAAAGTTTATAAGATTGTGTAGCCTATTGGCGACCTCTGATTCTGAGACGATTACTCCCTCCTTTTACAATGCATTTTTTGGATGAAGACTTTTTAAGAAAAACTCTGAAAAGAGCAACAGTATACAATGTTATGTTACATTCAGCACAGCGGCGATGCAGAATTGCGTTTTTTGGGGGGGGTTTTTTGTTATGAGTTTGAGAAGACCCTTTTATTTTAAGTATGACTGGGCAAATACAATAGAGCTGCAACTATTAAACGATTAATGGGAAATTGGTTGCCAACTATTTGATAATAAATTAATCGTTTCAGTCATTTTTCGAATAAAGTAAAAAGAATTGCTGGTTTAAGCCTCTTACATGTGAGGATTTGCTGATTTTCTGTGTCATTTATGATAATAAATGAGGAGTCTTTGTGTTTTGAGCTGTTGTTTTGGACAAAGAACGTAATTTAAAGACATCACATTGGGCTCTGGGAAATTGAGATGAGCATTTTTCACACTTTTTTGACTTTTGCGGAATAAATGATTAAACTTAAAAATAATCAACAGATAAATTAATAATGAAAATAATTCTTAGTTGCAGCCCTAAAATACAGTAACTGTTTGCTCAGGACTAGAACTTGGTGTGTTTGCTGTGTAGGCTGATGACAGACTGTCTCTCTGCAGGCGCTAGAAAGATTCTATGAGGCCGTGATGCAGGCAATTCTCCGCCACATCAATTTTGACGGTATGTGCTGCTGTGAAGACACCAACACACACACACACACACACACACACACACAAATGCATAAATATACATTACGTTCCTGTTTTGTGTCACATGTTCTCCCCTTTGAATTTTTTTGTTTTCTGTGTAAGCCCCTGATCTACTGCACTGTACCAGTATGTCATTTTTATGGTACCTTTGTTGTTTGTTGTCTTTGCCACATAATTAATAACAGAAACAAAAAAGAGAGCAAATTATTGTTTCATTGTTTCAGTTTAAAGATTAACTTACAAGTTAGAAAAATTCAGATTCTTATTTCTCTTCCCTGCCCTCTACCAGTGGTGAAGTGCATCCTGGTTGCCAGTCCAGGGTTTGTGAAAGACCAGTTCATGACCTACCTCTTTAAAGAGGCAGTGCGACAAGACAACAAGATCCTGCTGGAGAATCGACCTAAATTCATGCTGGTCCACTCTTCGTCAGGGCATAAGTACTCCCTCAAAGGTACGAGCTGGTGTGCTCTGAAAATGAAACAATCAAATTTCTTCATAAGGTTTTAACCCAGTGAAATGCCTGTTTTGCAGAAATCCTCTCTGATCCCACTGTGACAAGCAGGCTTTCTGACACCAAGGTGACTGTGCATCCTGCCATTCATCAGCTTCTCTTTCTCATCGGCTTGTAAACAAATGCTCACAAGTTGGGAAAAAAGTGACTATCCAGTTTTTATGTTTGTCTTTCAGGCTGCAGGAGAGGTGAAAGCCCTGGAAGATTTCTACAAGATGCTCCAGCATGAGCCTGACAGAGCCTTCTATGGGTGAGTGATGACAGACCCGAACAGCCAGCAGGCACAGAGTCCCCACGCATTCACACTGATGATCAGCAGCCTTTGTATCTGCATTTCCACAGACTGGCTCACGTGGAGAAAGCTACTGACGCCCTCGCCATTGACACCTTGCTGATTAGCGATAAGCTGTTCAGGTGAATATTGAGATATACTGTTTTTTAAGGGGAGTGGGCACAGATCATTAGATCATCCAATACAAATATACATTGCAGGTGACAGTTTTTTTATTTTTAGATAATATAATTGGATAAACTGATTTCTGCCCAAATTTATTGATCAACATTTTCAAAGTTTTCTCTGAGATCTTCTTAGTTTAATACAATCAAAAACTTGTGTCCTAAGAATATTTTAGAGATAGTAAGATCCTTTGAAAATCCCTCATCAAGTAGCTTTAAATCTCAGCTTTTCACATATTTCTTAACCTTGTCCTGCAACTCTGTTGGTGTTTAAGGGTTTGCGAGTGGTGTAAACACATATTTAGGAATGATCAAATCTGCTCTGTATATCAGTGCATGTTTTGTTTGTCTCCATGTGTACGTCCAGACATCAGGATATCCCCACAAGGAGTCGCTACGTTCGCTTAGTGGACAATGTGAGAGACAATGGCGGCAATGTCAGGTACCAATTATCTTTGTAAAAATCTGACTGTGTAAACTTTTACCAAAACTTAGAAGGATATCGAAAAAGTTTTCTTTCTTCTTTTTGTTTCAGAATATTCTCAAGCCTTCACGTTTCAGGTGAACGTAAGTAAACCTTTGCATTCAGCCATTCTCACCGAAACGCTTTGTGTGAGGCCTCTTAAACTTGTTGAGTGTGTTTAGTTCCTCACCTTGCAGATGGGATTTTTAATAAAATTAAAACCGTCACAGTTTAAGTCGGTTTGTTAGCAGATGTTCCCAAAGTTGTTAATGCCAGAGCCGCCCCAATAACATTAGCTCATAGCCAGGCTCCTCCTTTTGCAACATTTCTTTAAAGGGGACATATTATGCTTTTCTGTCTCTTTCAAGCTATAAATGATGTTACAAAGTTGGATTGCCATTTTAAATGATATATGAGAATAAAATATGAACCCAAAAAATGAGCATTAAATGTCCCCTTTAAAAACCTGTCGACAGTACTATGGCAAATGTTTACAAAAGCAGCATGTGGCTGTAAATCCTAGTTCATGTTTGCTGCCTCATACTTGTAAGTTTTACTTGGCCGGTAGTTCTTCACATTTTAACAGTTGTGCTGATGTCAGCTGGGTTGTTGGATTGCTCATCCAGTCTTTCCTTTTGCAGAAATGTGTCCTTATTTCTGAGTTAGCACCATTTCACTGAATTTCGGGAGCAGAGCAGCTGCTTTGTTGCAGGCGCAGACCTCACCGGGTTACTACTTAGAACTGAGAGCATACAATCAAATAAAACAGAGGCCCAAACCACATCTACTTGTTGTTCAAAACTCCTTAGGGTTTATTGATACGACTGTCAGTCTGAAGACTATATTTGCATAATTCAGCCTTGACTACAGACTTGTCATGACCTGAATCAGTGAAACAAGGCCAGTACACTGTTAGGTCTGCTCTGTAACGGTTTGACTGTGACTGTAGGAGGAATTTATTTGTGTTATTTGCCAAACATTGGCCTCCTGCCTTAAATACTGGGAGTGTACTGCCACCTTTTGATTTAAGCTCATCTGTCCCACAGAGCTGACTCAGCTGAGTGGAGTGGCTGCTATCTTGCGGTTTCCCATTGCTGACCTATCAGAAGCTGAGGAGGACAGCAGCTCAGATGAAGACTGATCCACAGAAATGGACCAGAGAGCTCTTATTGGGAGAAAAGAGGAGGAAGCTCATCCAGTGTTGCAGAAAACACCAGAATGCATTGAGTCAGTGTGTAAAAACACTAACGTTGCTGTGTTTTGGGCTACATTTTACACCTCTGCAGTCTGCAACAACCACACCTCTTTAAAATCTACTCTGTTTGACAGTGGCTGTGATTTTGAGTAATGTGATGCAGTTTTTGGTTCCTTTATGCTTTTGGTTTGAAGGTGACAGTGTTTTTGAGAGGTGCAGGTTTAGCTAGAAGCCAGAAAGCACTTTCACAAGTTCATAAGAATGCCAATGAAAAGGAATGTTAACATTTGTTGCCAAGACATTTAGCAATAGAAAAAAAACAGGGATTGTTCTTTCAAAGTGTATATATAATACATCCATCTTGCAAATAAACAACAAAAGCATTCAGCAACTCGTGTTATGTCACTTTGTCACATGAACCATTTTCATCACAAGTGAATTAAACACACAATTGAGAAAAGATATAAAAATATATATTTTATTACATACAATAATTTCATTTTCAATTTAAAAACTATCGTGGTTATGGGTAATGTTACCCAAAACTACTGCATTTCAACAAACTAAAAATCAAGTTTGCTCAGGATTTTTAATTTAATATTGTGATGTCCGAGTTCAACAGTTACAACACTGTAAGTTCCTCTTGTTCTGCTCTGGCAAAAATTGCAAACTTCCCTTCTGAAGAATTTCAGCAGCTAGAACTAAAGTGCAATCTGAAATGACTTGCCTCTCTTCTCTTATTAACTCCCTCTGCATCATTCAATCCTAAATCTCATTTCTATCCACGTAGCCTTGAGTGCATGCATGTGTGTACTTGACATTGCATCACTCAGTAGGACACTGGTAGGTCTTAATCCAGGCTAAATCCTCCAGCGTGCCCCAATGCAGGTAGATAATTGCACAGATAACCATGATGTGCATTATCTGGTGGCTGTTGCCCCAGTTGTCAAACAGACCCGGGACAAAGCGTTCAGGGATCTGTATGATGTTGACCACTCCTCCCAGGACAGCCAGTGAGTCCATGATGACAAAGAGGCGCAGGGAGTTTGGGCTGCCCACCCCGCTGCCATAGACCCGGAACAGAAAGAGGCTGAAGCGGAACAAGCCCTGCCAGATGAAAGCTCTCAGGCGCAGGACATTGGTCCGGGCCGTGGTGGCACAGTAGATACCATGGACTGACAGGAGAATGTAGGCCAGCAAGGCAGCCTGTCGCACAACAGGGTAGCAAAGAAGGGTGATGTGGATGATGGGAAGTGCCCCTAGAGACAAGAGAGAAGACACCAGTGAATGAACAAAAATGTCTCTAATAATGAAGTGTTTTTGACTAAGGCCTGACTGATTTTTTGGATGTGGATACCAGTAATTGGGAGTAACAAAATTATATATATATATCAAATGATTTTGTACAAATATAATATCTGCTGAATATGGTTCAATACTTGTGACAAAGATAGGACAAAAATATCTCACAGCTTCATTCCAAATTTAAGTGCACTCAACCATAAACACGTCACTCAGTAGTCATTGAATAAGGAGCTGCAACCTACCTAACTATACCATTTTAAGTCATAAGTCTAAGCATTTCTTCCAGGCTTAAACAACCTTTTAATAGTGGCACATATTGGTGAACCATATGCAAAACACGATGCCAATCGATACATCGGTTGCGCCCTATTATTGATTAGGTGGGTTTACAGAGATTTTATTAGAAAAGGTGAAGACTTCAGACTTGGGCAGGAGACAGGCTTTACTTAGACTTGACTCTATAACTAAAGACCAAATTATTCTTATCAACAAG
The DNA here is from genome assembly GCA_029783665.1 of Naso thynnoides. NCBI lineage: Eukaryota > Metazoa > Chordata > Actinopteri > Acanthuriformes > Acanthuridae > Naso > Naso thynnoides. The sequence continues at coordinate 12,202,901 of JAQLOL010000014.1, read as the reverse complement.
GCCTAAGTTTTGACCTTCTAAACAATTACACTAGCAGTGAGCTTAGCATAGCATAGCATAGCTTAGCTTAGCTTAGCTTGCTTAGCGTAAGGTCCAGAAACAGGAAACACCTGTGCCAAATAAAAAGACTATTTCTTGGCTGAAAGCAGTGATTTATGTAAGCCTATGCTGCTTGCTTTTCAGTGGTGGTGACAAGATTTCAGACATTCACTGTTTCTGAGCAAGAAATGGCAGAAAAACACATTTTCTAATTTTTACACTTCACACAATATAGGTTCATGTGTTTTTCAGTGACCTCAAGTGACTAAAGTTGTGGATTTTGTAAACTTTGGCCTGAGTCATGTTAGCTGTTTGCCCCTTTTTTCAGACTGTGAGCTTAAAAAAAATGTCCACCTTGACTGAAGAATGATTTGTCGTTTTAAAATGATTATTAGACAGCAGAGCCAGTTGGCATCAACTGCATTTTTAACATTTATGGTTATGATCACATCCTCTCAACAACATACCCAGAGTGTTGACTAGGCAGACACCAAACATGTCCAGGGACAGCAGGGTGTCATACACATGCTCTCCCCCCACATGGTTCATGAAGACGTGGTAGACCACTGAACCCACTGTGGGGGAAAGGCAGGCCAGGTAGTGAACCACACAGATCCAGACGCTGTCCACCTCCATCCAGGGGATACTAAAAGGCAGGAGCACCAAGAAAAGGAAAAAAGGGATGCCTGATGTGACAGAAGATTAGGGGTTAAAAGGAAGAAGGAGGACAGGGGAGAAAAGAGATGAAGGAAAAAATAAAAACGACTGATTGAAATGTATCTAAATGAACTGAGTCCTTTAGAAAACCCCATGTTAGCAGTTTTTATGGCATGCAAGTGCAATTTAAAATTACATTTGCAGAGCAAAATGAGGAACTCAACGGCCTGAGTGGTTCCTCTCTGTATTGCCTTACTAGGAACAACATGAAACGTGTTGGCTACATGCATGGAGAAACCTGGGTAACACTCTAAAGCTAATACCTTTCACTTCTTCTTAGTAAGAGTGTTAGAGCTAATGAACTTATGGGATAGCCAAGGAGAAAATGGAGCAAGAGGAGGATGCCTTCAAAAGTTCAAGGCCATGCGTGTTTTAAGTCATACATCTTTTAAGTCATCCATCTTTGTTTGTGTTTGCACAATTTAATCTGACTTTGTTTTTGTTTTTTTGTCTCACACTAAAAACCCACAGTTTGAAAATATGTTAACATCTTTCTCAAAATTCTGCAGCTGCTCTCAAGCTATGCCAATGCAAATGTTTACCTAAAGGATACTTTTTAAATTGACACATATGGAGGTTCGCAGCTGAAAAGCATCAGCAAACCAAACGCTTTTTTAAGACCTCGTTAGCAGCAGGGCATTTCCAGGACAGGGATTCCCAGGGGCAGATTACGGTTAATACCCCATATCCTCATTACACTCTTGTCAAGCATGTTTGTAAGTGGCCATAAGTGAGAGTAGGTGATATCTGTGACCTGTTTTGTTTGCATATCCCCCATATGGGTTAAATGGACACAAGGTGAGAGATATCTGCTGTGTATTTACTGTCAAGATAAGTTTCAACAGGAAAATTCAGTTGCACTTATGAACATTTTTACCAATAACTCTTGGTGGATTCTTAAAGACGGAATAGCAGCAATGCAATGCACAGTTATTGCCTTGACTTACCATGGGTGTAAATGTTCCCCAGCTCATTGTGCATGTAGAAGAGGCTCCTGAGGCACTCTTGAGCCGTGGACACTGGCCGGTAACCTGTCAGAACATATTTGTTGAACTGAAGGTGCGTGGGGGTCTTTGCAAACTCCAACAGCCGCGGTCCTTTGTAGAGCACCATCATGACTTCCTGCAACCAACACCCTTACATTTAGTTACAGGAGTGCAGGTTCCTAAACACTTACATCCTGAACAATGCCACACTCAGAACAATAAGGTACGGTCAGGACTGCAATGAGACGGAAATTCTGCTACTTGAACCCATCATTGGACAGGTGTAATTCCAAGCAAGCAACCTGTTGAGCTTGCAAAGTGGCATGCTTTCAGAAGGACCAATCAGAAAAGGCTTCTTATCCCTAAGCTGGGGTAATCCTCACAAAAAGCCATGTGCACTACGGCAGCTGCTCCTTGTCATGGCTCATAACTAATACACACCTAAACTTCTTAGTGAACATACATATATTCTGCTCCCTTTCTGTACAATGCACACATGTTCCTATAACAATATTCAACTGTGCTGCAGTCAGGATGATCTGTTGACATTTTAAGAGGAGGCTCTTTTTCCTAATGACTGTCAGATTCTGCAAGCATTCATTAGTATGTTCTGTAACTTACATAATGTAGAGAAATACACACATAAAGCATGCAAAACAAAGTTTTCCAATGTCAGTATTTATTAATGGTTTTATAAAATCAATACTGTACAATCAAAAACAGATGTTTGCCACAAGTAGAAAAATCATTCCCATGCAAAATAAATTAGACTGATATATGTGTTTATCAGGTAAAACTGACTCAAACAAAACACTGGTCATATGCAGCAGACAAACTCCGTTTCTACAGCAACCGATTAATTCTTTGCATTTACAGTGAACAGTAAGTGCAGGACAAAAAAAAGGAATGCAAGATGCATGAAAATACATAAACAGGAAACCTAAAACTTGAAATATTAAATGTTTTTATCTCAACTAACAAACCAACACGAACATATCAAAACAATTCCACAGACAGAAAAAAATAAAAATAATATACAAACAGGAAACAATCAAAAATAATACAGAACGGCAGAAGAGATTATATGTGTCATTGTCAGCAGGGTTAACCTGAGTGGAAAAAAAGAATACAGTGCAAAGATGAGTGAGATGGTTTTGAAAAAACATAAAGCAAACTGAATTTTTATAATTATTTTTTTCCTGAAGTCAGTCTGTTCCTACCTTGATAGCCACCATTTCCAAAGAAGCCATTCAAATCATATTTTCCATTCTTTGCTCCTAAAGACAAAGAAAAGACACAATGCAAACAGTTATGCAAAAGTTTTTTCATATATTCAAATATTACACACACTGGTTACATATTTTTTTCAAAGCATATATCTTCTACACAGATTTTAATTTTTGGCTTGATAAACTCAAAGGCATTGCTTGACATTTTCTCACAGAGTTAAAGGAAAAGACAGATTCCATTCTCATATTTGTGTCTTGAGGATTAAGTTTGAAGTCATTCAGTTCAAATGCCTGTTATGCTTTGGCAGCAAAAGTGACATTTTGATGTACTTCTTAAGAGACTATCTAGATCTTTAAAAGGTAGATTTTTAGAAAAATGCTGTGAGTACGATGACATTTAAGGATGGAGAAAAGTCAAGTGTTACTGTGAGAGTGAATCCTAACCAGCATTTAAATCACTTCAGCTCTGCAGTTCTGTTTTGCTTTTTTGTGTGGTTTTTTTTTTGTAGTCACAAACGTTTGTTTCTTTGTTGCATGCTGTCTTCAGCGTTGTCCCAGCATATTACGGACAAATGTTTATCATTAATGCTCCCTAAAAGCTCGCTCAGCTTTGTCACAGTGAAGTGCTCAGTATGTCTCTAAGGAAATTATTTGACATTTCAGGAAAAAACTTATTGACTCTAATGTCTGTACATTAATGTATGCAGTTAAAGCCATAAGACAATTAGCTTTGCATAAAAGACTGGAAACAGCTAACCTGGTATGCAAAACCACAATGTGTTATTTACATACTTTTATTTTCAGTAAAGCAATCCATAAGTAACACAGCAACTGAATGTATGACTATTTTGATCGTTGGTTTCTTATACTTTCTGTATTACATCATCTTAAACAAAAAATCTTACAAAATGGGGGTCCATTCTGTTTCAGTTAAGGGTTCCTTGAAATAAAAGTTTGTCACAACCACTAAAACAACTGGTCTAGAGTATCTAAGTGGCAGTACTGTAACTTCTCCAGGACTTGCCTGGTTGGTGAAAATGCAGTTTGAGATGCTGCTGAATGTGTATCTGACGTGGCAGCTGCTGTTGAAGCAGCTCATCAGGTTGCTCTGGCACTTGATCCTCCCCCTGCACTTCTGTAGCGGGTGCAGAGTCAAGGGCAAGGCTGGCAGTGCCCGCGGGGCCTGGCAGCACCTCAACAACCGCCTCAGGTGTGTAGGATGATTTCACAGGCAGATAAGATGGGACAGAGGGGTAGGCCAGGGTGGGGCCGAGAGACGGAGCTGCAGGAAATGCAACAACTGGGGAGGGAGAGCAGAAAAGGCAAACGGAAAAGTAACTTTAAGTTTTCATTAATACTGTCTGCGTATTATGCATGCAATTCAAATCTTGCAGTGAAAGCAGTGTTCCTGGTTTTACCTTCTGGCTGCACTTGTCCATTTATGTAGCCCACATTTTCTGAAAGTGACAAACAGTGAAATATCATCTAAATGCAGAGACAAAAGAATTGTCTGCGCAGAGACACACATTATGCTTACCGTATCTATCAATGGACATCTCATCGCTTTCGAGTGCAATTGCTGGAGTTGGTACCTCTCCATTCACTAAAAGATCAGGAAAAAAACCCAGAAAAGATAAGAAGAAACTGGGGTCAAAAGTATGTCTGTGATGTGAATCTGTGATTCTGACGCACCGTAAGATTTTCCAGCTGAATCAGGCTCAAGAGGCAGAGGCTCATAAGGTAAACCAGCTGTATCTGTTTAGGGCAAAAAAAAAGTGATAAATGTGCAATTTATTTTTATATGTCAAACCCAAATGATTAGGCCATTAGTAGTAATAATGGTAAAATACTGTATTCTCCACCAGATCTGCCCTCAGAAGTAGATTCAAGAGGCTGCGACTGGTATGGCCCCTGGTTACCTGTTGACATGACAACATAAATGTCAAAAACTCAGAGGAAAGGAACAATTGGTACAAAGAGAATATGTGGAAAGATGCACTGTACCATATTTCCCAGAGGACTTTGCTTCACTCCCAAAACCAAGAGCCTCTGGGGCATAAGGAACTTCACCACCACCTTAGCAGTTGGCAACCACATGGGCACAACGAGTTAAAACAAACAAATACACAAATGATATTTAGGAGGTTGCAGCCAGTTTTGCTGAATCTCACCAAATTTGCCTGTTAATTTTCCATTCTGTCCAACTCCAAGAGGTTCAGGCTGATACTGTGACCCTGCCAGACCAGGAGGAAAATATGTTATTAAATTATTTAAACTGCTACATTTAAAAAATATACTTTCATGCTGTAAACATTTACACTAATCATTCAAATAAAGTTTATTATTTTGGGAAATAATTTGCTTGTGTCAACACCAGCTGTGAGCTAATTGAGCTCAGCATAAAGACAGGAAGCACAACAAATTGCTTTGTCAAAGAAAGTTATGTGTTGGTGTTTTTCTTGTCCAGAGCAATAATTTCCTGCATTCTCCACTGGTTGTCTGGCCAGAAGCCCAAACCAAAACGAGCCTGGCACATAACCTGACATAATATCATTTGTCATGTTAACACACGAGTGTTTGTAAGGATCAAACAAACAAGATCTAACTTGTAGGTTAGTGAGCTTTAGAGGTGCCAGTTGTGGGTTTTGTTCAGGCTAAACTTGTCTCCATGTTTCCAGTCTTTCATTGGCTTTTTTCTATGGTGAAAATAAAGTTAACTCCAGCAAATGTCTACTTTAGCTTACCAAATTCAAATAACTTTACCATAATTGCTAGTAGATTTGATTTGAGGTGCTGGTTGAGCTTCATAAGGCATTCTTCCA
>JAQLOL010000014.1:12152820-12182085 GCA_029783665.1 Naso thynnoides | reverse complement strand
ATTACTATAACAATTAAAATGATTTATTGCTGTAAGGTTAGAGAGGGGATTATTTGTCGATTAGTCAACTAGTTGATTGACAAAAAAATTCAAACTATTTTGATAGCTGATAAATCTTCTGACATGTCACTTTGAGTATTTGTGATTAGCATTTCTCATTTTTCAGATTTTTTTAAATTAAGCAATAGATTTATCGAGAAAAAAGTCAGATTAATCCATAATGAAAAATGTTATTAGTTACAGTTCTACGCAAAAGAGTAAGCTGCTTAATGTATTAGTGATAATAAACCTCTGACACAATAGTTTAACAGTCACATGGGTATTTTTCTCTCATTAAGTACTTGTAATACTTTAGCTGTATTTTCTGATTATATTTACATACTTTTTCCGAGGATTTACTTGAATACAGTATATTTACAGTGTAGTATCAGTACTTCCACTGAGGTAAAGAACATAAATACATCCTCCAATACTGACTGACTTCCAGCAGTGGCCTTCACTAACCTCCCGTGTGTGCTGTCTGCACCAGCCAAAGGATCACAGCACTCTGAAGAAGTAGCTGTCCCATCATAGTAGGCCTGGAGGAAAAAACCCAAAATATTTTGGACCCAGCAGGAGAACGACGAGGGTGCAGCAGGTGATGTGGAGTGGGTAACGTACCCTGATTGTGAGGGTCTAATATACACTCTGGTCTGATGCCCCCTCCTTCTGCCTAAAGATGCTCCTGGTGTCCAGATCCTCCCCCGCTTGTTGGGAGAGACACCCCCGGTGTACACACACTAACTAAATAATTGGTCACTTAAAGCACATTAACACTAAAGAGAGAGAGAGAGGCAAAGAGAGGGAGTTCAGCAGATTGGACATTGACTGATGAACTCTGGACGGTGCATCACACAAGATGGTTTTGAGGAGAGTGTGTGATTATTGTCACAGTTCTACTTGTTTATACAAACTGTAACATCTTTCTCATGTTTTTCTGATTGTTAAGTACCTCAAAAGCAAATTGATATATGCAGTATTTTGATCAATACAGCTTCACCAGATGTGTGTTTAAATAATCAAATTTAAATAATCATAAAAAATGTAGATCTATAACTTTTTTATTGTTGTTTATGACTGACAACAATTTTCCACAAGTCAGATCATTTTAAGCCTCAGGTACAATAATTTAACAGTTCCTATCTGGCAACACGGTTTCGTAGTGAGGCTCTGACCTTAATTCCTGTTTTTTAGTACAAATAAATGTATTGCCTACGAAACAGAGCATTTTGAAATTAACTATAATTGAGTCAAATTAAACATGGAAGATGACTCAAGTCACCTCAACATAACAACATCAAACAGTGTAAAGCATTAAAACAACTCTGAAAATGAACTCAGACTTGTCTGTCCAAGAACACATGCTAAGCTTAATACCTGCAGATATATATCTGTTCATGACTTTTCCCACAAAGACACAGCCGAATAAAGTTAAAATTGTAAATGTTGTGAGGTGAATAGGCAGTTCATCCCAGCTTTCGGCTAAAAGCACTGTTTTTGCAGGCACTTTGACAAATTTTCGTTAAATGTGAAATAAATACGAGTACCCAGGGTGACTGTTAACACAGACCTCAACATGCAACCTGTGTGGATGATCACCTAGTTTATTTGTAGATGAACTTTACGACAGAAATGATATCACTTCAGCATGCAGAGGAGCCATATTAAAGAGAGATGATAGAAACTGAGTGAGCTTCCTCATGCCTCTTTTAGTCCATGTCTCCATGGTCCCAGCCTACACACACACACACACACACCTGCAGTTAGTGAGAGTGACTCCTTGTATATTTAAAGAAAAAAGCAAGGAAAAGAGAAAGATATCTCACCTTTCACATAGATTCCTCACTTAAAGTCCAAATCCTCTTCTTATGGGGTCAAGGAGAGGTTAACGTCTCACGCCACAGCCCACCCAGACCTCTCACATACTTGGCTTGTCTCTCACCATCTCTGACAAACCATCAGTCTAACTTTTCACCACCTGGTAACAAATGAGTCTCAACATTTCCTCTGATCCTTCAGCATCAAAGGCTTTTTTTTCTTTTAGTACAATCGTGTTTCTACAGCCATGTAGCCAAATGATAACTAATAGGCTATAATACTTGATATAATGAAAGAAACATTGACTTTTTTACTAATTGTAAGTGCATGAACAGTAATGATTATGTGACATAGGGTCTGTCCAAATCAATGATTACATTTAAATTTTGGCATGCACAATCACATCTGACAGGTTTAGCCATGCTAGCAGCTTAGCTCTGGTACTGCACTTTTGCTTTACCACTTTGGTCCAGACCGCAATATCTCTACAATTATTCAATAGATAAAAAAGATCCCTGGAAGAAGAATCAACTTTTATGATGGCCTGACTTGTTTCTCATGCTCCACAGGGGGCGTTGTGATTTTGAATGAAATGTTTCACTGTTTGATGAATTGACATTAAATTTTTGATAAACATCCATGTTCCACTTGGGATGATTTCGTTAACATTTTCATGGTCCCTGAAGTTTTTTCACAGGAAATTATCATCTCAAAAATTTGGTTTGTCCATTATTTTTAGTTTCGGTTTTTGTTTTTTTTTTGGCTTCCTTGCAAAACTTATTAGCCTCATCGGCTGGCTTTTGTGTTTCATGCTAGCAAATGTTAGCTTGCTAACAAGCAAAATTAAGATGGCGAACATGATAAACGTCATAACTTCTTTAAATCAGGATGTTACTGTAGCATTTCACTCTAGCATTTAGCTCAAAGCATCACTGTGCCACAGTGCAGCCTCATAAAAGCTGCTAGCATGGTTGTAGATTGACAGTCATGTTTACAGATGGGCTGCTTAAGCTAATGGCTTTTAGATATGTTGTTCCTGTGACTGACAGCTGTGCTGAGTGGAAAACATGTCGTTAAAAACTTTTAAGGGGTGAAGAGGTCATTATGATAGAAAGCCAGATGCAATCCAAATATTTACCCACAGATTTTTACAGATCATGCACAAAATCGTTGATATCCTGTGCAGACCTACTGCAAATGCAGTCAGGATTCTTTTTTAAAAAGACTGAGGACAAATAGGCCTAAATGTAGTCTGAGTCTGTTTTAGATTCTTCGAGGTCCTTACTGACGTGTTGCCTTGAGCACCTGTATGAAAACCAAACTGAAGCCTGAAAACATACAGACGACATGAGTCACCAAATTTTACCAGTTACTGTCATCACAGCTAGCTTAATGCTAAAGCTGGCTTCACTGCACTTCTTTGGTGTGGTTTGGTTTGAGTTGGTGGTCAGGATGTTGGTGTGTCACACTGGTCTGGAAAAAAGTGGGGGTGGGGGGGGATTAGGACCACAGTGTGACCACTGTTCAACGAGGATTCACTAACTCCACATAGCCATGTCTGCAGTGTGTGCTCCTGCCCAGATGTGTGCAGCTGTTAGAGCCAACAAGGATCTGACTCAGTGTTTGGTGGACAGCCAGTGGACTCAGCCAAGCATGGAAATACAACTTCAGTTGACAACTTTGCTTTAAAGCGCCTGCAAACAAACCCAGACGTACAGCTGTGACCACAATGAGATCACCAACATCAAGTGAAATTATTATTTTGTTGTGTTTTCAATGCTTTTAAAACGAAAGCTTTCAAATTTCAAAATGCAATATTCCAGAAGCTTAAAGACAGTTCAGAGGTCATCTGTTTTTCTTATGTTCTAGCATATACAGGGATGTTATAAAAGGCCTCCTCCTTGAAACCACAGGTCCTGGGAGAGTATGCTCCCCAAGATTATTTTTATTATATTGGTTTTATAATTTTATTGAATTTCTAATGATTAATGGACTGAAATACTGAAGTAACTTACTTGAATGAACCTGTGTATTTTGGAGGGTTCAATAAATTTAAGACCAACACCTGTGCTTGGTTCTGTCACTTGGTCTCCACAACAGTCGATGTTTATTGCTTCAGTTGTTTTTCTTTCTAGCAATTATTTGATTTAAGCATACGCCAGAACATTGTTTACCAGTCCATTCCATGGTTATAAAATGTTTTAAGTCTGCTAAGATTTTATAAGGCATTCACAGTCTGCCTACTTTAAAAAGCAACACACTTAAAGATAATATTACAGTAATTGAGAGAAATAGGTGATTTATGTGGGAGCACATTACATTGGAGTATTAGTGCAGGCTGAGAACTAAACTCATGCATTTTGTTTGTTGAATAAGATTCTTATTCATCCTTTTTCCTCACTTATTGTTCCCCATTCTCTTTTTATTCATTCAGCCCAAAAAACCTTTCTTGTGAATTCTTGTGAGCTCCATCTCAATTTAACTTGCCGATTTCGACTGTGTAGTGTCTGTAACGGACTCTTCTTTGTCAGTATCAAGTCCCACTATGCTGTGCTCCTAATTCTTTTCTTTGGGAATGTCACACTGGTGTTTTAGCACAGAACAAGCTTATTAGTTTGCTTGAAACTAAGTTCCCTGCAGCAAGAACAAAGCACATCAGAATCCACAACTCAACAAGGTTTATAATAAAGTAATTTTGAGACATGTCAGCATGCTACAAAATGTTCATAGGACTGTGATCAGACACTATCATGGTCTGCATGGATGCTGCCTTTATCACCTTGTATTAATCCTCATGTCTATATTGTCTAGACCCCTGAGAGTCCACACCAGTATGAGCTGAATAAACATTGCCTTTAAATAATTTCTCCTTTTCTTTTGACCATATTAAAATCTGATATATACTGTAGTTAAGTACTAAAGTTGTAACCATTTAAACCTGTTTTACAGCCACAGTCACAGATGCCAAAACAGAAAATGCATCATTTTCTATAGTGGAATTCTGACACAGTTTAAATTTGTTTATATATGCAGCTTTCATATTATTAGTAAAGGGCATTAAGTATTAAGGTGGTACAGCAAGTATGTTTCAAGTCTCCTGGACTTAACTGACCAGCTGCACCATCCAATCAGTCAAGTGAGCGTTCATGTGCAGGACTGTGACTGTCAAAGCAAAAGGAGCAAATCACGTCTCTCAGGTTTGTGCTGAGATTTAATGCAGACCTAATTGGACTGTTGAGTATTTTTAAAGATTTTTTTTTATTTGTGTTGCAAGTGCTCTACAAGGGTGTAATTTAATTACTGTTTCCAAATGAATACAATAAATAAAAATCTCTTTACAACTTAATTATCTAAGATGAAAAACCACATCAAATACATCATATTTAGTATTGCTACACAAGTATAAACAATGCATACCTTTTTACAGAAAAAAAAACTGCATGGCTTCAGTTGATGGACCATACCACGACAACTTCCTTATTGATTACTGAACATATAAGCTTACCTGTACAATCATAAATTACTATACAATCCTCAACCTGGTCACCAATATCTGCTCCAGGACGTTTATCTCAGTGAAACGTCAAGTTTATTATCCACCTTTAACTGGCATAAACTGACATGTGGAAACGTGTAAGTGTGGAGCTGTTAGAATAAATCAGCACCATCTGCTAGTTTATGTTACCAACTCAGTACACAGCAATCTCATGACATGATGGCAACATTTGTTTAAATAAAAACAGGATAACTTGCTGGAGACCAAAGGGAGGAAAGTAAAAAGATCAGATAAAGGAAATAAAAAGGAAACAGTTTGAGTGTGCAAAAATGTGAGGGGATGAGGAAGAGGGGACAAAAATAAGAAAACATTTGAACACAAGGTAGATTACATAGCTTCTGTTTTGATGAACACTGAGGACGTTTAGTCACGGCAGAGTTTTAGCTCCTTTCACTCCAGTGCTCATCATGACCGGTTCATTAGCTGAACGTCTCATTAGCTTCCGTCCACCTTAAGATGGAAGAGCAAGGAATCCAGTTGCAGACCTAAAGAAAGATGTTTGGGAATGATATTAGGGTCTTTGTCCAACAAATAATTTATCTGTAAAGACATTTTGAAAAAAGGACTTACTCCATGTTGCTCTTCAGCTGATGCACAGTGCGTTTGTCCAGGTAACGGCAGAAGAGGGTGAGCAGGTTCGAGGGCAGGAGGAGCGGCTCCACCAACGAACACTGGGACAGCTGTCCCGCCACCTGGAATATTGTGTCAGTCCTAAAAGACAACAGGAACGTCAGTGTCACAACTGCAACATGTGAAAGTGATAAGCTAATGCAGATTAGCCTTAAAATCCCCACCAGGTTTCAAAGTCACCAATGCTGGGCTCCAGAGGAACACCTGAGGACAGCAGCTTCTCTCCTTGGGACAGGAGTGCATACAGTAAGGACAGTCCAAACTAAAAACAAAAGAAAAGTAATAAGTCAACTTCCAAAAGGTTCCATGCAAAATAAAAAAAGGAGACAAGCAGCATAGACAGCACAGACCTTGTTCTGACATGCCAGCGTAAGGGTCTCGTATGCTGACAGAGACTCAGACGTCAGATCTTTGAGGACCCCGATGAGCTGACTGAAAGTCAGGCTGCCAATCACATTTCGAAGAGGCGGGTAGAGCACAGGAAGAGCCTAAAAGACGATATGAGCATGATTATTTGATTCATCACAAAAATTATCCACATGCAAAAGGTCTGCATACTTTCAGCTAACTAAGCAGAACTTAGGATTTTAAACCATACTGCAGGAGAATTCTTGTACCTCTTCAGTATCTCTGCTCATCAGTGTCGGTAGATTAGAGGTGACAGTGCTCAGGATTTTTAGTGCAGTGTCGTGTTTGAGGAATGGAAGCAGACGGGCGACGAGACTTTTGCCCTTTGGGACCAACAGGAAAGGAAGAAACTCCACTCCTGAATCTCTGCATTCAAACATTTGAGAAAATTAATCATGCAAATGCAACATCAAACAAAAAATAACTAAAACGGTACAATTTAACTAAGAAAGCTATGAGTCACTTCTTGTAAGTGGTGAATATTGTTAACGCACAGGGAATCGTGTTGTTGCAGCTGGGAGAAGATGTGCTCCACTTTCCTCTGTGTCTTCTCCGTCAACCCTCTTTCTTCTGCTTCAGACAAGAAGGTGCTTTTCATCCTCTCCATCTCCTCAACCTCCAGTAGAACTATGAACAGCTGCAGCGCAGAACAGATTTGACTGAAGGCTGGACAGAGTAAAAAGAAAAAAGCCTCTGACTGCTTCACAAAATGTGCCCAGCAGGTACCTTTTCTATTTTGCTGAGGACCTCTAACCGCTGCTGTCTGACGTCTCTTAGTTCCTGCAACGTGGAAGCAAGCCTTAGCATGAAGGAAGGCAGATTAATACAGCTCTAAGATGCTAGAAGAACAAACTGTTACCTCAAGTGGACCTTGAGCTTGGACTGCATGAACTGCACCGATGGCACGGCGAGGAGAGTAACATGTGGACACAGCAACTTGACCCAAAGAGCCTTCGATGTGCACCACTGGAAGAACCAAACAAGAGCATTGCAAGTTATTTGCATGCTTGAACAGATAAAAATCTCGTCTCAACCTTTCACACAAAAGGTAGGTTTTGCTTTCAAAAGTACGTGTGAGGGCACAGTGATGTAAATAAAAAGATTTTTTAGAGGCCTTTTAAGGAGAATATTATCAGTATAAAGATATGGATTAAATACTTTTTAAACACTAAAAATCAGGTTGGCAGTACCCATGTCTACATTTTTTCCTTTCAAGATGCATGGAGCCTCAACAAGCTTCACCACCACCATCGGGCAGCATGTGCTGCATGTAGCCTAAGAAGCAAGTTTGAGGGTCAAGAAGCGGCCTGTTACAGTAAAAGTAAGGAGAACATAAGATTTTTTAAACCCATTTTTATTCAGGGAGGGTTTCACTGAGAGTGAGCTCTTTTTTAGAGATGCTATGATCAAATTCACACCTGGAAGCTGCACAGTACAACTACAGTCCAAACTGCAGCCAATGAGCAGCTCCACTGGAGCATTTGGGGTTAGGCGCCTTGCTCAAGGGCCCTCAGTGGTGAATTACGGGTGGGGCAAGCAGCAATTATTTTGACAAATAAGCAGTATGGCTGCAACCTTTCTAGACTAGTTCACATGCAAAACAATGTGGTCATTGAGAAGGTCAGGAGAGGAAAACCTGGTGTGTAGGAGTCCGTCTTGGTGATATAAGGTGTGGTGAGCTTTGGCGGCTCCCTCTTGCCCCTGATGCCGAGCTCCTCCTCTGCCATCTTAGCTTCTATTCGCCGATAGTACTCCTGTGACCGAGTTTAAACATATGCAAGCCTTAAAATGTTCATTCTTTGGTCACGCACTTTTTTTTAAAAACTTTTTTTTATTTCTGAAGACAGAAAATAGAAATCAAAGGTGGCAATGAATAATGACGACCCTTGAACACAGATCTCCTACCTGGTAGTAGTAATCCTCCAGGTATGGATGCTCACTTTGCAGCTGAATCATCTGCAGCTTGGTGATCCACTCCTTCTCTTTGGCAGTCATGAGATTACAGTAAGGATCCCAGCCCTCTTCTTTTCTACAAACAGGTCACATTTTTCTATAAATAAGCCTATTTCCTTTTCATAACATGAAAAAATAAGTTCAAGATTGTTAAGTTATGTAACACCGACCTTTGGAATATACGCTGTTTTTGACTGAGGAGTCGTTTATGTTGTGGGTGGAGCTGCGTCACAGGACCGGGGTACCTGAGGGTCAGAAAACTTTATACTCACAGACTGATTGATGCGCTCAACAGTTTCCATGAACAGTTGATGGTGTGAACTGCCACAGGAGTGCTTGTTTATCTTGATGCAAAATGAACTAACCTTTATCCCCATACATGTGACTTAAATGATCTAAACTGACAGAAATCATCTTTGGGGGAAATTTATGACGTGTTATTTAATTTTTTAGTTTGTCCCACCTGCCAACATGCATAAGGCAGGTCAGATTTTGGGCCTTCACTACAACCAGCCACAAGGGGGCAATAGGGGAGTTTTGGGTTCACAGTTGAACTTTCATGTCATCCATCTTTATACAGACACTGATCTCATTGCAAACCATTTGAAAACATTGTACCTGCACCATATGTAAATACTAGTTTTATCAACACTTCTAAAACCAAGAAAGTTGTGTTTTCAAACAGTAACAAGTTTATTACTTAAAAAGACATGTGATTGAACATTTAGGATAACTTACTACATTGTTCAGCACAACTACAGAATATGGTGCTAGCTTCACTTTAGGTTTTGGTCTATTTTTAATAATTTTTTAATGTGGTTAATTCATCAACTTTCTGTTTTAATTTTTTTATCATTCAGTGTCCATATTAAATATCAGACGTTTTCTTTTTCATGTTAAAGGTTTAGTTTAGGCCTCCAGTAAAATCAAATCAGTTTCATTGTCAACATGTAGAATCTGATAACGTATTAATATCATCCCAGTTGATATCCAAGTTCAGGCAATGCTGCATTATTTATCACTAAAAGGTAGATTTATCGTTTCACCAGACTCTACCTTGTAAAAACACAGTATCAGAAACAAATGAGATTTATGAATGTCAGTCTGATGATGAGAGTTTTATATACTGGTGAAGGATGATGAACAAGTCTGCCAAGTCAAATATAATCGACACTCAAACTTTGCTGACAAATACTTGCCACAAATCAAACATTCCTGTGATACAAGCAAGGTCCTTACACACCTGAAAGGCTGCACTGAATTGGACGACGGGCTGTAAAAGGGAGACGGTCTCGGTGAGTTGGCACCAAAGCGAAGTTGCATCATCTTAGGAGTCAGGGACTGAGGAGTGGAGGGGCAAGGCTGGTTCGTTTGCATCATGAGGCCTCCTGTCTGGTTCAGGACAAAACAATGCCGTGAGTCACAAAGACACAATGATTCACTGAATTCTTTGTAAATACATTTGCTGTTGGCTTTAATGTCTCAGAACAGGTCTGATTTATTGTGGAATAAACCTGATTGTAATGTGGCCGAGTGGTTAGCGGCTGACGCGAGAGGAAGGGTGATCTTGGTGCCGTGAATGAATGCATCTGCAAGAGAAAACTAAGATTCGGTGAGAAATTTGCGATGCAACAGTTGACATTGTTTTGGTAAATATACTTCTAATGTCAGTACAAAAAATACACCCATGAAGCCAGCAGCCGATTAGAGTAGCTAAGACTGGAAACATGGAAACAGCTAGTTAACAAAAATCCACCTACCAGCACCAGAAGAGCTCACTAACATTACTTATTTATAAAAACCACAACCTATAAAATCAACCAGGGCTGCAGTGACTTTGATTGCCTTTGTGTTAGATACTCCAGGAAGTGACTGCCTAATTTATATTTTTATTTTTGTTTGAATTAAACATGATCCAACGTGTAAATCTGTGAGCCTTAGAGGTGCTAAGATAACCCAGCTTCATATTAATCCTACAGACATGACTGCGATTGATCTTCTGAATGCTAAATCTTTTTCTCTAAAAACTACTTCAGCCCAGTGACCCATTGATCGATAGAGAAACAGAGCAGGGACCCCCAGATTTAAAAAATAAATGAATGAGTAAATAAATAAAATGAGAAAAAGTCTTTTTAAGCCGAGCCAACTGTTTTTAACCTGTTTACTCAGTCATTATCATATTTGTAAAAAGTATCTTATTATTGCCCATTAATATTAGAGTTTACCTTTAAATGTGTTTACCCAAATTAATTTTTGTCCAAATTTTTAAAAATTCCCAGATTTAAATTATTTTGATGAAAATTTTTTAACTATTCTGGGGCACCCCTGCGGCACCTCCCCAACCCCCTGGGGGTCACGACCCCCTGGTTGAAGACCACTGCTCTAAAGCAAACTAAGGATTCTCCACCTGAGAAAAGCCTCTTTGGTTAAAATGCCTCCTGGGGTGGGATCCTCTGTGCTCCCCTCTCCTGCCCCTGAAGGAAGAGACCGGGTACGGCGAATCCAGGAAGTTGGAGGTCAGGTGCTGACCTCTGTGGCCATCAATCACACACACTATAGCACTGTCCTAAGAGACAGGATAAAATAAGACAATTACTTGTTTAAGTAACTCACTGTCATACAGGCTCTAACATGTTTTTTAGTGATCTTAACCTGAAGTATTGATCCTGAGATTCTTCTGGTCTTTCTGCAAGATGGCGCCATACACTGAAGAAAAAAAAAAGACAAATTAAAACATGTTAACAGCACAGACAAACAGTGCAACAAAAAAGCATGTTTAAATACGTGCACTTACGTCATCATCAAAGTTATCCCCATACATTGCATTCCCACAGTCCACTATGGCACTGTCGAGCCCCTTAAAAAGCAAAAACAGATTCAAATGAAGGCGAGTCGCTACGGAGGCAAGCTGTCAAATCCCAAATTTCAGTCAGTAAATAAATCTGCATCACCTTGAGGCTTGGTCGTCCCTGCACTATCCTCATCACAGCTGGGTCTTCAAACAACTGCCCCCTGCCCAGCCCTCCTCTCCCTCCCCTGCCACGGCCACGCTGCCCCGGGGGGGCCCGGGGGAGATACTGTGGCCTTTGCCTGGGAGGGGAGCGAGAGCTGTGGTGAGAAGGAGGTTTGGGGTCTGGTGGTGGTGTTGGTGGTGTTGGTGGTGGTGGTGGTGGTGTCGGTGGTGGAGGCGGCGGCTCTGCAAACTGAAGAAGACCACTGCTGTGGTCCTCTGTGGTCCCCGGTGCATCAAGATCTACGATACAGAAACAATAAGAAATACAGTCCGACAGCAGCTCTTACTTATAAAAATGTCAATAATTAGTTAAATTACAGATTACACATTGTTGGCAGTAAGAAATGAGCATTCGGAACACTTGAAGGTCAGTTCACGTCATCCCTCTCTGTAGGCAAATCAAACATTTTAAATTTTGTTCTTAAAAGCAAAGAAAGGGTTTTCGCATGCCCTTCTGAACAAAACGATTGGGTCTATAACTTTGTCATTTCTGACAGACTGTCCCACAGAAATGACAGGAAAGCTAAGGAGTAACACATCTACTCACCCATTCCAAACGTCTCTTCATTATAGACGTTGATCTCCTCATCCTCCTCCGCCATGGCCTGCAGGAGCCCACAGTCCATGCTGGTCCCATCCTCGCCATCACTCCACTCCTCTCCATTCTCGGGCCACTGAGGCTGAGGCAGCTTTTCAGCCTCCTCCTGTGCAAACGTGTAGGATTCAAAAATACAACTCAAACAGAGCCAAAAGACACCAAGAAAACTGTGAAACATTCAGAAACAAGACAGGAAACGAGAATTAAGTCAGAAAAAGAACTTATCTGCTTTTTTAAAATGGAAAATTATTAAGTCATTTTAAGGCATTAGATTTCTTCGTTTGTTTAATCAGCATGCAGTGACTACCTGATTAACTTGTTAGCAAGCTGTTTAGGTTAACTAGACTCTCTTGCTCAATAGTTTTTACACATTAAAAGCATCCAAATGATACTGACTTACTTGTTGCTGTTCTGATTCACTCATTGCGTATTTTGAAAGGGTTTTTTTTACACGTCGAGTCAAAGAGTGACGGTGACTTTCTTCGCAAAGTTACCTGCTTTCTTTCTTCAGACAGCGAGGGATGCTAATTAACTTTTAAATGAACTCACCTGGGAGGCGCAGAGGCGTGGCTACGTCAGCACGCTTCACGTCTCTGTCAACCTGTTGCAGTCTGTGAATAATTTTTTGGATATCTCATCGGGTTAAGTTAAGTGTTAAGTTACTCTTTTTGCCTTTACCAAAACCCGGACACAACCAGGATGCGGCAGCTGATTTTAAAATAGCTGAGCTCGAGCTTAAAAGGCTGAAGGCGCACAGCGAGCAAACAGCGACATCTAGTGGTCAAAGTTTGCTTTACACACTTCATTTGAAACAAGATTTTGAATGTAATTTTGAAAGCTTATTCATCACGTTTACATTTTACTAGAAATTTTCTTGTGTATAAATTAAATAAAACAATTACTTTTATGTTTTAAAGTCCAAATTATAAAGTAAGAATAAAATCTGTCTTCTTTTCCAATAATGTTAAACATCTGCTGACTATGGTGTCTCTGTTCTGTGTTCTTACAAGACTTTGTCCAGATGTTTTGCAATTGTGTAAATGTTTAAAGAGGCTGAGTTTCAATCCCAAATTGTTTATATGTTGATAAAAGAGTACAATTACAATATTTTGAGTTATTTTTCCAGCTTGAACTTTCCACAAAGTCACTGTTCTTTGTTTAGGGATGTGTAGATTTAAAATTACATCCACATTGTTTGGTTCGATGACAGATTAAAAACAAATGGTGCTGTTTTCACTTCACAGACTTTACAAACACATTCTCTCTGAGCACCCACCCCCCAGATTTCACAGTCGATTCTTTGATTCATTCAGCCATTGAACAGTGAGACAAACAGTGTTCTCCTTTGATTTATTCTTTGGGATTGTTTTGGCAAATTGCATAGAGCAACAGTGGAAGATTAATGCAAAATATCTGACATTGAACATGATAGCTTGGATTGTTACACAAAAACATACAGCATAAGGCAGACAGCATACAATACGATAATGCATTTGCAGTGGCACTTCTATGTTTTGCATTATAAAGCAAATATATTAAAGGGCATTTTATTGCACAACAGTACAAGTCCTTCACTGAAACAATAAATTTGCTCTTAACATACCGTTCCTTTCAACCTTTGCCGAAAAAATTCAATTTTTAATATTCAATTTGAATCAATGCAGTATGTAAAAGATTTACATAAAAGACAAAATCATTTGGCATCATTTGTATCTGTCTGTAACAACGCTACAGTTTTATATCATACTGGCAGTCAAACTGCAGTCCACTTTTTTGTGAAATAAACAGAAATGAATTGGGTTGGATGAATCTCTTTTTTTTTCCCCCTCCCTCTGATGACTTTTTTTTTCTTAACACTAAGAAAGAGACCAGCTCCACCCTCATTCCCGTGGTAAAAAAAAAACAAAAAACTGAGAACCTCGAGTCACACAGCTTCTTCACTTTGTGACCTAGAGCAGTCGGGGCAAAGTCCTGCTGCGTCCTCAACCAAACAGTTTGATGAAGCAGGGGTGGCAGTACGGCTTGTTCTCCTGCTCCTTGAAGCAGCCTTTGCTCAGCGGCTTCAGGCAGAAGTGACACACCAGGTGGTGGGGGTGGAATTTGGCGCCCATGGCGGTGACACAGCGTCCCAGGATGGGCTGCTGGCAGGCCTGACACAAGGTACCGCGGGACTGGTGGTAGTGGGCCTCACACAGAGGGTTACCCTCATGTTCGAAGAAGCTGCCGTTGACGAAGGGGCTGTAGCACTCCTACAGAAGAGAGGCGGGTAGATTTAGTCATAGCAGAGCCATGACTCACTGAGATATAATTAGAAAGCTGACATGAGAAATAACAACTTTCCCATGACATAATCCAACTATTTCTGGTTTCTTTGATTTTTTTCAAAAAACTTTTGATACGTCATAGTTTCATAGAGAGCGGTTCCTTTATTTAGGAACACCCTGCTGACACTTAAACAGTTGCACACATGCACACATCACAACAGCCACAGTCTGATCTGTTGGTCAGTGAGCAGCTTCGCCGCAGCAGCTGTGGATTAAGTGCCTTCCTCAACGGATCATATGAAACAAATATCAGTTCACTGATCTCAAAAATATGACACGACCTGTTTGCAGGGCATCGTAAATTTAACTTGCCAGAGTCAGAACTCCATCCACCATAAAACAGGCCACCTATCGAAGTGTGTGAATTTAATTCCCCACATCAGGGCTGTTCAATTACAAGTAAATCGGGCCGGATTTTAAAACTGAGAAATTTTGCGGGGCAAGGCATTTTCAGCATCCGGAAAACAGAATTAATGACAAGTTTCCGACAAACACAAATGAATGTAATAAAAAGCAAGATATTTTTATTCATTGTTTACCTTTTAAATTTCCTCACAACCCACACAGGCACATCACAAAGTGCATAACAACAGGACAGCTCCAGTTGCGGGATGCAGTCAAACTCCGCACTTTTGCGGCCCTCTCCTGTGAACCCTCTGGAAAGTTTGTCCGTAAAGTCGGATGTTTCTCAACATGGCGCTTCCAGACATAGTTTTCTTTAAACATTGCAACACACTCATCGCAAATTATACACATCCACTTAACTTTTGGATCCAGTGATAAAATAAATAAGCATTTTTCAGTTCAGGCACATTTAAACTGAAAGTTTTCACTGTCAATTTTAAGTTTAAGGGCTCAAAAAGACATGTCTTCAGAAGTTTTATCATAGGACTACTACCATTACCACCACTAGAAACACATTCACAACAACGTGCTGCATTGTGGGTTGAATGTTGCAAGGCTAGAGTGTTGCATTCAATGTCTTTAGGAGTTTCTAAATGTTTTTTTTCCTTTGGTTTTCTTTGCTTTTCTGACTCCACCATTTGAATAGGTCTGCCCTACATCAATGTCTGGTGTCCAATATGTAATTTTGGTAAAGTAGAGTAGATTGTTCTGCCCTAAGTAGCTAATGAATACTGTGTTTTGTGAGGTCAGTGACCAGTGACCTTTGATATTCGTTGCACAGAGAAACACTCACCCTACATACGAAGCACTGCGGGTGCCAGAGCGAGTTGAGAGCTGAGATGTAGTTTTCCAGGATGGGTTGGCTGCAGCCTTGACAGCGGGAAGCAAACAGAGTCAAGAAGCACTGCTGGCAGTACTGCTGGCCCTCACGGTCATGGAAACCTGCAGAGGATACGTGCACAACTTCATTCAGTTCAAGAGTTTCTTTGGTAAATGTTAAATTAACTGGATAATGCTGAAGAAACTTAACCTTTTCCATGTGACTCTGTCTGTAGAACATAAAACTACAAGCAGTAATTGTTGAAGGTTTACTGATTAAAAATTGTTAAAGGCTGACAGTAATTCTCGTCTAAAAGCGTCTTCTGCTTTAAATTTTGGTCATTTTCATTCCACAAAGACTAAGTGTTTCCACGAACTTTGGCAGGGTGAAACTGCCTTTACAACAGAACATGAACTCTTTCTTTTTTGAAAACCACACAAATTAAATGTTTTAAGGGGGATCAGCAAGTTTTAAAAGCAGCTTCCAAATAATTCAATACTATGAAAACATTACGGAACAGTTTACTCAATGATTAAATGAATTATTAAATAAATATAATGTGAGTTCAGTAAGTCCTGCAGTGTTTTTTAAGGCTGTACGTGAGCAGGCCCTGCTGAAGTTTACTGTTAACAGTTGTGTGTTAAACCCAGACAGGATGTGCCGCCCATTACCTTCCTCTCCGAACGCCCGACTGCACTTAACACAGCAGAAACATTCCGGGTGCCAGTTCTTATCCAGAGCCGTGACCATTTTCTAAACAACAAGAGGAATGAAAAGTGAAATAATTTCAGGTGGGGTCAGGTTTGAACTCACTGGTGGGGTCAAAATGTATGACACGTCTCTCACATTAAGAATGGGCTTGTTGCATTGTGCACAGTGAGGGGAGAAGAGGGTGAAGTAGTCCGACTCGCAGTACGGCCGTCCGTCCTTCTCGAAGAAGTTGCGACTGCCCAACTCTGTCTCGCACTCAGTGCACACAAAGTGCTCTGGGTGCCAAACCTTTCCAAGAGCCGTCACCACCTACAGGAGGAAGCAGTTACAAAAAAGATAAATGAAGAAAATCCTCCAAATATCTTCTGTATGTTCATTGAATTATTGCGACTGGCACGACATTCAACATAATCCTTGAAACATGTAACTGCTTCTAAGTCTCAAATGTTGATAAATCAAAAGTTTAATCTACTTTTGAACTTATTTAAAGTCTATTCTGACAGCTCACCTGTCCCACCACTGGTTTTTGACAGGCTGAACAGTTTCCCTTGGAGGATGTTTGAACTCCCTGTCGGCTCAGGTCTGACTGAAGCAGGCCGAGCATGCTGTCCAACGAGCCGCCAGAGGAGGCCGGAGGAGGGGCGGCGGGCTGCTGTGGGGCTGTCACTACCGGACTGACGGTTGCAGCTGGCTGGGAGGAGACAGATAAAAATGATGGATGGCACATCTGTCTTTGAGAAATTAATTTTCCAAAAGTTTATCATCAATCTACAGTTGGTGTATAATTAATTGCTGTAAAAGACAATGACTGTGAACTCTGGCAGAATCTTCTGGGGATCATAAATGTATAAAATATCATCCATGCAGCTAGCATGCTTAAAAATCCTACAGTGAATCAACATTTTGGAATGTACTGAATGAAGAAATGTTACTTTTAAAACTCTGTTCACATAACCTCTTACTCATGCTTGTTTATCACACACAGCTGGACAGCACACTGCAACTAAACAAACCTAAAACGACAGAAACACTTCCTTTGCTCACATGCTAGTCACTGACTTGCTTAAAAGGAGAATGGCTGCATTATACACCACACTGAATGTAGATCTATAATTCTGACATCCCACTATCTGAAGCTATTTCTGCCACTGGAAAATCTCTCCACCAAGACTAATTTCCATCCTCGGGCGCTGTCTGCCGACCACACATTAACAGTGAGGTCATCACAAAGTCAAGTAAGCCTCTTCACTGTGAATCTGTGTAAGCTGGAGCCTGGAACAGCTCAGGATCGACTCGTTTATCTTCTCTGTGTCAGTTTGATGCTGTTGTTTAGACTCTTACAGTGCTCTGGACTTTGAAGTCTGACAGGGAAGCCATCAGTTTGTCCAGTTCCAGTGTGGCTGATGTTGCTGAAGGCTTTGTGGAGCTGGAAAACAGAAGAAAATTCAACTGTTTCAGTGAACTCACAAAATAAAGTAAATTTTTATCTGATCTTACTCACACAATACTAGAGAGAAGATGACCACACACTAAGCTCCTTTTTTGACCATTGTTTTTATCATGCAGGTCTTTCTAAAGGCTTACAGAGAAAAACCACAGACTGTATTAAACATGAATGTGGTCTATGTGACGTCACAGATACTGTTAAGCTCTCTGTGTGGTAGCTCCATCTTGCAGTGCCTTACTCTGCTGAATTATCTACTGTTCAGCAGGTTGTATTATTCGTCAGATATTTGCATTAAAAATTCACCTAAAAGCGCCAAAACCACAAACACAGCCAAGAAGTCACTTTCAGTGGCTCAAATTAGCTGAGAAAACACTTTGCGGATAGCTACAGTAGCCGCTAGCTGACTCAAAGTGGTTCACTCTTCATTATGCATAACTGTTTGCCTTAAAGGAGTAGTTCACCCAAGTATGAAAATTCAAACATTATACACTCACCCTAATGCCTATGAAAGGTCAGGTGAAATTTTTTACTCCACAAAACACTGCTAGAGTTTTCACAGGAAAAGGGCGTTTCAGTAATGTCCCAAACAATTGTAGTGAATGGTGACATACAGTATACTATAGTTATCACAGTATAACCAGTCACCATGAGCATCATCTTATGTTTAACTGTACATACACTTGCATTTAATATATATATAATATATATATTTATGTGGTTTGTTGTCTTGCTATTTATATCTTGCCTATGTTGTTTTTATGTACAGCCCTTTGAGGCATTTTTTGTGATCTTGGGCTATAATAAATTTTGACTTCACTTGACCAGGTTCAAACAAGAAAAAAATACATAATACAACCATGAAATGTCTCCATTCTGTTCATACAAAGTAATCCATGGGTCCTGAAGCCTCAAAATGCCCAGTTGTTTTGAGAGACATCACTGATGTCACGTTTGAAGCCTCACTGTTCACTAAAGGTCCGAAGAAGGGAGCCACGCTCACAGGCACACGTGCACACCCGATGTCTGAAGCTCTAAAGCTAAAAACATAGTGTCAGTGATTTTTTTTCAAAGGGTTTCCCTTTGGTTTTATTTTATTTCATATTATTTTTCTTTATTTATTTATTTATTTAAAGTTTGAATCCAAGTCAGCATTCACTAAAAGTGTTTGGGAGTTTATTGCAATGCATTTTGTCTGTGAAACTCTAGCAGTGTTTTGTGGAGTAGAAAACTTAACCATTGACACAAGGGAACTGCCCTTTTAATATAATCCAAACGAGTGAGATATGTGCAGTTTTCCCCAGCTCAACTGACCTTAACAGGTAAATTATCTGTCGAGTTAAAATCCATGTTTTTCACCAGTTGCAAAAATGTTTATTTATATAAAGTATATTTAGTATATCTAAGGTTTGCTGTGTCTTTGTGGGCGACTGTAGGGTTTAAATCAGCCTCAAGAGGCCATTCAAGGAACTGCAATTACTGTGGTTGCTTCTCACTTACCCAATAATCAATAAATAAAATCACTGGCGCTTACTTTAAATTCGCAGCCAAACAGAGTGATACTTTGCAAGTGACATGCTGGTAATCTGTACTGAAATGTGTATTAATGATCATCTGTGTGTGGCTATTTCAACAAACCATCCATCATTTAAAATGTGATACATGCACAAAACATGCCTGAATTTCAAAGCTAGTTCAGGCATTTCCTCACTAATTTCTTGCTGCAAATTATTTTAAACTGACCTGCAACATTTTTTGATCAGAATGTTTAACACAGTGAAAATATACACTGTTTGGGCCACATAATTTTATTAAGAGTTCATTTATTGATTTATCTTTTAGTCGTGAAGCTCTCCTGTTGGTGGAAATTTCACTTTTTTGAGTTTGCAGTGCAGAACATTCACTTGAATTGCAGTCAGCTATGTCAATAATTAATATTATATACTAAATTATTTAGTATTGGTACCTGGCAGTCGAGGTTGTGGCCTTATCCTTGACTTTGTCCCTGTCATCTTTCTTAGAAGAGGGAAACTGAGCCAGGATCTCATCTGATGACAAAAACAAGGTCGTATGTGAGGAAAGATTCAGAGTTAAAACACAGGGATTTAAACACACACACACACACACACACACAAACCTGTGATGTTGAACTGGGTGGCATTCAGCTCCTGTAACAGATGGTCCAGTTCACTCAGACCTCCTCCCAACAGCGAGGAGGAGGAGAAGGCAGGAGGAGGATCAGCTGCGCGAGGAGAGCGCGGTTTACACACTGTGCTGTAAGAAACACAAGACATAATAACAATAATAATAGTAATAATTAGGAAGCAATCAGTCACCATCACAGTTGACTTCATCAGGGAGACTTTGGAGAACTTTGTCCATTCACAAATGAGTCATGCAGAAGCAGGATATTCTCATGTCCACAATAATAGTTGAAGATCCAAACATACTCATTGAAAAAACTGAACAAAATGACAAATAGAGGAAAAAAAGAGACGTATACTGTATCATTTCATTTTAATATAGTTTATAACTTGCTTTGGGCTAAAACTTTTCCATGCAAACACAAAGAGAGAGTTTCTCTCTGATGTAAACTCTGAAGAATGAACTTAAGTACTTGGATAATTGACCTGAGTAAAAGAAACAATACCACAAAGAAAAAGTACTCTGTTGCAAGGTAAAGTGTGCATTCAAAATGATAATTTTTTGAAGTACAAAAGTATACATTATAACACAAAATGTCAAATAACTCATTTTAGAATAATATATATCATATTAAAGAATTGGATTTATAATTATGAATGCATTTATATGTAAATCAGTTTAACGCTGAAGCTGTTAAAGGTGGAATTAATTTTAACTACTTTACATGTTGGATTTGTAGATAATTGAATGCAGGGATCAATAGAGTTTAATTTTTATCTTAAATCCTGCGTCACAATTTATTTGTTAATCTTTTTTTATTTTTTAATTAATCTGTGTTTTCAAAGTAACCAGTCAGAAAATAAATGTAGTGCAGTAAAAAGCACTATATATTCTTGTCATGTGTACACATTTATCAGACTGTATGGTCATTTCATTTTATTTCACTTATTTTTAAAACAATATATTTTCTATACATATACATATTCTAAACCAATCAGAGTTGTGGGGGGATATTCAGAACCATGAAAGCAACAGAGAAATGTACTTCATGCAGAAGATATTTTATTTAATATGAAGGAGGGCGTTACCTGTATAATTTGTCTGGGTTGGAGTTCTGGTTTGATTTCATTGCAGCAGAAACAGTCTAAGAGGCAAAGCAGATACACAGTCGACAAAGATGTTTCGAAAGCAGCACGAAGTCACAGAGAACATTTGGAAGCAAAGTTTATGGCGTCTGGATTAGATTATAACGATCAAAATTAATCAGAATATGCAACGAATAAACAGCTAATGGTACCTGCTGTGGGGTGTAGGCGGGTGGCGGAGGCCGAGGTGGGGCGGTTTCCTCTGTGGCGGCGTCTGCATTCTGTGGAGGGTCAGAGGTGAGCAGGACAGGACAGCGAGCCAAGGGAGAGCCGGTGTTCTCCAGATCAGCGAGGAGGGCATCTGCAACAGCGAGAAGGAACACAGAAACTGAAAAAAAGACCTAGAAATGATCGAACAGAAGAGTGTGAATGTGATGGAAGTTTGGTTAGATTTACAATTTATTTTTGATGAGAATTAAGACAGCTAACTACCCCAAAATGCATCTCTGAATTTGTACGAATGTTTGTTTATGAAGCGTGGAAGAGAAACTGACAGTGATATGAGGGATTTAATAATCATGCACGCAATGAAAGAACATGAAATTAAGGTGAAAGATGTGCTGGCAGACAGAATGAAACCCGTGCAAACACATGCACAGACAGTTACGTACCAAACACAACAATACGAGGACTGAGAGGGTAGTTAGGTGGCTCAGGCACTCCTACAGAGAGACAGAGAGCCTGTGTGACCAATACAGCAGCAGCAAAAATCTGCCCACACGTCTCACGCATGACACAGAGGACGACGAGCGCCGTCAGACACTAATCACTCAGAGGACAGGACAGTCAGAAGCGGCACGATCCACGGATAATCCATTGACATGGTGAAGTTATTACAGCACACAAACATTTCTGCATTCGAATCCGAGACATGCTGACATGGAAAGGAAGCAGAGGAGGAAGAGTGTTTGGCAACTGATACTGTATCTCAACCCGCTCCCTCCCTCCCCCCCGACGCACACACTCCATGATGAAGAGGAAGCTGTCCACAAACTAAACTTGCTCAAGGGTTAGGCTTCAGTTTGTGCTGTTTGACGTCATCTGGTGCTGACAAGTCTGTGTATGTGCGGCTAAAGACCAACGCATGAGTTTGTAAAAACTGGCCTGAACATGAGTGATTACAGAGGAGAGGCTGCTGTCTGGCTGATGACCCCTTCATCAGCAACTGTGTTTATTTATCTGATTTGAAATTGCACACTATTTTAAATAAAAGGCAAACCGACTTACTTAGTATTGCACTTCCTGAAAGTCCTTGAAAGGCCTTGAAACAGACATATTTATCAATTGATTAATGAATTAATGGTCAAATTTGGTGCAACAGAGAAAAAAAATATCCAAGCTTTTGGTCCCCAAAAATTAACTGGATCCGGTAATTCCCATAATTCAACTTAGTGTCTCTGTAATTAAACTATCGTCTCTATGACAACACTGGAAACGTGATTTTACCACGATGACTTCACCAGGGGTTAATTTCTTCGACTTAAACACTCGCTTGAAGTCTTTAAATCAAAACAATTTTTTTTAAAAAAAGACAAAGTTTAATGCCGTCTTGAAGGAGTGTGGGATCATGGGATTTGTTTATTCCATTGTTTAACAGTAACCTTTTCACATGAAAATTTATCTGACTGACTCAAGCAGAATTGTTAATGCATGAGGTAATGAATTGTAGTTTTATTTACGTTACGTTCAGCCATGTTTGTCAACTTCCTGCCTCACTCACTGAGTAAATTTGTAGATTTTTCTGAGTTTAAACATTGATGCAAACATTTAGGATAACGTAAGTGCTCATAAAGCAAAATTGTTGTTTTTGCTCATTTCATTGTGGAAATGAAACATGTTAAACGTTTAATTCTGCTTTCACATCATTTGATGGATAACAGAGATGGGCAGGGCTGGTAAAAGTACACACAGTCTCTACTTAAGTACAAGTACAGACCCTAGTGTAAAAAAAAAGGACTCTGGTAAAAGTAGAAGTACTGACTCAACTTCTTAACGCAAGTAAAACTAATAAAGTACAGGTTCTGAAATGTACTCAAAGTATGAAAGTATCCCTCTGAAGAACCTTACATCATATTACTATAATGCAAAGACTAGTAAACTTAAAGGCAGAATCCGTAGGATTTGTCTGAGCTGTTCCTAAACACACCAGAAAACTGAGTCTCATTCCCAGAATGTCAAATATCGACATTTTGGTTTGGTAAAGCGTCCTGAGCACAACCAAAAAAGGCAAAAGCAGTCAAACTAAAGTAACGAGCCTGTTTTGAAAATGTAACAAGTAGATATTTGTGTTCAAATGCAGGAAGTAAAAGCAAAAAGTTGTCAGAAGAATAAATACTCAAGTACCTTAAAAATCTACTTAAGTACAGTAACAAAGTATTTGTACTTCCCACCTACCACCTTCGTGCTGCTCATAAAACATCATTCATTAAATTTAGCCTAACTATTTGGCCAACTTTCTTGGCCGATGTGAGGCAGACATATTTGTTTAGTTTTGAGGAATTTTCATAAAATGCCAAGTCAAATAAATCAAAGCTTTCAGATAAACTCAAGTGGACGTGATACTATTTTAAGTAACTGCGATATGATAAGAAAAATCCCTCCATCCCAGCCAAAGAAGGCACATTACAACTGGGCTGGTCAGGCTGAATAGTGGTTCTCATGACCAATAACCTGATCTGTATGCATAGAATTGGTGGAAGTTTAAGCGAAAAAGTGATCCTGATATTGATATTTAGGTTGTCTATTTTTTTTAGTTTACTTAGCAACTTGAATTGCAGAAAACTGGATGGGTTAACCAGTTATTCACTTTATCAGCTAGATACTCAGCAAGTATTCACATACTCCTTTCAACTGCATCTTGTAGTGTTAGGACCAACTCAGGTAGGAGGTGCACCTGTGAAATCATTTAACGGTCGTTAATATACAATAAAATATACAGCCTGGCGATTGCAGAAGCACCTCTGGCTGAGAATAACTGATCTACTGCAGATATTTTCACAACAGAACCCAAAGAATCCATATTAACATCAAAGCTTTACCTAATCTGAACAGACAAGAATATAGAGACAGAATGTGACGTGTTGAGGTCTGGAGCACATGGCTATAGTTGGAGCCTTTTTTTTTAATAAGGTGCTGTCTCTTGTTAAAAAGCTTTAATTACAACCATGTGCCTCAGACCTCGTCAGTGCAGATAAACCAGGTAACCTGGAGCAGCACAGGGAAAGTCGAGGATTGTAGACGTCCAAATTTCTTTTATTATTTCTGAGAATTTTTGCCCAAGTCTGCGCACAAGCTGAGCTACACCTGAACTAATTTACCCTGTATTAGTTTATGGCTGCGGTCACTTCTGCCCCAGATGATTCACACTTCTGGTACGACCATGTGGTGAGTTTCTTGGGAATATACTACTCGCCCTCCTCCTGCCTGCTGTGTCTGTGTGTCTTGCACACACACACACACACGCGCACTTACAAACTGAACTGCTCATATAAGGAGCTGAACTTCTCTCAATGGGAATTATGACCATATTTAGAGCCGCCTGTCGACTTGTTTGTCTTGGCCACAGGCCTCTCTAACAAGTGGTCTCTCTCACTGAAAAGCCTCACCAGATCCGGTACATAAACTTACATCATTGGTGCACAACAGTATAAACCGAAAGTCCCGAACATGGTTGCCGCCTGACTGAAACACTCACCCAGTCACCCAGCAACTCGTTCTCACTGTGTGCAATCCGATCCAGATGTGCCCAGATGTGCTTGGCTACATCCAGCCATTCCTCTCACTATTGCTTGAAAAGCAAAAAATGCCTCAAATCTGAAGTGGACTTTGAGAAAAATGACACAGGCAGCTGACACAAAAACAGCCTTTCTATTTTCACTGAACTCTGCGGCTTTTTGAAACAGTAGTGTGGCCCTGGGCTATTTCAGGGCCTTTTCGACACAGTCGTTCCCAAACAGGAGCAGCCAGCTTCTCACAATGTTGCTCTAGGAGACAGAAGAACTCCTTCTACAACATCTCTATCAATAGAGGCGACACATCCAGGCGTGCTCCCTCTTGGATGTCTTTAAAATGGAAAACACTCAGTTGCACATTAAGTGGTTTCTCTCCATCCCTGACTTGTTAATATTGATGGCTGAGGGAAAGCTGCTTGGGATGTCTTCAAATCTAATTTATGAAGAATCTATTGAATTTGCAGGGCATGCACAGACACTCAACAGCGGTCAGGCAGTTGTAGTAGCTCCTTGTGTTAACTGTGTGAATGTTTGTGCTTTTGTAGCTTGCTTGCTTGTATTATTAAACACAGTTCTACGCACAGTAAAACCTGAAAGCATGAAAACACACTTTCAATGGAATAATAAGGTGTTTTAAGATGTTTTGCTGTTACTTTTGTCTTACAGTGTTATAATACGATGGGAGGCAACAAAATCCCGTTTACGTTACAGTCTCATACATCAGATTGTACTCTGTGATTGAACAGGGACCTTATTTCCTCTGTTTGGGCACACCACCCCTTCCCCAAAGATCTCCTCAAGATATCCCATGATGTGCTTACAATGCTCGAAACGGAGAACAGCATTAATACTCACCCAAATCGTCCATGATGTGATTTCAGCCGAGTGTTTCCTCTCTTGTGTGTCACAATACGGACGCGGACAGCATTAATAAGTAGTGATGGACGTGTATCCAAGCCCGCAAGATAAGACTATTGTCTGCGGCGGTCCAGAATAACTTCTTGGGCACCGTTATCCGCCAAGAGAGGAGGAGGAGGAGGAAGAGGAGGAGGAGGAGGGCGTCCCGTTTCTTTTCCCTTCACGACTCTCTTCCTGTGTAATGCCTACCAGGACCTCGGGCTGGAGAAGGCGTAGTTAAATAAATGTGGTTACAAACCCCGCATTCCCCGGACACGCGACGTCATCCTGGACATTCCTAGTCCATATTTGGGAGAGAAGATTAGGCGTTTACAGCGCCGCGAGCCGCACACACTGCAGCCGCACGCGCTGCTGCGACGACGTGCTCGCGAATCGGTGACATCAAATGTAAGAAAATGCATTTACTGGCGTGTCCTCGCGCAACACAAGGATACACGGTGACGGACAGACAACCAACGACCTTTTTTTTTTTTTTTAAGAATATTTGAAAGTTTTCAAGAATATCAAGGAAACTGTCTATTTTTCCTTTTATCCCGTCAGCGTCATTTTCTAAAGCCCAAATTATTTCAAAATTAATGTTGAAGAGTCCTTTAAAAAAGTTGTATTTTTGATTTTCCCTCCATTTTTAATTCATTCTTATACTTTTCAAAAAACTTGTTCTTTTTTCCACTTTATGGCGAGATTAAAGGATGAGCTCACATCAGTGCATCTTGATGCAATACTCACTTCCCCTTCAAGAGTTCTGTTCCAATTGTACAAGCTGGAAATTAAAAAAAGAAATTCCATCCTAAAGTGTTTCATACTAACTTTAAATGCATTTTACACACAAAGGACTGTGGATTTCCTGCCCATTATTTAAATTAAAATTGGCGACCAGTATGAGAGGAGAAACACCAAACTGTTTTGATTTTCTGTTGCCTCTTCAGTTCTCTGCAGAACACACAATGTTAGCTTCATAATGTTTTACAGAGACCCAAAAACCTCCATTTTGTTTTGGAATTTGAGTTAGTTAAAGGCAGGGGTCTTCATCCCTTTTCAGCCCAGGGACCCCTTGATGACAGAGAAACACAGCAGGGACCCAGAGATTTAAAAAAAACAAAAAACAAAAAACACTTTACAGGAAGTCTTGCATTTTAAGACGAGTCAACTGTTTTTAATCTGTTTTATACTCAGTCATTAACATGTTTATAAAGAGTAGCTTATTATTGCCCATTAATATTAGAGTTAACTTTTAACTTAGTTAACTCAATATAATTTTCATCCAAATTTTTAACAATTCCCAGATATAAATTATTTCGCTGAAAATTTTTAAATATTTCGGGGGGCCCTCTCAGGGTAACGACCCCCTGGCTGAAGACCACTGGTTTAAGGTAATTAAGAGTAAACAACTTTATAAAAAATAGCACATGTAAGCACAATATAAACTAGTAAATGTTACGCTACATTTCACACAAGGCAGCTAGAGTACATGACTAAGTTGATGCTATCTGCTTTGATATTAGTGAAGATAAATAAATTTAGGAGTAATTTATTTACTAATAAGCAAGGGATTCTGTAAACCTGAGACTTGGGAGCCATACTGACTCACCCATCTGGGGTGGGTGAAAGTGTTGACTTGCTGTTGATATTTATTCATTTAAATCATATGAATCCATATGTGTATGATTTGTGTACTGCATTGTATGAATTGTAATTTAAAAAATAAAAACTGCACTTTAGGTGCTCAAATTGCCAGTAAAAAACATACCAGACATTTTGCAGACTTCTTGACATGTCACAGTAGGAAAAGCACAGGGGTTAATAGTGAACAGAACGATGACTAAATTTCATGAACTGTTTGGTTTTACAGTTTTCAGTGTGTCTTCTGGCTCACACTGTCACCTTTTATTGGGACACTTGAACACGAAAAGTCACTGTAAATGTCATTAGAAGCACTTGTGGTTTTCTTACTATGATCAGTCAAAATGTCGACTTTAAAAAAGGTTTGCTGTAGCCACAGTCCCGCCTTTCTTCTTTAACAGTGACCCTTAAAAATTTCTTACTTCTATTAATAATCATTGGAACAAATCAGTGTGAAAAATAAAAGTCAGCCAGCAGTGTAAAAAAACAAAACAGGAAAAACTTTTAATCAAGCAAGCTCACAGTTACAGGCTATGTTTGTGTGATCAGGAAAAGGTGCCATGTTGATGTTGGTGACATGTGGTGATGTACGCATTTTCAAATTTAAGTTTTAACACCAGAAAACTCTCCTCCTGTGTATTCTGGATGCCACAGACAGAATGTCCTTTGACCAAAAAACACTTCTATTGTTGAAGAGCTACTGGCTTTGGTCTTAATGCATGAAACGTACAACACAGAACTGACAAGTGAAACCATCTGAAAAACAAAGCTGACAAGAAAAACTAAACATAATAATTTTAAAGACTTTCATTCCTGGTTATCACATCAGAAATGTACAACAAAACTGGGGAGAGTCACACCAAGGAAACTTATCAGTTGAAGGGCAAACAGTTTCTGTGAAAACAAAGCCTTTGTTTTGAACTCCTTCATGCAATTTGTCAGTTCAGACACCAGTCTCCTTTCCTATGCATGTTACTTCTGGAGCACTGTGACACACACAACTACGCCTTCACCTTCTCCAAAATATTATTTATAATAATTATAATAACTCACACACACACAAAAACACACACACAATCATTCTTCCAAACCAATTTCTTCAATTGAAACGTTTGAGCCAATTGGTGCTTAAGAGCAATCAAGGAGCAGAACTGCATGTGTGATGTCAAAATCATAAAGAGTTAAAAATGGTTCATGAAGCAAATTTTTTTTGGGGGGGGGAAGAGGGGGGGGGGCTGGGATGATAGCATGAAGGTAACATGGATAGGTTTGGTTACCTACAACGTCCCAATCCATCAAACTGAAATTATATTACACATCCTCCACCCCGCTACTTCTCCACTGCAGTGAATCCACACACACACACCCACTTCCATCCTTCTCCCCATCGCTCGTTTCCTCTCCCTGTCATCACTGCACAGCCTGTTCGTTGGCAGTGCTACCGGAGTCCTGAGGCTTCATCACATCAGGGAGTTCTGGGGGGCTGGAGAAGGCCTCGATGTGCAGCTGTTCGAACATCTCATCTGGAGGGCAGAGGAGAAAAGGAAACATTAGCTTCATTGTGACAGAGCAGAGGTGCACGTGGCTACGTCAGTCATGTCACAAGGTTGCTGCGGTGAGCACTGACTACTGCAAGTCTTTCTGGGCAGATATTCCAAAGCTTGAAATTAATAACTGCTCTGATTAATGCTATCTCACAAGGAGCCAAAAGAATCCCCACATAGGATACAGCGACCCTGAATCACATCAACTTCATTTATAGATGGTTCAAAGTCCAATTCACATCCAAGTTTTAGAGATATACTAATTTTCTTTGTCACTTATGTTGTCTTGTGCTTTGCAAACCCATTTACAATGTAAAGCCAAACTACAGTACAGCTGAAATATCCATGTTAAAGTCACAACCAAGATTTTGCAGCAATGTTCAAAAGTCACACGGGGACAAATCCAGTGCAGATAAGAGAGCAAAACCAATTGCTCAATAAAT
>JAQLOL010000014.1:12140663-12152637 GCA_029783665.1 Naso thynnoides | reverse complement strand
ATAAGAGAGCAAAACCAATTGCTAAATAAATAAATAAATAAATAAATAACTTTAGCTGAACTTAAAAAACACTATCTTGGTTTCTATCTCTACAGAACTCTGCTATAAGTTTAATAGCCCAAGCAGCACTCAGTCATGTGCACTGGACACAGAACAGGAGAAAGACTGAGAAGACGAGGCAGGCTGCGGTGAGATCAGTGGAACAAAGTGTAAGATTACATTCAGTAAATATCTATTAGATGGCACTTAACACCACAGATGGATATTTAACAGTGCAAGAGAATTAATGATTTAAAGGAGTTAAAAATCTTAGTTATCTACTGGCATGTATACTGCCTCAGCAACCAATTAAAGGTCTTGAGGGCCACTGCAGATGAATAAGCACAGTGCACAAATGTCAACAGTCAAATAAAGAATTACCGATTAACTAACCAAGTAAGACTTAGAGAACAATTACAAACCCAGGAAGGTTTTTTTTTTTTTAAAAAAGTCGAAGCAGAAAAAAAAAGGTTTTGTTATGAAAATCACCTTATCTGAGGAAAAACACAAAACATCCCTGATCCTAAAAACTTACCAAAAAACATAAACATACCATTTATGCGGAAGGCCAGACCAACTGTAGCTGGGGCTTGAGGTCTGGCAGTCTGGTTAGTGAATCCGCAGTCACCAAGAGTTTTGCTGTCCTCTAACAACTGGTCATCCTGTGGAATAAAAGTTGAAAATGTCACAAAATAGTTGAATTTGCCCGTGTGAATATCAATACATTTCCATAGAATATTTTTGTCACCATGCGGGAGAGTTAAGTCCCATGCCAAGTGACTTGCAAAGGATGCTCAAATTAATGTCAGCTTGTCCTTAATGGACTTAATTAAGTGTCACTAAATCACTTTCACTCTGTATTTGGCTGTGAACTTACTTTGTAGAGTCTCTGGTCTTCAGGTGTTCTCTTGAGAATTCCCTCGACAATGCGCTTCAGCTCATACACAGTGGTGGACTCCTTGGCATCTGTGAAGATTGTGGTCTTGTGACGCCGGATCATTAAAAACACGTCCTGAAGAACGTGGGCAGAGAATCATACATAAAGAATGTGTCAAAAGCAAGCATGATTTTTGTTTTATCTTCAAACTGAGGGTTAGATGTTGGGTCAAAAGAATGTGATTTTCAATTTAAAATGGGTTCAAACAAGATAGCAAATAATGTGACATTATAGCCAGCTTTACTAGCACCAACCCTATTTGACAAGACATCTCACCAGGCCATGTAAAGATGACAGATGTCAATCTAACAGACTTTTTTTTACCCTGAATTTTTGGCAGAGCCTTACAAATAATGACTTAACACTACTGACAATTCACTGATTCATAAACTAGCAACCAGTGGTGTAGTGCAGGGTATACGCAAATATACATTTCAGTCTGCATTAAGTATACCAACTTCTAAATCCCCTCAGATCCTATCTGTTTCAAATCAGCTACTCCAAGAGACTATTTACAAAAGCAACTACTGACCCATGGACTAACTAAAGGTTTGGATGGACAAAGGAACAAGGAATAGTTCACTTAAAATGTCTAATTATGTAACTGTCTCACCCTATAGTCTGACCGTGCGCCAGTATTGATTGCAAAATCTACACCTTTGTTGTGGCTAATGTTAAATTCATAATAATCATCCTAACTCACTTAAATCAAGCAGCAGAAGTGAAGTGACAATTTGCATATAGGCCTACTACAGTTCCATTTTTAGATTAAATAAATGCGCAAGAGTAGTCTAACATCTCACTGGTTAAAACAAGTCACTGCTTGAAAAGGGCGCTTATCCTTTGCTGGACGGGCCACTTTAAAAAAAAAAAACATTAGGGGCATAAATTATGAGTATACTTTCTTCTCCAGGCACCACTACACCAGTGCTAGCAACACAGTGTCCAATGGCAAGCAGACGTACGTTTGAGCTAACGCGAAATTAGCCTACACGAAATAGCCTTCTGTGTCGTTTTGTTTTTTTGTTAAAATTAGGATAAGGATCAGGTTAAGTTACGAGACACCGTTACTGTTAGCTCTGACAATAACAGAGACGTTAACGTTATATGTTAAGCAATCTGACTAGCCTAATGGGGTTAGGTGGCTAACACACTACATCACTTCCAAGGTTAGCCAAGGAAGATAAATAATCTCCCTAGCTACACTTCTAGTTAGCATAAAGCAAGTTAAATGGGAGGGCGAAGCTAACATAGCATGGTTAGCGCTAGCTAGCTAGCAAACACAAACTGAAATTAACAGCTTATCACATCTTATTTTAGCGTTGATACATTATAACAACGCACTTAGCGTTAATTTAGGGCTTGCATCTAGGCATCGATTTAACAAAATAGGTGATTATAGAGACAAAGTTACCATTTCAAGTGGTCAGCTAGCTAGCCAGTTGCGCCAGCCCCTGTTGTGCAGCAAAACCCCAGACTGCACTGCTCGCGTATATTGCGCAATTCAGATATGCATTCTGTATTCACGGACAACAGGTACGCAGCATTGCGTATAATTTTCAGAATTTGGCGCGAGGTATTTACATGCCAGAAGGGGAAACGCACAGTTTGACTTGGACACAGCAAATCTTAAACCCTCTGTTTCGAAGACTGTCGTTGATACTGGATTATGGTAAGCGATGATATTAACGTTATGTGAATAAATGTTATTTTATCGAAAGCCGAACTGTCAGTTACAATACGTTAACGTTACTGATAACGTATTTGACTGAAGGTAAGCTAACTAGGTTATGAGTGTTCTGGGTTCGCCCTGAGTTAACGTTAACGTTAGCTAAAATATGTTTTGAAGAGGTGACATTTGTCAGTGATGGCAAAGAATAAATAATGCTAACCTGCTGCTTGGAACAATATGAACTCTCTCCAGAAATCGTTCTGCAAAGTAACTGAAATAGCGTTAATTGTTACTGTTTAGGACTGACGTTATCAGACGTGTAGGGTGTTTTGTTCAGTTGGCCTAGCTACGTTAACATACAGCAGATTTGTTCTGCATCTGGACGTGTGTAACATGTCTAGCAGGATGTTTAGGATTTAAGTTTTCTCTTATTGTGACCACTGGGTGTGACCAGGGCGGGGGTCAGCAACCTGTAGAATCAAAAGAGCCATTTTGCCCCCCTTCCTCACCATAAAAATCAGTTTGGAGCCAAAAACATATTTGATCCTCATGATAAAGGTACACATATTAAAGGTCTCATTAGGTCTAAATGAGCTGATCATAATTTTTAGTAGGTTAACATTATCCTTTTTTTCCACAGTGGGCTATTCATGCTTAGTAAGTACTTGAACTTTGAACACACCTATTTGAGTCCACCTTTTGTTTGTGAGAATTAATAATGTAAAAAGTAGCCTACTTTGAAAATAAATCATACACTTCACAGCAGCATAGCACCAGTAAAAAATAGTAAACTAGTTTTAGTTCAGTTTTGACCAAAGTCAGTTAAAAGTGTGAGTGGATTCTCAACCATGTGGCAATTAGGCCTTTTTGCTTGATCATAAAATGCAATATCAGCTCATTCAGTTATAAACAAAATCATAACTTGAGAGTGCACATACTTTGCCATGTGATGATGCATTTTTACAATCAGAGAATGGAAAAATGACTCTAGGACAGCATTTTTCCATCCTGTTTCTTGGGGCTCCCCGCCCCGTTTTGGATGTGTCCCTGATTGTAATGATCAGCTCCTTATCAAGCTCTGCTGAAGTTTGATAATGAGACATTTATTTGAATCAGGTGTGCTGTAGCAGAAACACATCTAAAACATGTCAGTTTAAATACATCAGTCTCGCCTAAAAACAATGATTATGACTGGAAAGATAAATAAAAACCATAAATCATTTCTAGGTATTTTGTTTAAGCCACAGGGATGAATAAACTACCTTTAACCTTGAACCTTGAG
Source organism: Naso thynnoides (assembly GCA_029783665.1). Classification (NCBI taxonomy): domain Eukaryota; kingdom Metazoa; phylum Chordata; class Actinopteri; order Acanthuriformes; family Acanthuridae; genus Naso; species Naso thynnoides. Next base: position 12,148,707 of record JAQLOL010000014.1, on the reverse strand, counting down.
AGCCACTGCAGAGGGGCAAAAGAGCCACATGAGGTTCAAAAGCCACAGGCTGCAGACCCCTGGACTAGGGCAAAGCAAGTTTATTTATAAAGCACCATTCAGACACAAGACATCTCAAGTTTTGGTTCATTTCATCAACGTCAACAACACTTATATTCTTGTGTGTGCCTGATTTGCATTCTCTATGATGTCAAATTTTGTCGCAAATGAATGGGAGATTAAATAAAAATGTCTGAGGGGAACATTTAAATATAAAGTCTCTTTTTTAAGGTTCTGGCATGAATGGGCCAGAATCCCAGACTGCTGGTGTTAAAAGGTTTTCTTTTTAATCTTGCAGGTCACTGTCTTTAAAAAAAGGACCTGACAAAGTCCCTTCACAATGTCGGTGGCAGTGGAAACCACAGCGTCCAGAGTGGCTCTCCCTCTTCCAACCCATTTCTCCCATGCAGAGCGGTCCTTCTCCCTCAAAAAACGCCGTCCCCCTTTGTCCTCTTCGTCTACGTCCAACTCATCCTACTCTTCCCCTGCCCGGCTCTCATATTCTCTGCCCCCACTGCCACCATCAAAGGGATGTCCCCCTCTGAGCAGGATGTTTCCCGAACATCCATCCCCCTGGACACCCCTGTCTTGTTCCCTTAGTGAATCCCCCCCTTCAATTTCTGTATATGATCCCAGCAAACAGCAGTCCTATTTCAGTCAGTGCTTCACTAATTTGGGTCTCCTGGGAAGAGGATCCTTCGGAGAGGTCTACAAGGTGGGCAAGACAAACATTCGTGTACATATAAATTGAATTATACTTAAGTTTAAGGCACTAAATTTAAAACTACTGTATATAGGGGGCTTTTTGTGCTTGAGAAAGTCTGTAATATGAAGATCCGAAATCTAAATCTAATTTGAAAACACATGACAAGCTAAGAGTGTGTATTTTCTCTTTCCTTCCTTGTGTTTTTATTAAAAACATCTTGACAGTTTGAACATCTGTGCTGTGGTTTGTAATGAGGAGGCTCACAATACAAATTTAGATATATTTGCAAGCTATATTCTCTTTACTGTAAGCACTATCAGAGGTTCCCCAATAGAAGACAGGATCTCTGCATTTTGTTTTTTTTTGTTTGTCTTTTTCAGGTACAAAGCAACGCAGACGGCAGCAAGTATGCAGTCAAGCGTTCTGCTCATCGCTTCAGGGGCAACAGCGAGAGGAACCGGAGTTTGAGGGAGGCCAGAAACCATGAGCGCCTGTGTCCTCACCCTCACATCCTGGATTTTGTGGCAGCCTGGGAGGAGCATGGTCGACTGTACATTCAGACAGAGCTGTGTAACACAAACTTGCTAATCCATGCTGAGAACCAGGCTCCTGGCCCAGGTCTGTCCATACTTAAATGATGATAGTTTTGTCCTCTGGCTCCAGAAAGTGTCAAATCCCCAGACACACTAACATGACTTTCATTTGAAAATTACACTCAGATGAGCCCGCAGCGTGGGCCTACCTGTGCGACCTGCTCTCGGCACTGCAGCACTTGCACTCCCGTGGTTTGGTGCATCTGGACCTCAAGCCTGCTAATGTCCTCATGACTGACTCTGGACGTCTCAAGCTGGGAGACTTTGGGCTGCTGCTTGAGGTCAAACATAACAATCAGGAGCCTGTAGAGGGGAAAATTAAAGAGGATGCTCAGGAGGGAGACCCAAGGTACATGGCGCCTGAGCTGCTGCGTGGGGAGTATGGACCTGCTGCAGATGTTTTCAGGTACAGATACCAAAAATGACATTAAATGGTATTCTGAAATGTGTAACCTATTGATCAGATTTAAGACTGTGCTTGAATAATTTTAAATCCTTTTTATGTAGTTTGGGTGTTTCTATTCTGGAGCTTGCCTGTAATATTGAGGTTCCAAATGGCGGAGAGGGCTGGCAACAGCTTAGACAAGGCTGCCTCCCCTCAGAGTTTACCAGCAGTGAGATCCGCTTTCTTTTCAGTTCTCATAGATTATCTCATCATCTTTATTCAAAAGTATTATTATTATTATTTATTTATTTATTTTTTATTTTTTTTAAATTCCGTCTTTGCTTGTAGGTCTGTCATCTGAGCTTCACACTGTCTTGCGGCTGATGCTGGCACCAGAGCCTTCTGATAGGCCGACAGTCTCTGAGCTTCTTGCCCTTCCCTCCGTTTGGAAGCGCAGATGGAAAAGGCGAATCTATCTCAAGGTCACTGAGGCCTGGTTGAAAATGGCCTCCATTTGTCAGGTAATGTGTACAGCTCTTTTAATTATTGACATGTGGTGCTTGGTCCAAAGAGTAACTTCATGAGTCCATACATAGGAGCATTAAATAAGTCAAAGGTATAAACCAAGTTAATTAGGTAATATTCAAAACATCATGTTGATTTCTATCATCTAACATGTAAGGCCACACTGAAACATTAACACTTTTTCTCAACCCTAAAGGCTACATTTTTCTGCTTTACTGGTTTTATTTTTCGTAGTTGGCGATGTGCTTTGGGTGTCGACTCTTGTCCTCCCTTCACTTGTCCTTTCTCCCTCATTGGACCAAGCCTGCACCCTGCACTCCTCCCAAGAATAGCTGGGACAGGGATTTAACCCTGCCCCTCAGCACCATGCAGGGGAGCCCAGAAGACGATGCAGTGTTTGTTGTGGCTCCCACAGACCCTGAGCTTTCCCCTACTTTCTCACACAGGTAGAGAATCATTGCGTCCACAGGATGATGTTGTTGAACAGAATATTTCTGACACTCAAATACTCAAGTATAAGGAAAATTTTACATGATTTATTATTTAATGTCACATGTCTTTATTGTGAAAATATCCAGTAAGTGGCATAAGAAAACAGCCTTAGTGAGCCTTCTTTTTCCTTGAGCCAAATGTGTTACTTCGATAAAATCCCCTGCTTCATTTTTATAATTTCTTTAATAGGGTCAAATCCAGACTGTATTTGGAAAGCACATCCACGCCTCTGCCAGGTTCACCGTCACACAATCGTCAAAGTCCTGCCCACACACCCACTCACTCAAACCTGGGTGACTGGTCCTCCTGTGGCTTAGCGCAGACGCCCTCCAGCATCCACTCAAATGGTTCCTGCCACACACTGACACCCAATGCGAGCTCCATACTCGACGTCAGGAATGAAAACTCCACGCACAGTCCACATTCTTCATCCATCAAGTCCTCGCAGCGTCGTGGTCGCAACTGGATCAGAACTGAGGAGGCTTTACCCCGACCCAGCTTTGAGCCAAAGAACCTGCTCAGTCTGTTTGAGGAAACGACCCCATGAGTACAAGACTGCCAGTTCACAGCCCGTGTAAAGGGTTTTCAACTTGATTATATCAGGAGGAGAGGACCTCATGTATGAAAGTTCCAAGCTCACTACTTAGTTTGTATGAACTGCTTTTGCCATTTTGTAGCAGTCCTACAACAGCTTCATGTATCTGAAAACAAAATATTTAGGGGAAAGGGTTGAATATGTAATTAGACCTTTAAGGCACTTTTAATGTTTGTGTAAATGCAATCTGTTACTAAAATGACAAGTCATGATGTGTGCTGTGTTGCATAAGTTATCATTTACTTTGTGTACTCTGAGTTATTTACCTCATGAGTTGCAAAGGAAAATAAACCCAAGAGGGAAACAGAATACAAACTTGTGGAGTATGATTTTAGTATAAAGGACTTTTTTCCATCAGTGACAGGACAGTGATAGGTTCATAACTGGACCACATGTGATGTAAACCAGAAAAACATTCTAAAAGATCAGCAGTGAGTGTATAAATAGTTTTTTGGGGTTTTTTTTAATGGGGAGAAATCCTTCTTGGACATTGTTTAGGTTCGTATGCTTACTCACCAGTAGGTGGCAGCAGCACACCATGCTGCATGCCAGCCTGTTCACACACTCTGGTACAGTGGTTAGTGGCTTTGGTTTTTCCATTAAAACTAATGAAGAAGAATTGATGAGTGGTAATGTGCATAAACCAGATAAATGATGATTAGATGGTCTAAATGACTGCCTGCTTTCCCAGATATGTCACATCCTGCTTAAGATTTTTTTCTTTGTCTTTTGTTTTTCACGTGGGCTGCAGGACATTGCCACAAGTCTATTATACAACTGGTTAGGCAAGTAAGTTAAGATTGCTTTATCATTCGTTTTGTTTTTTAGATATTTAGTCTTCTGCCACTATCATTGGTCAAAAATTAGAATATAAATATATAGCTTGCGGTTAGAGTCAGTTATGATGTGTTTATTGTATGTGGGTTGGCACAGAACAAAAAAAAAGTATTTGATGAAAGGCTACTGCGTCTGATGATAATAATAATGTGCAAATTAATAATCGCATAAGTGCTGACTTTTATTTTGAAAAGCCAATTGACAGAAGACGTGATTTTCCGGTTCTGCTTCCGGGTGTGGCGAGTTGTCAGTTGCTTTCCGATTTGTTCTTTCTAATATTGTTTCGATTTTTTTTTTATTTCGCTTTAACGTTATTAGCCTGGCTACAATTAACTGAACACAGACGACTTGCCAACACGACGGCAGCATGGCGGGTTTGTCGGAAGTTTAAAGGGGAAACGATAACGTACGGATTTAGCTTTTGTAGCTAACGTTAGCTACCCACGTCACAGTTGTTATTACCGCTAACTTCAGCTTGCAGGTACAGGTGTTTTAAACACACTTTGCTAGGGACCTGACACCAGCTTAACTATGGTCACAAAATGCATTCATTTGAAATGTGTTTGCTGTGAAATGAATAACAAACAAGCCGCTAAATACTATAAACACATGACGATACAAACGAACATAATTATACTTTACCTTACCCTGGAAATGTTAAGAGGCTGAAGGTTGATTGGTAAACATATGAATGTGATTAACTTAAGGTACGCCCCTTTGTAAATAAGCTGGCAGAAACACCCAGAAATTACCCTTTTGTTAGTGGAAAATAGCATCAAGTCAAATTATGTATTAAAGTCTTACAGCTCAGACCAGAAATGGATCAGCAAACATCAAAAGTTTATTATTGTCCAACTTGTAGCCTATATATTGAATATCTTTTCCCCTTTTAAAACAACAGTGCACATAGGTAGTGACTAGTTATATGATTACAAACAGTTTTCTAAGCTTTCATGAATGGACATATAAATCAACTGAGTTTATTTGTGTCATTGTTTGTTCACGCAGCAGTGTTTGTAAAACACTTCATATTAATGTTTACACAATAACAGTTTGCAGAGAGCTATGTGTAAGCTGTCTGCAGCCATTTCATACCTATAGTGTTTTATTTCAGGATGTCTAAACTGGAGCGCTTGAATGCTCGTGTGGCCAAGCTGCTGACCGAGGCCGTGCAGGACGTTCTGGACGTGGTGAAGGAGACAGTGTCAGAGTACCAGGAGAAAACTGCCAGAACGCAGAGAGAGAATGAGAGTCTGAAGAGGAGACTCCAGGAACTTCGGGACAAGATAACAAGAGATAGCATAGGTGGGTAACAAGTACAATTTCATAAGTGTTGGCTGGAAGTGTGAAGTTATCATTTACGTAGAGTTAAAGCCCTTTTTCTTTTGGTCTTAATTTCACAGCTGTTGTACCTACAGGTAGTCCATTACCTGAAGAGCAAGATGACACACAGAATCAAGAGCAGGATTTGGGGCTGGCCTTGCAACAAATCTCGGAAATTCCTCTCACAGAGCAAAAACCGATTAGCAACGATCTGCCTCACCACAACGTGAAGCAGGAAGCACAACAACACAAGAACTACAATACCAGTGAATCGGAAACTGAGAGCAACTTTGTACAAATGACAGAACACTGCAAAGCTCAACCAGAGGAGGTTATTCACATTACAGAGGAGACAACAACAGACCACGCATCGCTCAGTGCAAACAGAGACCTCAGTGTTGTCTCATCCAATAATGCCCGCACCTCTGACTCCAGCACCTCAGCTGGGGTCAACTTGGCCGATATCAAAAGAGAGCCCGAACCAACAGACTGCACAACATCAGAAGCACCTTTTCCTCAAGAACAATATAGTGAGTGTGTGGATTTAAGCTGCAACTCGTCTCGTCACAACTTTGCTGAGATGCACAGGCCACAAGTTAGTGCTGAACCTCGCAGACATGTCTTTGTCCACTCAAATCCCTCCTTACCAAGGCGGAATGGATTTACAAAAACCAACAGAGCTGCCGTTGAAGGGAGAAAAATGAAGATGGAGCACTTCAGGACTGATGACTCACACTTGTGTTCCGTGTGTGGGAAGACGTTCAGCAGGATAGGGAACCTGAAAATTCACCAGCGTTGTCACACAGGGGAGAAGCCGTATGGCTGTGTTCAGTGTGGGAGGCGTTTTAGTCAGGCGGGAGACCTGAAAAAACACAAGAGGGTCCACACTGGGGAGAAACCGTACTACTGCAACCAGTGTGGGAAGAGCTTCAGTCGGGGGGAGAATCTGAAAAGACACCAGAAGATCCACATCGGGGAGATTTTACAGCTGCAGCAAGTGTGGCGAGAGCAGCAACAGTGATTATCCGACTGTACTAAACTCACTGCAAACAGCAAATTCAGCACAATTATTGTGGAGAATCTGTTACGGAACATTTTTTTCATCTGTACCCTTAGTTTATGATCAGTTGCGGGAAACAGTTGCCGTAAAACTTTTAAAATGGTCACTCTCTTGTAACTCATTGTTTCTTGCTGTTTGGGCATGTAGGCTGTCATGTGCTACTTTTGCTAGTCTTTTTGTTTTGTCTGACCATGAGGGAACAAGCTATAGATTATAATCACTTAACCAAAGAGGCTAAAGCTTTACAGATGAAGATGCACTAATGTAAAGGCATAGTAGTATCTAAATTAATGTCTAATATTATTTATGGCAAGCAAGAAAAGAAACAAATGAAAAAAAATATAATTAAAGATCCAGCACATCAATGATACATTTATACTGGTTGTTTCAAATATTAAGGGTGATTAAATGTCCTGTCAGGTCTTTATGACATCTCTATTACTTATCTGTTGCACCTGTTAGTGCTTAAAAAATACACCTCTATCATTCTTATTAGTTTAAAGAGTTGTGTGCTCCACCTCAACATGAGGTCTAATTAGCTAGTCAGTGGAAACAGCTGTGGTAGTGTGCAGGCCTTTGAAGATGGGCATGATTAATTTGCATATTTTATTTAGCACCCTCATTTGCTGAAATGACTTCATTAAAATGCCTAATAGTATCAGTAACATTTCAAACAATATAGGGGGATAGAGGGGAAGCTTTTAGACATTTGCTTTAGAAAAGCAACATTGGTGCATCTCTGCTGTAACTTGATTTTGGACTAAACAGATTTACAGTGCATCCACTTAGCCTTTGAGCTCAATAGCAGTCTCTAACATCTAAGAATGACTGTTATTTATATACTGTAACACCTTTTTTGACCAGAATGTGTCTCACATGTTGAAGGCGCTGTAAGTGATTCACACTTTGGGAAAATAAGTGTCAAGTAGCTCCACTTTCTGACAGCCATCGCTGATAATAGAGTTTGGTCAGTAACGTGGGTTTCAAAGTCTCTCCGTTCTGCACCAAACCGAAAATGCATTTCTGGAATCCCGTCTCTTGATTGGACGAGATTGGGAGCGGGATACCAGAAAATGTCTTCTCTGTGTACAGCAAAGTGGAGGACATGTTACTCACAAAACACTCCACATGAGTGATGTCTGTCACTTAAAAAAAATGAAGTACGTAAATGCTTTAGACAACTGAAACTTTTTAAAATCTGAAAACTATGATTGTCATTAAAATTGCCTGATTTTTCAGACTAATTGAAGCTTGTTGGATGCTGCATATCTTTATTGCAAATTTATTTAGGTATTTAAATTTTTAAAAAAGAGTTTGCACTGCAAATTATTAAATTACTACCAGTACAAACATTCCCACTGCTCTTTAGAGAAGATTAACATTATCATTAAAGAGCATATTGCAGGTGAGAGCCCCCATTGAATCAATGCTTAGAAAAATAATATAGGAACTATTTTTTATTCAAAATATATTGGTAAATACATTAATT
>JAQLOL010000014.1:12110033-12125126 GCA_029783665.1 Naso thynnoides | reverse complement strand
AATTTTGTAAAATCATATCGCGCTACCAGATTTACGCTGTTTTGTTTTGTTTTTTTACAGTGTATCAATGCACAAGATCAATAGATCAGAGATTCACGTGACATGATGACGCGACAAAAACCGGAAAAGTAAGCAAACCCTCTGCCTTCAAAATAAAACGACGGACCACGTTTCTTCACCGTATATTATCAGCACTAAAACTTCCAAGTGAGAAAAGCTATTAAAGAAGATTAGTGGGAAGATCAGGTCGCACATACATGGTAGCAATAGCGGCAACTCAATGGTTTATCTCTTAATGAAAAGCTTCTGCAAACGTCCACCAATTGTCGTTTTATTTTGAAAGTTGCGACCGGAAGAAAATGTATGAATGTGAAACTTGACCCTGACCAGAGAGCAGGGAAACATTAGACATCCCATACTGTATCTGGAAGACGTTCCAGGCCCGGTTGCACCACAAACCAGGAATGGTTATCTGGTAATGTGGACCTTTGGCTGTGTAAGCCATCAATGTCGCTGTGGTCCCGCCGTGCCTTCGTGAGTTCTGACGGGCCGAGACCCTCCACCATGGCCTCAGCGTTACCGCGCTGCACATCTGTCACACTCCCCGCTTTGGCCGCTGTCGTCCTGCTTCTGACGTCTCTGACCACTGTACAGTCCTCTCAGGGCGACAAGGAGCCGGTATACCGGGACTGTGTGAAGCAATGTGTCCGGACCAACTGCACCGGAGCTCGGCTACGGGGCTTTCAGTCCGCCCAGCCGCAGTACATGGCGCTGACAGGTGAGTTGTTCTTGTTGTTGACAGGTAGTAAAGCTAACTTGGCTTGCTAGCAGTTTCTAGCTACATTTTGTCAACAGTCTGGGATACACACTGCACTAAGCAACAATATAAGTGCTAAGTTGCTAAATCTATCTCTTCGCTGTTTATGCTAACAGTTAACGTTCAGGTGCTGCTTTTTATATCATGGCTGCACTGTGACTTTAACTTCCAAATTTCATGAAACCTGATGTTTCTGTCATTGAAAAAGCCCCCAAGCTAGTTTTTCCGCCTCAGCAAGATGTCACAAAGGACTATTGTAACCCCACCCTCGGTCAATCATTAACAGCTCTACTGTTTGTTTTACGTGAGATTTAAAAATACAACAAACAGGCTGTGCATGTAATCAACAATTTTTAAATTTTATGCAGAGGAGTGGTTTTGCAAAATGTGAGCCAGAAAAAAGAAACTGCAACTAAGGAGCACACATTTCCGGCCTTCCACAGTCCATTATTTATTATTACTAGTTAATTATTTTCTCACTAATTGACCAAATCTGACTGTCTACAAAGAGTCAGAAAATAGAGGAAAAAAAGCACATTACATTTTCTCCAAACACAAAAGTGATACATTACGTACCAGTACTGATAACCTGACTTTGACACCGGTTCCAGAATTATGCTTTTTTTTCAATCCCAATTTGATCTAATCTGTTTTAAGAAAAGATTATATTACACGTACTTATGGTCAGCCCTGTGTCTGGGTGTAATCTGGTGTTTTTCCTGTAAAATACAAGAGAACAGCCAATCAAAAGAACTGCTAGATCTTGGTACAACAAGCATGGTGCATATGTATTGGCTCACTGCTGCTGATGAGGTCAGCTGCTTTGGTCATTCCATACCAAATTTTGAAACCTGATATTTTCGATACTCAATAGTGTTCAGGTCAGTCGGTACCATAAAAGTATTGAGGCTTTATATCCAGCCTTACAAATTTGTTTAGATCAATCAAAAAAAAAAATCCATTAAGTTGTTATATAATCAGGTAAACAGCAGGAGAAACAAACCTTAAAAAGTTTCGAATTAGCATATGTTTGAAATTTCCTCAACCAATAGAAGGGATTGACCAGTATTTTTTTGTCAATGCCCATACCGATACCAATTAATAATAACTGATGCCTGTGGCTGATATTCAGTTGCAGTAAATGTTGGAATGTTTGTGCCAAAATTTACAGCAACGCAAACCCCAACACAAGACTGCCTTTAAATCAACAAAAGTTTCTTGATGCCTGAAGTATCTTAAAAGTGCATTTCAAAAAAGTGATTCAGTATTTGCTGCTCCTAAATGGACGCTCTTGGCATGTGTTGCATTTCTCTTTTCCTGGTGCAGGTTGTGTGAATTAGTCCCACACTGCACTTTAGTGTCTGTGCAGCCATCTGCAATGAAAAAACACTTATGTTGCTGATTTTTTTAAATTTAATTTTCTATATCAGAATGTTTTCCCATACCCTTGTGTAGATATATCTATTTTAAAGATATGCCACTAGAAATATTCAGATACTGACAGTATGAACGATGACAAACATTTGTAATTGTTTGATCATAAGAAATGTTGCAGACTAATTTTCTGTCATCTGATTTGTTAATTATTAAACCTTTTTTTTTTTCCTTTAGCTCTTTAGTCAAAACAATATCCAGATGTGTTTTACTGTCATTAATGATGTAACTTTTGCATCATTTGTCGGTAATGTAAACTGACCCCGACCCTTTGACCTGTGACGGTGCCTCTTCACGCCCTCAGCTCCTCTCTCTTTGTCCCTGTGTTTCAGGTTGGACGTGTCTTGATGACTGTCGCTATCAATGCATGTGGGCCACAGTGGGGCTTTACCAGGCAGAGGGGTACAGGGTCCCACAGTTTCACGGCAAGGTTCGAGGCCAGACTGTGCATATCACACACAGCTTAATCACAGAATCCGACCCGAAATAATTATTTGTTAAAGAGAATTCAGATTTCGGTTTAATCAGTAGAGTGTAATAGAAACAAAAGTGATTCAGCGTTGGTTTTATTTGCATTGATTTTGAGTCATATGAGATATATTCTATGTCTCACAGTGGCCATTTGCGCGCTTCCTGTGTTTTGAGGAACCAGCTTCTGCTCTGGCCTCTCTGCTTAACGGCCTGGCTTGCCTTCTCATGCTGCTGCGCTACCGCAGCACGGTGCCACGCCAGAGCCCCATGTACCACACCATCTACGCCTTCTCTCTGGTGAGTTTAGTCCTGCCTCTGAGTGAAGTGACTTAGAGAAAAGAAAACAATACGACCATGTCTTTACACAACTGTCATCAGAGTTTTATCATGCTAATTTAACAAGAGCCTGTGTGTGTTTCTTTAGGTTTCTCTGAATGCCTGGTTCTGGTCCACAGTGTTTCACACCCGGGACACGTATCTGACTGAGGTAACAGCTGTTTTCTGCGATGCTTGAAAAGCTGCATTGAGCGATTTATGTCTGCTTGACAGCCAAATAAACTAAAGGTGTTCCAAAACCATTTTTTCCTTCCTAGTATGAATGTGCTTGAAGTTGCATAAGTTGCTGGATGTTTATGGATATTGGCTACTTGTGTAGTAAAAAATCTGTTGAGTTGCACACAGATGCACACAACGCTGCTGAGAAAAAGCAGACTCCCGTTTCTAATAAATACATTACACAGTATCAGATTGGTGCATAGACTTGTATATTGGCTGATAACAATCTAGCACCTGAAGCTGCATGTGAGGCATTTCCAATACTGGTATCTGGGCAACCCTAAAAAAAAAAAGCATTGACTTATCAAGTTTTATGACTAACTTTTTACTGAAGAGTTTTGTTTCTCCCTACCCGGCTTATATATAATGAAAAATCTCTCAGCTTTCAACCCCAGTAAGGTCGACTCATACCTGGGCAAGATATGTGTTCTGTTGGCTCGCTGTTTTGATGGGAGCTGCTCCGACCAGTGAAACAAAACAATGAGCTGCGCACGGCAAAATCATCCAATTCACACACAGGCAGTCAGTCGGTCGATTCAGTGTTAATTAAAAACAGCAATAGCTATATTGTATGCGAACCTGCTAAAACATCCTTCCCACTGCCAGCGACCTCTTGAGTCTTTAACTGTTAAACGGCTAACAAGCTCAGCTAATCAGTAACATCCTAATGCCATTACTGACGAGCCCGCCAGCTGCGTGCAGTATATTCTCTTAAACACGCAGCAGGGACAAGTGTCGTTCTCTTGATCTTGGTGTTGATTTCTGTTATGAGTAAATGTGTTTTTGTCTTTTTGTGTTGTTGTCTTTCAGAAAATGGACTATTTCTGTGCAACAGCTGTGATTCTTTACTCAATCTACCTGTGCTGTGTAAGGTAGGGTCTAAAACACACGACCTACAAATACTGTGACTTTGAGACGGACGTATGGCAGCAGGACAAAAATCACATTTAACTCTGTCACTGATCCATCCCTGAATATTCAACCATGAAGGCACTGATAATGTCAATAGGAGGCAGAAAAAACCTTCTGGTGCTCTTAGGTGTTGGTCGGTGAAAAATTAGTCTGCCTGTAAATTTTTTCTGCTCATGCTGTTTCTGCCTCTCTTTGTCAGAACACTGGGCCTGAGGCGACCCGTGGTGTCCAGCATGGTGGGAGCTCTGCTCATCTTGGCCTTCACTCTGCATGTGTTCTACTTGACCTTTGTCAATTTTGACTATGGCTACAACATGGCTGCTAATGCCACCATAGGTACAGCAGATGCTCACAATGTCACATTAAAGCTTATATTTGGATAGTTATGTCGTTTTGAGCTCTTTTCTATTGATGCGTTGTGCTTATTTATGTGGCGTCTATGCTTACCAGCACTTTCTGAACAACTGAAAGAAAATAATCTTGTTTATTAAATGACCAAAAAATGTCTGGGAGCTCATGTCTTGTGATGATTTTTATTAGCTTGTTTCAAGTCATGTTGATGTGTTTTCACTTGAAGGCATGGTGAACCTCCTGTGGTGGCTTGGTTGGTGCTGGCAGAACCGGCGGACGCTGCCATACTGGTGGAAGTGCGGCCTGGTGGTGCTGCTGCTTCATTGTCTGGCCCTGCTGGAGCTGCTGGACTTCCCCCCAATGCTCTGGATCCTTGATGCTCATGCTGTGTGGCACATCAGCACCATACCAGTCCACTTCCTTTTCTACAGGTTGATCATCTCACCTGCTCAGCATGTGTTTTGTAGCTTTCCTGAAGAAAGAAGTGTCTTTTAATGTTGAAATAGCCTTGAAATTAGAGAGAGGAAATGTTCTTTGAGGTGCGTGTGGATAAATAATTCCGCAATGATTCTTACTTCTTTCTCCCTTCAGTTTCCTGATAGATGACAGCCTCTACTTACTAAACACGGAGAAGATGGGTGTCAAAGTCGAGTAGGAGGAGCTCATCGCCTCGTCACCACGCCTACACCCTCGCACCTCTCCAGTCAGGGCAGCCGGACACCCGAACACGGATGTAGCTCAACCTCCCAGATGACATGCATGACATCACTATGACTTCGATCAAAGTAGACTTTGTTTACATTTTGCTTTTTTTTTTTTTTAACATTTATTTATTTATTTTATATTAATTTGGGGGTAACTACTCTTCTATTTAAGATTGATCACGGTCGATGCTTGCTCTTCACTTTGCCTTGTACTGACGAGTTCCACAGTTCTGTTGCCATTTATCAAAACGACAAAACAAGATGAAGAAAAGGTTTGTCTACTACCACAGTCGGGCCAGTTTTGACTTCCAACTGTGATGATCGATATCTCTGTAAACATCCAGTGAACTCGTGATGACTCTCACCAAACTCTTGGAAGCCTGACACTTTCAGCTCTCACAGATTGCAGTTTGCGGTGGCGGACAATAGAGGGCACCAAATTGTTTTTCCAGGCCATCATGACATCCTCTGTTTGGTTCAGCATGTGTCAGGTTCCATCTGTGCCAAAAGTGGAGTGGCGGACACGGAGAGGTGCCCCTCGTGAAGGGGGTGTGGGGGGGCCTTACAGTAGATTGTTCTAGAGGGAGGGGGAAGGGGGTTTATGTTTGGAGGCTATTCTAGCTGACTGTCTTTTTTTTTTCCTCCTTTATTTTTGTGCCTCTGTTTCACTGCTGCTTTTGTTTCTCGTCTTTTTTTTATCTCAGATTTTCATTTTCATCAGTTGCCTTAGTTGTTCTAATTCTTTTGTTGTTGTCGACCAATTTGTGCTTTATTCTGTCATTGGTTTTGCTTTGCTTACTTGATTTTGAATTTGGGTGGGATATGTTTTTTTTTTTTTTCACCTGGATTGCCTTTTAGTGTGAGGAAGAGAGGAAAATGAATGAGGTAGGAAAAAGAAGCTGCATTCAGTTTTTTGTTGTTGTTTTTTTTTTTTTTACACCACAAGTTTCTAATAAATTCTGGGGTTAGGTGGTGTGTGTGTGAGTGTTTAGGTGTTTGACGCCACTATTTGAATTTGGTTGAATTTCTTGCTGTTGCCTAATACTCCCTAGAAATACACACACACACACACACACACACACAACCAGCTGCTTTACAGATAACTGTCCCATCATTTTAAATACATATAATTCCCTCCATGTCTGCCTTACACACTTTATCAAAACCTGCTTGTCAACACTCAATGAGCCCCCCCCCTTCTCAAGTTGGCCCCAAATCTCTTCAGTCCACACATGTATGCCTTCATCCATCAGCTTCCTTTCCATATGTGCACTTTATGTGTGTCTGTACATTTACAAGCATTCTTTGTTCGAAGTTCTGCCTTTGTGTTTCTGTGTGAGAATATGAACAATGACCAGAGCGCATGTACACGTTGCCTTGACCTGACATTGTGTTGTTTCTGCCATCATAAACTGAATCACTGTGTGTGTGTGCGTGTGTATGAGAGAGAGATCTAGATCTAACTATCTTTTTGTACTGATGAGTGTGAGAGAGTGTGTGTATATACTGTATATGTGTTGGAGGTTTGCTGCGTGAGTGTGTTCGGGTAAATTTAGCATTGCTGACAGCCTGTGATGGGGGTGGGGGAAGACTGAGGACTAAAGACACAGAGAGGTTGTCAAAGGTTTGGGTGGCATGAAGATTCCTGAAATCGTGCAGAGATACTGACCTCATGAGATCAGAAACATATAGTTAATATTTTATTTTATGTTATTGGCCAAAATTGTCTATATTTTCTCAGATATAGTAATGTTTATGAAGCACTGACGTTCATTAAATGGTGTCCGGGGGGCAATTATTACTATACGTATATATATATTAAGTTCAAACCAGAATATCCCACTTTAACAAAAACTGATTTCACTTCTCATAAAATCGCGGTAAATTCAAAAGTAAAAGTACTTCGTCTTCTGATAAGAAACTTGTTCAATCATTACATTGTATCTGCTTTAATAAGTTTAAGATTTCCTGAAGAATGAGCCTATCAACAACTGCAAAGTTTGGCTCTGTTGATCATTTCATCGCTCATTTCCTCCTTCCTTACTAGCAGCCACATCCCTCCTGTTCCCTCACTCGTCTGCTGCCCCCTGCCTGCTGCCTTGTGTACCATCACCTCTCCAACTCAGAGCACTTTCCTCCACCTCTCATCCAGTATTTGACCAAAAAAAAACAAACAAAAAAAAACAGGAAGAAAAAGAACAAATAAAGATGTTCTTTCTTGATAAGGAGCAGGTCTTGTTGTGTCTTTCTTTCCCTACTTAAGTCTTTCTGTTGTGTAATTTTGATTCTCTTTTTCAATAGTTTGTTTTCCTGGTATTGTCATTTTGCATAAAAGTGAGAAGAGAACAAGAATAATATTCTGGGAATACCAATGACTAAAAGCAAACACTGTTACATGGGTAAAGATGCCTTTAGAGATGTACTCCCCCTCTATCAACATGCCCCCTCGTTGCCCAGTTCTTTGCATTTATTGCCTGTTTTTTGTAAAGCACAGCACATTAATCATTTTCCTACTTGAATGCAATGGTAAAATTATGCAGATCATTTATTTAGGCAAAAGTTTTAATGTTAAAAATACTCCATTACGAGTAAAAGTTCTGCATTCAACTTGCAGCTGTAAATACTTGGGTTATATTTTACTGTTGTTGCTGGTCGAGCTTATTTCATAAGCCTCACATAAAGTTTGGTTTAGTTTACTGGTTTCCAGTGCGACTGTGGTGATGACTAATAGGGTAGATAGGAAGAAAAAACAAAGTTCTACAGAAGAAATCGTTCTGTTTTTGGAAATTTATCTAACCTTGGAATTTTTCTGAGCAATGTCGGATCATTTTACCTTTCTTGGACCTCAAAAAATCATTTGAAATGAAACCATTTGACAAGTGGAGAGAGGAAACGTGTCTTTGGTGAAACTAACAACTTAAATTTAAAACATGACAAGGGGGCGCGACCAGATACAGTTTAGTTTGTAAGATGTCACAAGCTGGAAAATTTGAAAGTTGATGGTTTCACACAGGGTATACGTTGTATGTTATAAGCTCACTGCTTCTGTTTATTTATAAATTTTAATTTTTAGAGTAATTAGTAACTACAGCTGTAAAATAAGTGCAGTTAAGTAAACTTACCCCTGAAGATAGTGAAGTGAAAAACTCAAGTATATTAATCGTATTTATAGCAAGACTGCATGACCCAAATTTGCACCGTGCCACTTTTCTGCCGTGATGATTTTTTTTGTTTGTTTCTTTCCCGTGCGCTGCCCATAATTCTTCCTCTCCACTTACAAGTATGAAGAAATGTATGCTCGGCCTTTCTAACAGTAGACTACAACGAAGGTGCTTTGAGAGAGCGTCCTTCCTCCTGGACATAAAAAGTGTCTCCACAGAAAGTGACATGTTCACTTTCTCATTCATCCCTTCTGTCTTCCAGTGCAGCCTGAAGGTCCAGCTGACCTTGGACCATTTGTTCCAGTATTATATGTTCAGATTCTTTGTAAGCTGCCATTATGTCTCTAATATCAAATGGACAGATTCCTCTACGCCTGTGTGTGTCATGCCTGTTGATCTCAGTAAGCTGTGAGATGATAACTGTCCAAAACAAGCCTATTCTTGCACTTTGTGCAGTAGTTGTCTTTGGACTCTCTCACACAGAATCTCTCATGCTCTTGCTGGCCTTCTCCTTTTTCACCTTGCGTGGTTCCCAATAAATAATACTATTGTATGAGTCTAGGTGAATTATATCCAACATTTTGATTTGTATTGTAATGTTATATGTGTATTTTTAAGGAAACTGACTTCCAAATGCATGGGGGTTTTTTTAGCAGATATGGAGACTTTCATGTTTTTACATAGGCAGCACACCTAATCAAAGCCTGAAAAATGCTCATAAACTTTGGTTTAATTCATTTTGCAGAAGTTTACAGCTAAGGAAATTGTACAACCAGAATTCTAAATTGGCACAGCCCCTCGAAGGCCTGCAGCACAGTGACTTATTCTGTGGGAACCAAACATTTAAGCAGGACCAGTAACCCTTGTGGAAAGTCTGGGACGTGTGTTCTGTGTGGCTCACTGAGAAGCTTTTTTGTTGTGCTCTTGATTGCTCTGTGCAGTAGGTTGGACTCTGACCCTGGCTGCTGTGGGTGGGGCGAGTGGATTGATTGGGATGAATAGAGTTGATTCTTCCTCCTTTAACTCCTGATATGAGACAGTGAGGAGAAGGGCATGAGAAACATGAAGATGCTCCAAAATTTCCCTTTTAGCACACAAAAATCCACTGATAAAGAAAGTGTATTGGAATATTCCTGATTATTCTTGAGTTTACAACGTAGAGAGCACAACACTTAATAGTAACCCAGATATTAGATTCATTCATGGGTAAGGTAATGTGTGTAAATTGTGTGTATTGTAAAAACTGTTTGGCTTGAATGATCTCAAGCATTCCTTCATTAATCAATGATTAATGAGGTCATAAATAACAGCTTCAGAGAAGCCATAGCTTTTTGTTTAGTCGTTGTCCTCCTACTCTGGAGGAATAATATTCTGATATCTTTTTGTTTACTAAGTTTCCACAAGTAAGTATAGTAGCACATTTGTGGAAATACTTATATACAGTTTGGCAGTCTTAATGCTTTACTAGAGCACAGTTAGTTTTCTGGTAATTATACTTCTGCTCCACATCACTGCAACCTGATTTGCAGTGATAGTTATGAGATTAAGCTGTCAGTTTTAAAGGGTGCCAAGCAGCCTATTTAAAGATCCCTTGCAGCAGTGGCAGATTCAGGGCCAAAAAAAATAAAATGAAAATAAAAAGGCCAGCAGCGTGCAAGAAGTTTTCTAGCATGTAAGGCAGCTCATGTAGCATTGTGTTTTCTATACTTAGGGGGCTTGGGGAGACTCATTGGTTTTATCTAACTAAATTTCGGGGGACCAGTATTGCACCCAACCAGAGCGCCCTCTTGCACGTTGAGTACGTATGACAAAGTTCTTTATGGTGGCCCAGTCTGCGTCAGTTTGTCTCTGTGTGCCTCTAAATGGTTAAAAAAGTGATAGTTCCTTGTGTGGTTCTGTAACAGTGGTTACTGCAGTAGTTATACTTTAAATCTGGGTCACATAATAAAACAGTTTTAATCTTAAACACGGGTTGGGACCGCTGATGGAGTGACAACTGTGACATGCATTCATTTTTTTTATTGGTGGAATGTAACTGAGCACATGTGATCAAGTACTGTAGCCTATTTATGCACAAATTTAAGGTAGGCCTCACTGTACTTGAATATTTGCTTGCATGACGCTTCATAGTTCGAGCTATTCTATTACATTTTAGAAGTGGGTTAAATAGCCTATTGTACCACTTATTTACTGGTTGCTTCACAAATCATATTTTTGCAGTAAAAGTCATGGGACACTTTTGGATGTGAATTCCTCCCCCAGCAGTGAGCAGTCTGCCCCGCAGAAGACTCAGTTTGAAATGAGGGCGGGCTGAGTCAACGTGCCACTCCCCGCTCAGGCCTTCACGGACGCGCGCCTCTGCTCCTGCGCGCGTCACGCTCCACTACCAACAGGCACGGAATTTCCAGGCAGGGAGGAAGTCACTGAGATTGGGAAACGAACGACTCCAACGGTGGCAAAAAAAAACCTAACCTGGACACTAGAGGAAGTCGGAACACAGCAACTTCTCATTGGAAACAGTAAAAGACTGTAACTTTTAAATATGGACTAGTGGTGCCGGGTCGCAGCAGATGGAGGCGGCGAGAAGTTTGCTGTTTGTCGGGGCCGTGCTGCTCGGAGTGACAGGCGCGTTGGGCAGAGAAGGTGGGTGAATTTAACAGGTTTTCTCGCCTTTAATGGCCCCGCTGTCAGCAGAATAGACACTCTGTCTTAAGGAAATATTATAGTTAAGTATGTGGGTTATATTTAAGTAAACATTCGAGCTTCAGCGTGGCCCAAAGAGGTTGATATTTCTGGCTGGGAGCGCATTCCTCCGTGAGTCCGCAGCCCTCGTCACTGCCGAGGCTCGTGGGGTTCATGAGGCGCTGATAAGCAAAAAAAAAAAAATCACACCTGTCACGAAGTCGCCTCAGCTGAAATCCACTGTTTGGACTAAAACTCCTATGTGGCAACTTGAAGCACGCGTTTGTTGCGCAAATAAACACCGCGGGAAGATGGTGGTAGTAGTAACAGGTAAGAAATGTGAGAACCTGCTTTGCAGCTTGGGGACACATAGAAGCGCTGGCTGACTCGCGCGTGCAGGCGGACGTTAGGCTGGTTTGTAGCTCTCTTGTAAACAACAACAATGCTACAACAACAGACGGTGCATTGTGAGCGCCAGGGATCATGACGATGTCAATTATTCACTTCTGGCTCTAAAGAGGACATTGTCTGATAGAGGGCCACTTGTCACACTTTGGAGCCTGAGTGCGTGCCAGCAAAACAAGCGCTAACTTAAAGTGCAAACAAGTGCATTTTTGCAGGACAGTCCAAGAAATAATGTTTTTGTTTCAAGTGTTTTATGCTGTATGAGCATTTAATGGTTTGTTAATATGTTTGATCTTATCTTTTCTTAAAAAAAAAAAGTTTAATTGTGACCCTTTGTAAAATCATTTTCTCCTTTACAGATAAAAACAGTTGATAGATGCTACCTTGATAGCCTAAGTTTTGCAGTATTTTTAGTAAATAAATGCAAACATTTGTCAATTCCAGATTCCCACATGGCACAATTTCCTGCTTTGCCTCCTCTTGCATTATGTTACATTGATTTTACTATTTTTTGTGGTTTAAACCAAAGCAATTTCAAAATATTGCTCAGGACTCTAGCAAATTTTTCGTTATTTTTTATGTCTGAAAGGCCAGCAGTTCATCTCAGTCATGAAAACAATCCTTATTTGCAGCTCTAGTTCATAGTTATAGTTTGTCTAGCCTCTCTATATTGGCTGAGCTCTGTCCAAAGTGGAATCAGATATCAATAACCCTGGTCGGATGATTTTAAAAGCATTTAACGTGTCACAAACTAATGGCAAAAATATTGACAGTTAAGAATTCCTCACAATACAGCCTTTATTGACATGTGCTTGACTGTTTTCCATCGACATGCCCTGGTAAAAAATCCAAGCGCTGCTGGTGAAGTAGGCCAATGCATTGTTTTAGTGAGTAATGAAGCTTCTTTTACTTTTATTAGCTGCTGCCCCCACAGCCATCACCGCTGCACACACACAACAAACAAAGCCAGTAGTCACAGGTAAAGTGATTTCCAAATACATCTGCATTG
Source organism: Naso thynnoides (assembly GCA_029783665.1). Classification (NCBI taxonomy): domain Eukaryota; kingdom Metazoa; phylum Chordata; class Actinopteri; order Acanthuriformes; family Acanthuridae; genus Naso; species Naso thynnoides. The sequence continues at coordinate 12,112,625 of JAQLOL010000014.1, read as the reverse complement.
TTGGTGGGAACAGGTTAGTGCACTTTACTCCACAGTGTTGATCTCTGAAGCATCAGGTCAGCGTGAGCGCTCTGATTGGTCCATGATCTCAAAGTTAGGTAATGCATCACGCACAAGTGGTAAGTCTCACTTCAGTTGTTAAGTATTGTTCCAGTAATGTTTTTGTCCTCACTCACACACACACACACACACACATAACGCAAACAAACACACACACACCCTATGGCCAACAAGTGTATGATTTCAAAGGTCAGCAGTGAGGTGTTTGTCCTTGTGAGTGAATTATTTCAACAACCAGGCCCAGAGCATCCAGTGATTGTGTATGTTTGTGTGTGTGTGTGTGTGTCCGTCCGGTGGCCTCAGTATCCACAGAGTTCATGTCCTTGTCATGCTTCAGTGCATCCATTGAGCGAAACTGGCTGCAAAGTGATTAAGTCCCTCTCAATGAGGCTCAGTGGCAGGTTAACTCAGCCGGCCGTGACTCACCAGAAGAGGCTGCGCGTTAGTGATCTAACTCACTCTGAGCTGAGGAGGGGGCCATCTTCATTCCCAGCCTCAGAGCAAACTGTCGACACTTCCTGTGTGCTTTTATAGGGTTTGAGTTGCACATTCTCAGTCTGCATTTATTAACGTTTATCTGTACAGTTTTGGAATAAATGTCGACACCCTTGTTAGGAGTAACAACCTCTTCATGTAAATGGAAAAAAGACCTTTTATCTGCACTTTAGAGGAAAACATTTTAATTGTTTGAATTCTGTATCTGCATGTAATTGCAATGGTTTGAGTCCAGTCTGGTCTCTTCATCACGTCACCTCTCTTTCACTACAGTCAAATCTTTTATTTACAGTATCCTTTATTTATAGTAGTGTTATTTGTTGTAACTAATTGCTTTAACAGTGGTCAATAAATCATCTAGTATTGTGTTTTAGATCAGTTACAAAGGGTGGAGTTGCAAAGTTGTGGAGTCAATTATTCAGGTCATTTGTACAAATATGACCAAGTATAAATGGCGGCTTATTCTTACAATAATTTCATTTCACTTGGTATCACTTTAGAATTCATTGCAGTAAACAACAATTTCCACACTGGATAATATGATGTGTAGTTACACTTAAATAATGTAGCTGTGCCTTGTATTGTCCCTTGAGGGATTAATAAAATGTTGTGTATTGACCTGAATAAATATTGTGACTCTGGTCAGGGCAACATACCAGAATTTCTTGTTCATCTATCACTGAAATAATATTGTGGAACTTGTTGTCGGTAACCTGACTCATAACACAAAATCTAATCCAGTTCTTTAATATAACACCAAAAGGCCATTTTACAGTCAGATTTCCTGCAGGAAAAAAACATTTACTTGAGATTGCAAGTTGAAAATGGCAACTGCAGAGCAACCTTCCATTATCATATTGACCAAAGTGATGAGCAAGAACCATGCAGTTGAACAGCTGTATACACGTTCTGTACACAGATCTAATGTATGCTGAGAGATAACTTAGATTTGCATTTACAAGCAGCTGCAGATGCTTTCAAACTGTAGCAAATGTGTCAAAAAGTATGCAGACGACAATCTGATGAAGTGGTGTTGTATATGTTTGTTGTTGTTGTCTATGCATGACTGGGTGAATGAGTGAGGAGATCATATATGTGGTTTCAGTACCGTAGAAATCCTGTTCTGCTTGTCTGTTGAGCAATACCTGTTCTTTCTGCCTCGACCGTAGAGTGAAGGGAAAGAAAGAATGTGTTCAGGGAGGTTGGGAGAAATTTGAAGATTATGCAAGACATGTCGCTAGGATTAGCGTTGCATTAGAATGGGGACTGACATGTTAAATCTGAGGGATCATACACTGGCAGCGAAAGTCCTCTTGGATCAGCTCGTTCTATTTGTGTTGAGCTTTGAAGGGATCTGATCCATTAGAGGAGAGCCGAGGCCTGAGGATTCTCTCCGGTGTGGCGCTCTGCAGGATTTTTCCCACTGCGGTTCAGTCTTACTCCTGCAGGAGCATCCGCCACCGCGTTCATGTCACTTACCGTACACACAGTGGTAAACACACTTGCACACTCCCTCCCTCTGCTAACTGGCATGCTGCCACACGCAGGTGTGGCTTCAAGCTGACTCTCAATTTACAGAAAGTGTGAACACTGATACAAAACACAGCCCGTTTACAGTTTGCAAATCCTCTCTTGCGGGAAGCCAGATTAAGATCAAACCAATCACGGTTAATTCTACAAGATAAAGTCTGTTATGACAAACAACACTGGGAACAAGCAACTTGCTTTGTTTTGTATTATGTGATTACATATTTAATATCTTTGGGTTGTGGCCTTTTTATTTGACAAAACAAGCAAAGTGAAGTTGATGGCCTGCGGTCTGCCACTAGAGGTCTCAGTCAAAACAGTGACAATAAAAGACGCAGTTTGATGATGTTGTGAAGTAATTTTACGTTACACAGGCACCATTGAAGATATAAATCTTTCTAATTGACAAATGCAGAAATGTTCACAAGAGGTAATGTTTTAAAGTCATGTGTAGTTATGATTGCCGGGGGGGGGGGGGGGGGGGGGGGGGGGGGGGGGGGGGGGGGGGGG
>JAQLOL010000014.1:12092552-12103135 GCA_029783665.1 Naso thynnoides | reverse complement strand
CGATCTGTTTAGTATGCTCTAATGGCCTCCACAGTCACCAGATCTCAATGCAATAGAGCACCTATGGGATGCGATGTAATGGGAGGTTTGCAGCATGAATGTGCAGCAACATAGACCACAAACACTGAGGAATGTTTCCAGTCACTTGTTGAATTCATGTTACAAATTCAGGTTGTGCAGAGCAAAAGGGGGGTCCTCCCAGTATTAGAAAGGTGTATCTAATAGATTGACTTGTGAGTGTATACAGTAGCTCTCCAAAAGTTTAACATGGGAAAACAATTTCACACTATGTGGCTCAAATGTGAAGTTATGCGTTCTCTGTATGCATGGATGGTGCTTTAGTGAAGGTGATTATGATTTATGTTGCATGCTCAGATACATCACATGATGGCAATGATGTAAAGTAACCTAACCTGTTTAAGCTGTACCTTGTTGTTTTCGATACGACTGGGATTTGTGTCACTGAATCCGGCTTGGTTCATTTAGAAAATATGAATCATTCATATCTCTCCTTACTTAAGTTCTAGACTTGAGGAGATCCAGATGTTGCTTAGTAGAGTTACCTGGTTCTTTCTGTAGCTATTGCAAAAGTTTTATTCAACTTTTTGTCATCAAGTGGGACCTCTAATGCTTAACATGTTCTACACAGCAATTTGGAAGATATTGCCACAACAGCCAATTATATAGTTCTTGATTTGATTGAACATGAAAATTAAAAAATTACAAACCAAAAAGATTTTTTGTACAGGAGGCTCTGTTTGGATACACCACAATGTATTTATTTCTATGCTGATGATGTTCTGGTTTATTCAGATGAATGTTGGTCATTCTTTCCCCTTTATAATGGGAATCTGCAGTTCAGTTTAATTTTTGGATTTAAAAGACCAGTGTGTAGGATTAAGGGTATCTATTTCTAGAATATGACAGAAACTGAATGTAATATTCATCCTTATTGTATGCATCATAATATTTGTTCATTTTCGTTACCATAGAATGGGCCACTGTAGGTTCTCCTACATGCTTGGGAGGGAGGAGTGAGCAGAGTCGGGCGCAGTCTGCAACTTTATAAATGGATGCAACTAAGTGTTACGCTCTGGATGTTTATGCTAAATTCATTAAAGCTATTGTTATGGTTTGTATTGCAGTGTGTTACGGGTTGGGTATGGACAACCTAGGCGTCATGGACAACCATAGCGTCACTATGGTTACGTCTTCTAATGTGGGTCAGTTCAACAAGTGCAAGAAAATTTTCGGTAGTCTTGCCTTCCTCCCTCAGAGCTTTGAAAGGTAAGATACACAGGCCAAAAGACATTAAATGAAAAGAAATTTAAAAATAATAATCTCATTTAAGCTTAACAATCATGTGCTGATTAGTGAGCATACATGACAGCTTGAACCCAAGATTTCATGCTGCTCGCACCGCATCCATCCAGCCTTTCAAATGTCTGCGCTCAGAGCAACATTGTGAAATATTCTTTGTGCAAGTTAAGTGGAAAGTTGCCACTCAAGCCAAACCCTTCAGATTAAAGTACTTAAATGTACGTCAGACTCACATGAATGTTTTCATCTTTTCAGTATCTTTGTGTAAACAAAGAGGAAACAAAAACAGGTTTTGTGTCTTTTGTCTTCCTTGTGTTTCATGTAATTTAAATAAAAACTAACATGTCGTTTAAAAAAATGTAAAGAATAAAAATGGTAGGATTTTACAGTGTACAGTTGTAATATATACAGTATATATTGAACTAGTCAGCTGAGTCACCAGTGCTCTATGGATGTTAAATAAAAGGTTTGCGGCTCGGCCTACGTGACACCATCAGAAGCTGAGATGCAATGTTCCTGATAAATGATCTTGCAGGTGCCAACCATTCACAACAAAAGTGTGAAATGTAAATACAGACTTGAGATAACCTGCAACACTGAAGGTTTTATCAGTGAATAGAAAGAGAAGTATGTTCTTCAGAAATAATTAAATGACATACTGCCTCTTGTTGTGTGTGAGCTTTTCATTTTATGATGTCATTGTGCAGGGACTTAGTGACCAACACGTCAGGCCTGACCCTCGAACAGCTGAGCGCCTTTAAGATGCTGGAGGAGATCACAGGTATTGAGCACTGAGTCAGAAAGTGTTTGTTGAACTCTTTTTGTTTTTACCAAGAAATAAAATCAGGTTAGGGCCATATATCCATAGTGGGTGTTGTTACTGAATGCCAGTTTTGTTTTTCGTCAGTTGTTCCCAGTAAGGAGAGAGTGATGCTTTTCTGCCGGAAAAAAGAACATTTTGTTAACAACTTAAAATTGTTCATGATTCAAAACTGATGGAAATATGATTTCTCAGGGTCTTCATAATTGTCCGTATACCTTACATAGAAGCCTGGTAAACAGCATAATGAGTTTTCTCTTTTAGAGAATGTTTTTTAGTATATTTGTCTGATTTTGCTGTGCAGGTTATTTGTACATCGATGCCTGGCCAGAAGAGTGGGCCAACCTGAGTGTGTTTGAGAACCTGAAGGTGATCAGAGGCAGAATGCTCTACAAGTAAGACCTTTTTTAGAGTTTTTATGCAGCTTGCCCCAGAAAACTTTGTTATGCTTGTTTTGCAGTCTTCTGTTTTTGTTTGTGCTTCTTGTTTTCCCAATTATGTCTCTGGTTCAGTTGAAGATGTTTGTTTCCTTTCAGGGTTATAAAGACTAATTATTAGCCAGCACAGCTGCTTTAACTTGCAGTACACGCCAGCCATAATAAAAGTAAAAGTGTATGGGATGCAATCTAGTGTGGCATGCTAAACACGGCCATACTGACAAATGAGAGATCTGCTTATCTGTTTTATAACAAGGTCAGACATTATGGTCAGTTGTTAAGGTAATGAGTCTTGTCGTTTTTTTTTTTTTATTAAAGAGTCATTCTTGCTGTTTTTTCTTTAATGTGTGTTGTTCATCTGCTTTCTTGTGCAGTATTATTTCTTTCTAAGTGACCTCCTAAAAATTCCAGGACTACTTCATTCACTTGTATTAATTCTTTTATTTTATCTCTAATTTGTTTTTCAAATTCTGTTCAGGGGTGTGTTTTCACTCGCCATCCAGAATCTACGCATCCAGTCTCTTGGGTTGCGTTCACTACGCAGCGTCAGCGGAGGTTTGGTCCTATTGCACAACAACTCTCACCTGTGCTACACCAATTCATTACCCTGGGCGAGTCTCCTGCATCCCACCCAGGGACCCCACCGCATTGTCAGCAACAACCAGGACCCCAAAGTCTGTGGTAGGTGAACATGGCAAAGCCGCGGTTCATTAAAGTTACCTCGGATTGAACTTTGATCAGACACCTGTCACTTGGCAGCTGTCTCCAGTTGAGATCAACACCTTGATCAGCCTCACTTCTGTTTATTGATTGTTTTCTGAAATGGTTTTTGAACAACATTTATTGATATTGTTGCAAAAGATGAGGCAAATGATGCTTTTCTTTACAGCCTTTTTAAATGTTTCTCTTTGCTTTTTTCGTGGTTTTCATCTATAAACAAGACAGATTCAAACTTGGCAGCTTTAGCTTCCACAAAGCTGAGAACACACTTGCAACACTGTGATAGTGTCAGTGCGGAGAAGATGTCAACACAAAGGTCATTGTGCATCATGCTCTGTTCTGTCTGTCTTCAGAGGAGGAGGGGCGTGTTTGTCACCCACTGTGTGAGGGGGGCTGCTGGGGACCGGGCCCCAGCCAGTGTGCGTCCTGCAAGACTTTCCAGCGTGGCACTGAGTGCGTAGACCAGTGTGACATCAATCAGGGGTAAGAAACTTTGTGTGCGTGCGTGTGCGTGTGCGTGTGCGTGTGCGTGTGCGTGTGCGTGTGCGTGTGCGTGTGCGTGCGTGTGTGTGTGTGTAGGGGGGGACTGCACTAAATTAATTAAGAGCATAGTAATAATATTCCAGATAATACAGTTTAATGTGTGTCAGATAAGTTCCAAGTAAAGAAGCAAAACAAATCATGTATTAAACCAAAGTGTAATGTGAGCGGGTTTATGTAAGGGTAACTGGATCGGCAGCTAAAACTAAATGCAAAGTATGCATAATAAATCATTCTGAACCCTTTAACTTTATTGTACCCGTTAGCAGCTATAGATCATTGGCAGAGCAAATACTTGTGATAACGCTGATGGCTGAACATTTAGATAATCTAAACCTTGACTGCTTTTGGTACTGTGAAGTATATGCATGTTTTCAAGATGACACAGAAATCAGTAGAGATCTATTTTGAAGTTGTTAGCTTGTGATTGCCTGCACTGCAGTTTACATGTGCATACTTCACACAGTCCAAAAGACTAAAGTATCCTATTATTAAACTCATGCTACTCAAAGAGCAGGACTAGATTTCACAATCCACAATCTGAAACTATTATCATTTTCTCATCCAGCTTGTGCAAAGAAATAGAAAAAGTGTATTTTCCAAAATGTCAAACTATTTCTTTCTCAGAAGAATATCTTGATAGGGTCAATTTGTAAACACAGGCACATTGTGGTTCAGAGAACAGGTCAGCCTGTGCAGGTCATCTGGCAAAGCTAACAGCGGCAGTTATTTGCAGCTGGAGGCCCCCTTTCTAAAACTGTTCGTCCTTATGACAGCGTCAGGTGCTTGAGATAAAAGCATTTAACAGATGCCAGACTGTGTAACGTGTGTTATGTCACATTCACTCTGTGCTTGGGCTGCAGGTCCGTGCGTGAATATGCAGATGAATCCAAGTGTGTCGCCTGTCACGCAGAGTGTCGGCCTCTCAATGGCTCTGCCTCCTGTCATGGCCCGGTAAGATGTTTATTTATTTATGTGTTTGTTTATTTGACAGGGACAGTGCACAGCTCTTAGCTGTATCAGACTTAGCTACAAGCTGATTTTCATCTGTAGTTTATGTTCATGTTACTTACAGTCTTTCTGTCTGTGCTGTGCTGAGTGGTTTCATTTGATGGGTTTCATTCCAAAGTAAAATCTGAAAATGCCTCATCTATGTATCTCTAATGAGTTCAGACATCGCTCCTCAGTGTTATGTGATCCTTTAGTATCACAGTGTGTAGTGTACCAAAAATGCAATTGTCAAAACAAGTTGCGCTGAAATGACCGGAAATTAACAGCAATGAAGGCAGCATTGAAAAAATTAGTTGTGATCTGGAAATGTGCCCCATGGTCCAGGACATTAGCCACTGAGTTCAGTCCTTGCTCGGGGCCTTGGTTGCACGTCATTCACTTTGCTCTTGCATCACATTTTGTAACATGTCATTACCATAAAATGATTAAAAAATGGCAGAAACATTATCTAGATAAAGTCACTCCTTTATACCTGGGTGTTTTTTGTGCAAACAACTTTGTGTTCGACTTAAAGGGAAATTTTTCTACCAGCTGGTATTATTACAGCATGGGTAGTTCGTGCAAGCCAACTATTTTAAACTTCCTGCCATTGTTCCTGCAGCCAGAGCTCATTTGCTGGCAACAGTCTTTTTGCTCTGTTTTGCATTTTTCAATGCTGGCTTTACGGACACAAAGATCACAGAATTAGATTTTTCAGAATGAGAGATGCGCATCTTTCCAGCAGTGTAATACCTAAAATATTTCCCTCTGTGCCCTTAGGGTGCAGAACATTGTGCAGAGTGTCGAAACTTTCAGGATGGTGAGTTTTGTGTTGATCACTGTCCCAGCGGCGTGAAGGAGGATCAGCAAACTGTGTGGAAGTATAGCAACGCTACGGGACACTGTCTGCCCTGCAACACCAACTGCACACTGTCGTAAGTAGACAAACATCACACACACACACACACACTGCGTACACACAATGGCAGCAATTTCACATCTACATCTTCTTTGTTTCAGCTGCACTGTGATGGACGAGAGAGGCTGCCCCATCGATACCAGGACAGGGTGAGCTCCTCTTTTTAACTTCCTTTTGGCTCAACTTTTATTCTGGATAAAATTAAGCAAATATAAACAGAATTTTCTCAGATCTTCTTCTGAGGAATCTGTGTTGACCTGTTTTTCTCTGTTTAGACCGGGTACCACCATCGCGGCTGCAGTGGGTGGAGTAGTGCTGTTCTTCATCCTGCTGGCACTGCTGGTTTTCTACCTGAGGAGACAGAAGAAGCTGAAGAGGAAGGAGACAATGAGGAGAATCTTGCAGGAACATGAGGTGGGCACAAATACACATACGAATGATTTAGACTTTGCCGGAAGGTCAATGCCAAAATTTAATAAGATGTGCTTGACTGTTTAAAATTAAAATTCAGTTCACAATTTCATTTTTAGACACATTTGCATGAAACTAACGTTCCCATGGAACCACGTATGATTTAGAAATTACCTACCAACATCTGTGTTTCTTGCAACAGAATCACACAAGATAAGTTAAGTCTGCATTTTAGTTGAATTTACTGACGTTATCCCCGGATATGATGACAAGGTTTAGCTTCAGAGCAATGAGCCATCTGAATTTGCATCCATAACTTGGTTGATCTCTGCAACTTTTACAAAGTGTTAAATGTCTCCAGGTGAAAGTAATCTCATGTAAATAGGGTATTATGTTCTCCTTGGGTGTTGTAATGTGTAATGAAGGAATCTGCCATCTTCTTCCTTCATGTGCACAGCTGGTGGAGCCTCTAACACCCAGCGGTGCGTCTCCTAATCAGGCTCAGATGCGCATACTGAAGGAGACTGAGTTGAAAAAGCTCAGGGTTCTGGGTGCAGGGGCCTTTGGTACTGTGTACAAGGTATGTAGCCAGTTCTCCAACAATACAACAGCATCTGTCATTTAGATGTTGGTGAGAGTTTTCTCATGGTGTTAATGTTTTGTTTCAGGGCGTGTGGGCTCCTGACGGGGAAAATGTAAAAATACCTGTGGCTATCAAGGTGTTGCGAGAGAACACATCACCAAAGGCCAATAAAGAGATCCTGGATGTTAGTGAAAGCAGCATGCACACACAGTTATTTACAGCGCTCGCAAATAGTTTTCTCAGCACCTCAACATGTCTTCGCTGTCTTCCCCAGGAGGCATATGTGATGGCAGGAGTGGCCAGCCCCTACGTGTGTCGTCTGCTGGGAATTTGTCTCACCTCCACCGTGCAGCTTGTCACTCAGCTGATGCCGTACGGCTGCCTGCTTGACTACGTCAGGGAGAACAAGGATCGCATCGGCTCTCAGTTCCTCCTCAACTGGTGTGTCCAGATCGCCAAGGTATGTAAACAGGAAGCAAGGTGTCATGTTTTTGTTGGTTTAGGTGCACATACTTGCACTACTCCTTGTAGTAGTAGAAATAAAGTGTACTTACTTCTTGGTAAAACAGAAGTGTCTGGATGTTGCTGATGATCTTATTTTTCTTTTCAAATTTGATGTGGTATCAGCTTGTATATTTGTGGCCACATGGATTTGTGGGTGATGGATATGTGTGTGTGTGTGTGTGTGTAGGGGATGAGTTATCTGGAGGAAGTGCGGCTGGTCCACAGAGATCTGGCTGCCCGCAATGTTCTGGTTAAGAACCCGAATCATGTGAAGATCACCGACTTTGGTCTGGCCCGTTTACTCGATATAGACGAGACTGAATATCACGCTGACGGAGGGAAGGTAAGAAAAGGCTGCGACTTTCCAAGCATCTGCGCTGGAAACATTCCCACGTTTTTAATTGTTAGTTTAATCTGGTGTTCTTATCCGTGTGTCTAGGTGCCGATTAAATGGATGGCTCTAGAGTCAATTCTGCACAGGAAGTTCACTCATCAGAGTGACGTCTGGAGCTACGGTCAGCATCACTCGGGGCTGGAAATGACTTTTAAAATCAGAATGTTTAAAAAACTGTAGAGCCATTTTTTGAAATCCTGCATTGCTGTTTAATAAAGCTGCAGAGTTGGTTTCTTGGTTGTTCTAATGAAGCACTATACTGCAAAATGTATGTATGGTTTTAATAAAGTGTATGTATAGTTTTAATAAAGTAAAAATATACTTTCTTTTACTAATTTTGCTTACAAGATTCAAATAATGGGCAGTAAGTTTTTGAACAACAAACAGTTATAGTGTTGATTGTGATGTTTTAGAAAAGTAGTTGGAAAATATGCAATGAACGGTTTTCCAAACTGCTACTCAAAAGTCATGCTGCTGTTGTTAATCCTCAAACATTTTCTTCTCAGTGGTGACAGTCTGGGAGCTGATGACGTTTGGTGCGAAACCGTACGACATGATCCCAGCCAGAGAAATCCCAGATGTTTTAGAGGGAGGAGAACGGCTTCCTCAACCCATCATCTGCACCATCGACGTCTACATGATCATGGTCAAATGTCAGTAGATGCAGTATGATGATTTGAACCTATAGATAGGATGCATAGTAAACAAACTGAATATAACCTTAATTTATCTGATCTGTCAGTGATAGTGTTATGTTTTACGTAGTTACTATTATTTCTGTGTGTTTGCTGTGAGAGTTGCAAATGATTGATTGACATCTTGGTTTTAATTTTGTACGGCAGGTTGGATGATTGACCCAGACAGCAGACCGAGGTTTAAAGATCTAGTAAATGATTTCAGTGCCATGGCCAGAGATCCACCTCGATATGTAGTCATTCAGGTATGATTGTGTCGAGTTGCCAATGTTTAACACTGTGTGTAACTGCGCCTACAGTACATTATCCTGTAATGCTCATGTCACGTACACTGTGGCATGTAAATTTTCGTGAAACCTTGCGGCAGTGCAGCATTTTTTGGCCTGGTTTTCCATGAAGAAGAGGCCAGTAAGTGATCATTAGATTTTTACATTCATACTATCTTGTTCATCCACATTGTTTTTCTGTCCCACAGAACGATGAGCAGATGAGCATGTCCAGCCCAGTGGACAGCCGGTTCTTCCGGATGCTTTTGGAGGAGGAGGGGAACAATATGCGGGAACTGCTGGATGCTGAGGAGTATCTGGTGCCTCAGCCAAACCTCTTCCCCAGGACTCAGGGAGACGGGACTCCAGCCAATGGGCCATCCAGACACCAGTCACACAGGGTCAGTGGTTCAAGAGTTTTCATGCTAACATGCTTAATTAAGAAGGCTGTGTTAGAGTGTAACCCCAGATCTGTGCAATATGGATCTGGATGGGATGAATACTCTAGAATCTATTTCACATTCGTGGTTTATCTGTCCTCTGTCTCTAGCAGAGCAGAGATCAGGGCTTAGACGTCGATCCCTCCATCGCCGGCGGCCCTCGGAGCATGTACTCCTCCTTGAGCACTCTTGCCCGCAGCCAGTACCCAACTTTACCTTTGGGAGCCAGCACCTCCAACGGCCTGTGGACCAATCAGTACCCAACGCTGGCTCGCAGCCCCTCGGCCGGAGACCAATCTGACTCTGTCTTCCTGGATGGTCCTCCGGATGACCTGTCCCTGCCCCCAGCCAGCCCTGGACGCTACTGAAAAGACCCCACCTACTCCAACGGGAGCCAGGGCGACCTGGAAACAGACGGGCCAAACGGCTTCCACAATCCTCATCAGCTTCATCACTCACTACCCAGACGGAGTCATGGGCATACCCAAAATCATGCCTTGCCAGGTGAGCAGGAGTTTGTTTCCTCTGCAGGCTCTCTAAAAGATTAAAGGAAGTGTTTGGTAATTAAATCTCAGAATGTTCTCATCTGACTTTCCTTTCTTCCTCCATTTGTTTAGAGTACGTCAACCAGGAGATTCAGGATCTCCGGCCGGGGGTCCCTGAGCGGCCCAGCACGCTGCCTCGTAAGGGCTCCAGAGTAGACAGACGCCTCCCTAATGGTCTGAGCTCCGGTCACAGCGTGGAAAACCCGGGATATTTGGTCCCCACGAATGCCAGAGGCACCACATCTCCAGCCTTTGACAATCCATACTACCTGGACCTTGTAGCCAAAGCCAAAGCTGTAGCCAGTGCTGCAGCAGTGGACGATCCCGAGACACTGGAGAGAGACGGAGGAGCGCCCAGGCATGTTAATGGGTTTGTGACCCCTACAGCAGAGAATCCAGAGTATCTGGGGCTAGCAGACACTTGGAGTGGATATACTTGAGGAATGGGACTTGGAGTAATGTGATGAACTCAAGAAGTCGCAGATTTTGTTCTACTGAGAGAAATGAGGAGCAAGACAAAGGGAAGATGAATGTTTGTGTGACAGAAATGAGCTGAATGATGTGACCGATACTGGGAACAGTATGTGTGTGGAAGTAAATCTTCTCTTGATATCAAGTGAAGTACCCAAATCCAAATGAGGCAAGGTCGTCAGGTAGACGTCACCAAATCACCCATTTGTGACGCAGCATGACCCGACACTGTAGCATTACTCTGGTGTTTGTGGCATCATTTGCATTCCTGTCGTCCTCTCAGCGATCTGCACTCACTGTGTGACTGTTCAGTGCCAAAAAGAAGTTCTCCCAGCTTCTCTATATAACTCAGTACTTGATAAGCAGAATTCATCATGGTACGAGAAGTCTGATTATCACAGAATCCAACATTTGACTGGATTAATAAATGCTGTTTTTTGTTTTGTTTTTTTTTTATGTTCTTTTTCTTTTAACTTGATTATTGTCTGTATTTGTGTCTTCATGTGAAGCTTTTTTAAATTCCTGTCT
>JAQLOL010000014.1:12066262-12091083 GCA_029783665.1 Naso thynnoides | reverse complement strand
AAATGTGTCCAGATTTTTTTAATACCCTCATCTTTCATACAGTAACATTATTTGTGTTTTGTAATAAAACATTGTTGCTGTCAGGTGAAGATCTCTTATCTCTACAAAGTTAACTTTTGAGAGGAAATGCAGAGTTTAGATTGACTTGAAAATTTTTGTTCATTATTTTTGGGGCACTTTAAAAATGTAAAAAAACACAAACACACAAAAAAACCACAAACATTCATAACCATTAAAATTAGAATTAAAAGCTACACCCTAATTACTTATAATACCCAACAGTGCCATTTAATTCTCTAATATCTAATGGTAATCTTTTAAAAATATCTGCTGTAAGGTCTAAGGAAAAACAGGATTTTTGGTGCTATTGGATGAATTTTTTTTTTTTTTTTTTTAATCAGTAAATAGCAACAAACTTAAAGGTAATCTTTACTGGAGATACAAAGTTTCACAGGATCATAGCAATATAACAGCACAGCTCACAGATGATCCTGCTTGCATCTGAATGTGTTATTTCCTTAATATATGGGACTAAAACTTCTTGGACAATCACGATTAATGCACTGGTGTTTACACTGTGGTGTCATTTTATATAAAACTGACACATTACTCGGAAATCTCCCAGGTGAGGACCGAACTGCTGTCCTTCCATCGTGTGTCCTTTCTCGAGTTTTTCTTGTTCTTTTGTCACAGTTTCAACATAAAACCATTCGGTTGTAATAAAACCAGTACAGAGCCGGCGGACTGGCACCAGTCACGGTCTGGTGACTCGGTGGTTTATGGTAACATTTTTAAACTTCTGTTGTTTTCTTTGCAAAAGTGTTGTGAAGCAAAATGCAGAGTCACGATCAGCTCTCAGCCAAATGTTGAAAAAGCAAAGTGTTGTTTGGGTCTTTTTGAATTGTGTGATCGAGCAGAAACATAAACTAAATGAAAATGGGGCCTGTGGCTGTTTCATAAGTTTGTTAAACATCTAGAAGTGTGTTTAAAAAGTCTCAAATGTCAAAAAGTCTGCATGTTTTAATTCAAGAGTAAGAGGAAGGAGCAGTAAACTAACCGAGTGTGCAGAAGGTTTTATTAAACAGAGTACCTGTAATTTACATGTTGAAGAAAATGTATCTTTTATACTTTTCTTGTGAATATTTTTTTTAACCGTTCCCAGTTTGTGTGATTGTGACAGGACATCAATAAGAACCATTTTGATGGGAGGGTTTTTTTTGTTGTTTTGTTTTTATGGATCCTTTTCTATTTGGTCAGTAAGTGCCATAATGTAAATGTATAGTATATATATATAAATAAAAACAATCACTTTGGTAGCTAATTTGAATAAATAAATTGTGACCAGTTGCTCTACTGTGGAGGGAGGAGGGAGGAAAAACATAAGAAAATATTTTATGAAGAAATGGATTTTATCTGGAATTGTTTGCATACATTATGTCATTAAAAGCTTACAAAACACTTTTAGGTCCAATGTTTTGATCCTTCTGCCGTAAAAAATCCCTTTTTTTGCATTTTTATGCTCTTTAGTCTAATTTTCTAATGCTTTTGTAAACTGGGTTAAACCCTGTGGTTGTCATACGGTGGCCCAGAGGTGTTAAACAGAGCACTAGAAATAGAATACAAAAAGTAGAAAATGGCATTTTAGAGAATACACATCAATTTTGTGTTGTCTGATCTCTCAAAACAAAACACAACACTACAAAATAAATCCAAAAATACAATTCTAAGTATTAATTGTGTCTTAGGATATGTATTGTTTCCTGTTACGGTATTTTTGGTAACTCAAGGGTCACCATATATACTTTATTTTAACCATGATGTGAGAAATAGAGGTCCTTCTCCAGAATAAACCTGACATATTTAATTTAATTTGAGATTGTCAGACTTGAAAATCATCTTTACGTTGACATGCTTGTGAAATATCGAGTGACTGCAGTACATTTGGTCTGTGTAAAATGCTAATTAGCATTACACACAACGAGCTACAAAAATGTGAAAAATTCAGACATAACCTACTGCAGGTTGCTCCTCAGAACAAACTGTTCCTGCCACCCAGTGGTGAAAATTGGAACTACAACAGTGTTACAAGTACAAGGGACCGACACGCTCTTTAAATGAAGTTTACTCAAATATTCTACTTTTGTTTTTGCTTTTGTTTTTTTCCCATTACTTGGGAAATAGCTTTAATCTTGTACTGTTTTGCTAACGACAGCAGGACACTCAGTAATGATCAAAAACACTATAAAAGTGAGTATTTTGTTGGTAAAGTAAGAGTGAACTCACATGTCTACAACACTACTTTTGTGCCAGTAATAGCTCTCATTGAAGCTGTATCATGTTCACACTTTGAAATAATTAAGCCAAACACTTTTTGTGGCAGCAACGCTTAATCAGATGTAAATGTTCTTGATGTCTTGTGCTTTAACTTATTCCCACTCCAATTTATTTATTTATTTTAATTTTTGATTCTTTAATTTAATGCCTTCATTAGGTAACAACAGTAGACGACAGAAAATGACAGACTGAGAGATTCTCCAGTCCAGGATCAGTTTATCTGATGGTACAAAACATTCTGTTCCAGATTTGTAAAGCTGGTTCACATTATAAGAGTGAACACGCCAACATGTTTGTTTTTTTTTTTTTTCTTAAAAGATACTTTACTGAAAACGTCCATTAGAGGAAAAAAATGACATTTTTTGTGTGTGATAAAAGAGGCCGTCTTTAACTAACCTAATAAAGGTCAAACCCTTTGACCTTTGACCTCGAACTGCACTGTGGGGGAGGGATGACTTAATTTGTACATAATCAGAGCACATCACATTATACTACTTAACTAGTACATCCAGCAACATGTCATTCAATAATATAGGTGGAGTTAATGTGGTTCTTTGTCCCTTTGTCCCAGAAGAATGAAAAATGATCCTCAGAGTCACTTGCATATTCAAATCAAACTTTTCATGAGATAAACAAATCAACTGCTTCAGCGTTAAGTCTATAAGTATCTGTGAAACTGGAAATTAGCAAACCGCTCTGAGTTGGGATCCCTGAGTCGATCACTGACCACTCTTGGTGAGAAATGTTTCTCCATGTGCATCCTCGATCTCAGGATCTTAACCTCAGCGAGCCTTCAGAGGACACATGGGGACATTGTGGTGACTTGTTAGAGGGGATCATAGTCTGGGCTTCGCTCAGCACTCTCTGCTCTCTGGTTGGATGTCCCGCATGTGCTGCTGTTTTCTGGGAGCTGTTTCGGAGACACAAAGCAGGAACCTCCATGACTCCTAACGACATCTTCATGCTCCACCTCACCATCATGGATTTAGTCTTCTTGTTTTTTGTCCCGTTTGGGCTGCTCAACTTCATCCTGTGGCACACTGACCCCATTCAAATGTTGAGCAACTTCCTGTACTCCTTGAACCTGGCTGGACGTCCTCTTCTGACAGCATGTATTTGTCTCGACTGCTATGTGGCTGTGGTCCATCCCGTCACCTATCGGGCGAGGAAGAGTCTGACTCCACGGCTCCTAATGGCTGCTGCCGTGTGGGCCATCACAGTGGCTCAAGGGACGGCGTCCACAGTTGTTGATGAGCTGAACCACGGTGCCTGGGCAATGTTTGTGTACATCATAGCACTGCCCGTCATTATCATCTGTGACGCCTCCATTCTCTGGACTCTGAAGAAGTCCCACCATGCAGGGGGAAAGCTCCACCCCAAGAAGAAGAAGGCTCTGCAGGTCATCACCAACAGCATGGTCATGGCTGTCACCTCGTACGTCCCTCCAGTGCTGGGATACACCCTCGGGATGCTGATTAGCGATGACCAAGTGTATGAATGCTTCTTGGCGATACCCATCCTGATAACCCCAACTGCAGGGAGTGCAATCATGCCTCTGCTGTATTTAGGCAATTTGGGGAGCTTGAAGAGCCTCTGCAGTTTGATGTAACAAGTCAGAGGGTTTATATTTTGGTTTGTTAGTGATGTGTTCGTCACTTAGACAGCGATGAAGCCAAGACCATTGTGGTTTGTTGCAAAATGTGTACTAAATGTATATTTTGTTATATTAGTTTTCACTGGCAACCATTGGATTTAAAGGATGATTGTAATGTTCACACCCTTTTTGACAATTACATATTTAAAGAAAATAAGTATGTAAATTAATCTTTAAAGGAAGAGTGAGGTGGGAAAACATGCAACCAGACAACAAACATCATTTGGTAGTACTATGGCACACATTCAGGCGTGTAAGGCCTACTTGTTGTCCTACTGTAGATAGGAGGTTATATCATCTAAGCATACATTTAAAAGTAAGTTTTTAAAAAAAGTTGATAAAGGGAAACAAAGAACGGACAAGGGAACAGCTTATTCGTTGTTAAGTAACAAATTTTATCTTCGCTGTTTTAACTCTTTACAGGTTGGGGCTTATTTGCGTGCAAACAGTAGATTCGCCACAAAGGTTCAAAAACATGTCATCACAGAGATAATGACTGATAGACCCACTACTAACCTTATGATGTGAATAAACTGTCTCTCAGTAAGCACTGAGCCACAAATTAGAACTACTGACAAGTGAACTCAGGAACATTGATAATCTTGTAACACTGCAATGTTCTGGTAAAACCTGGATTAAAAAAAGATGTGCTGAGTGTATTAAGATTTAACATACTTTTGTGTACTTGATGCTACACTAATCATTGGTATACTTCATACTCATATACTTTAGTTGCATTTCAATTGTAGAAAAGCTCAACTTGAAGTGTATTTGGTGTACTTTTATGAGCTTAAGTGGAACTTTATATGTACTAATGTACAGTTCATGCTTAATTAAGTCAACTCTGGGTTATGGCATTCATCCAGTGGCCATTTGTTATACCAACCAACCAACCAAACAAAGCTGCAGTGTACTCATGATGCCAGCGGTTCTCCCTGATTTAGGTGGCCACAAAACTGCTCGGGAATGGTCCGAGGAACATGACAAAGAGCTTTGACCTGGCAGGAAAATTCTGAAAAAATTCCTCACGGTGGAGCATCTGTGGGATATGCCAGAACAATTCCTATCCATGAAGGTCCCACTGTGGATTGTTCTTGGTTCTGACTCATCGATGCACAGATATAGAAGCTCAAGGCTGGGGCGAGGGGACTGGAGCAGCTGGGGGTCCTGAGGTGTTTTGCATCAGGGCATTGATGGTGGATCCTTGAGTCCTGAGGTGGAGCCCATGGATGCTGTGTGGGATTGGGATCAGTGGAATTTACTTTGGGCTCTTTGTCACAGGAACTAATCCTGAACAGTTTCTGTGGCGTGGCAGGACAAACTGAAGGAGACCTCAGCTATGTTTAAATGTGATAAATGTTATTTGTTTCAGTGGTTTTAATGTTGTATCTGTTTAATATATACAATCAACTGTGTATCAAATAAGTAATTATCATGTAATAATAATGCATCTTGTTTTCCTTATATTTTTATTGTTGTGAATGACATTGTTACATTATAGTCATTATGTTCTTCTTACATACACATTAATTACAAATATTCAAATCAATGTATTCACTTATATCAACTATTTTGTTATGTATGTCAGCACAGACTTCAGGTATAAAATCACAAGAAATCAAATTGATTGTACAGGTGAGATTAAAACATTGAAATTAGGAGACAAAATCTCTCACTGAAGGGGAAACAAAGAAGGAAAGAAAGAAAAAATACTTCTACAACAATATTTTTTAATACATTATAAAAACAACAACAACAACAACAACAACAACAATCTTTTCCATCACACTACACTTTTTGCCTGGCATGCATCTTTGTTACCACAGAATGTAAATGATGTTTGTTTCAACCTGCACACTTGCATGAGTGCAGCTGTCATGAAAAATGATCTGTCTGCCGTCAGCATTTACATTTGTAATAGATCATCGTTTCCAAGGAACCTCATGCAAATCTATTCAGGGAAAAAAAAAGTTTGGGATTTTATTTTCTTATTTTACAAAGTGAACCAGATGCTGAATTAGTTTAAAAAACCTTTTTCATCATGTTTTATGGCACTGTTAATTAGTTAGTTTTGTCAGATTTATGTCTTAAGTTTTAGATGAAAAGCATAGATGGAAGCATTGTCTACAGCGTAGTAGGTTAATAAATAACATGATAACCAATAAAAGCAGATAGAATTGTTGTGTTGGTTTTATTCTCTTTTTTGTTATTTGTTGTTCATGGCTCATGTTCACGGAGGTAAAAATTCCAGTGGTGATTCTAAATGAACTGATAAAGCATCCTGAGTCACCTCAGCTGTGTCATCAGCAAGGCTTATGATCAGTAATCATGGGAAAAGTGAGTAAAACAGTTTTATTGGCAGGTATAGTCTGAAGACACTCAGCTTTTATTTCTAATTACAGTATCAATATTGGTTTAGTCCACAGTATCTCAAGCACACAAACAGCTTCCTAAGTGTGCAGACTTTTGTTAATAAGAGAACAAATTTTTTTTTAGGTTGGTGACCTCAATAAAAACATTTGCATAAACATGCAGCCTGAATATGACATATAAAATGAAATAAATGGACGGCAACAATCGATCACAACCTAAGATTTAGTAAATGAAATTAAAGTATATAAATGTCATCATGGAGACAATAGAGAAACTTGACTTCAGATTTTTTAAACCCCTACTGCACCTGTTTTTGTAAAGGAGGGGAAAGACTTCTTGCGGCATCTAAGCCTAAAAAAATCCAACTTGCCATTATTACTGAGATGGAGTAGAGGCATGATAGCAGATCCTGAAATGCTTGTAATAGACACCGGGATAATGATAAAACAGTAAAGAACATCTTCCTGGTTGATCAGGGACTTTCCAACTGCTATCATAATTATTGGAGGAAGATAAGAGAAGACTGTCATCACCAGACTGTTGATGAGGGTCTGAATGGCTTTACGCTTCTGTGGGTGGATGTTTTTTCTGCCGGGGTCAGACTTCACAAGAGCACGTAGGATGAAAAAATCACACATTCCAATTATTACGACAGTTAAAATAGATGGCATAGTGGCAATGATGGTGGTGAATACTCTAAAATAAAGACAATATATGATCCCCATGGCAACTGTCACAGTCCAAATAACTGCAGCCATCACAACCCTTGGAGTCAGACTTCTCCTCTTGTGGTAGATGACTGGATGAACCACAGCCAGGTAGCAGTCGAGGCAGATACAGGCCATCATGAGGGGTCTCCCGCAGACGTTCAAAGAGAAAACAGCGTTCCAAATCGCGTCTAGTTCTGAAATCTTCCAAATAAAATAATCTAATATTCCGGGTGGGACAAAGGCTAAGAAAACAAAATCCATTATGGAGAGATTCAGTACAAAAAAATTGTTTGGTGTCAAGGGAGTCCCTCTCCTATAAGATTTAAACATGTCCCAGAGGATGGCAATGGATGCAGGGAAGCCAAGAGCAAAGCACAGCACCGTACAAAAAGCCCAGATATAAATGGCTGTCAGATGTCTGTTACACATCTCAAAATCAAACTGTTCCCAGACAAATCCCGATGTGCCAGAGGTGCTGGACAGATTCTCAGTTTGAATATGATCTTCAAGGATCATTATTGAGCAGAGCAGAAACCTGAGACACGCAGATGTGTTACTTTAAAGCAAATAATGATTAATGAATTCAAAAACACACGCTTTCATGCTACAAAACAAAAATGTAACGAACAGACAAAAACATGTTTCTGAGGAAACTCAGTACTGTCCTAATGTTAACGCTCTAGACTACTTGAAAAAATGTGTCTTTGTCTAGTTTAAGCACACTGGAAACAAATGAATAAGAATACAAAATGTTTTGTACCTCTTTTGAAGATTTGTAGGGACGTTTTCACTGAGATGCTACTGCGTCTTGTTGCCAGGACAAAAGTGTGAAATATCTATAGGGGTTCTGCAGATATGGCATACATACATCCACCACATTCATGCTTTGCTGTCAGCTGTGGTATGTAAAATAATATTAATGAAAAAGAGGAGACCTGCAGAGCTCAGAAGGGTGCCTCATGAGAGATCTAAACAAATCTCAAAACCAGTGTTTTGTGTGGTCACATGGAGGCTGGAGAAATTGTTTTTTCTGTTGACACGCAAACTAAATTAGCTTAAATAGCCTGAAGTAAGCCAAAGATTACACTGAACCCTGTGTGGATGAATGTTTGATTCTATGCAACAAAGCCATACAGCACATGGCCATGTTAGTGCCTTTTTAAAGCAGTATTAAGGCACAGTAGCGAATTTAGCGAAAAGCTAACATCAGCATGCTAACATTACTATTATTATCATTATTATCGGTAGTAGCAGTAGAAGAAGTAGTAGTATGTAATGGATGTAATGTTTACCACTGTCATGATGCTAGTAACCTATAGTGTATAAGTATGCAACTTTTGCTAATCAGCACTTAACACAAAGTTCATCTGACTGTGCCTAAGTAAGGATAAATTAGAGGTTCACCAACATTATTAAAATTCATACTGATGGAAACATTTATCTGTTTAACAAATGCCATGGTTTGCGGTAGATTTAAGTGTTTTTGTGGACAGATGTGGACTAAATGTTTTGAGCCAGCCATGAAATGGAACCCTGGAAACTTTGACTTTTTGAATTAACAGTGCATGCTCAAATAGGTTTGTTCAGAAGCAGTCGATGTTCATGTTGCAACTGTATGAGTTAGGTATCAGCTTATGTCTTTTTTTCTTTTTTCTTTTTTTTTTTAACTTTTGACTAAAAAAAGGCTCGTTTCTGACACATTTGTTCATTGGGTAGCAGGTTTTAATGAAAACACAGTAAGCAGTATTCACATAGAAGTTTGTTGGCAGAACCTTGTCTCAAAATATTTGGCAGTTTTGCAGAATGAGAGGAGAACTCTGTCTGAGCTTAGGCTTGAACATTATTATAGTAACTGACAATGAGCAAAAGAGAGAACCATTTTTAGGCTGCACATAGCAGTGTGCCAGTAAATACTTAAACAAAAGATGGGTATTTCTTTCTCTTGAAGCTACAACTAGGAGTCCTCTCACGCTGTTTGAAGGTCATTTTTTTCTTAATTTAATAATCAGGTTCAGTATTTCCTGCATGGTATTTTATTGGAGAAACACAATCCCCGGTAAGAGAAGAAATTATTTAACCAGCAGGCAGAAAGAACAGCTCAAAAAAGGCCACACATTAAAGGACAGAGGAAACTGCTCAGACCATCTGCTAGTAACATAACTGATTACAAGATTCATCAGGGTCTGAATCAGCTTGAGATGACACACCATGGATCACTTTAGGTGTTAATTTCGTGATGATTAATCAAAGCAAAATAGGCAGCACTGAAGAAAAAAAGAGCAGAGTGACAGAAATAGGCAACTCCACCAAACACTTCCCTGACAGCTATAGTTGGTAACTTTGGTGTAAACCTCAATAACTTTTTTTTTTGGTTCTATTTAGAATAAATGTC
Source organism: Naso thynnoides (assembly GCA_029783665.1). Lineage (NCBI taxonomy): Eukaryota > Metazoa > Chordata > Actinopteri > Acanthuriformes > Acanthuridae > Naso > Naso thynnoides. Next base: position 12,081,620 of record JAQLOL010000014.1, on the reverse strand, counting down.
ATAATATCCATTGACAGCTGTTAGTAAGTAAAGTGGTTGGTAAGTTTTGTGAGATCTCTGTGTTTGTCCATGCCCCTGTATTTAGAATTGTTAAAATCCTAGTGTTCCCGCCATCTTTGCCCAGTCAGTGATGCTCTCTGTTCTCTCTGTCCTGATTGGCTGGTCTACGTTGCACTTCTTAGGGACAAGTGACGCTGATGCAAGCTGGTTGGATCTTCATGCCTTACGCTCTGACTCGCCTCTGCCGACAACAGTGTCTGCGAGCGACACCATCAGTCGACTCAGTCTCAAGCTGAAGCGGATCACTCTATTCCGCTGCAACTCTCCATGCAACTGTTTCAAACTGAACTTCAAAGAGAGAGCAATGACAAACAAATTGAGATGCAAGCCAGAGCAAAAACAAGGAGAGAGGGCTGCAGCAAAGTTGCCTCTAAACAAGTCTCATTCTACAGCTAATGTTAGCTTGTTTGCTCTTTGGCAAAAATTATCAGACCAAAAACTGCAGCTTTAAGTTATTTTTATATACTTCGAAAAATTTGGCCAAAAACAGTGCAGTTACATGTACAATACTTAAAAAAAATAAAAATAAAATTTACTCAACGGTTTGCACATTGCAATGCTCACAAAGTACAGCACATTGATGTGCTGTTTAAGCAACGTACAGATGTTGAGAATATTCTGTCCTGTTCGATTTATGTTTCTCCTGATTGTGGTTGAAAGTCCAACTGAATAAGAAAACATGTCATAACCAGATTGGGTCCAGAAACATCATTATCTTCCTGTTAAAATGTGATAAATCAATTGACATCAAACCTCCCTTCTGTCCTAATGAGGACCACCAGGCTCTATTTTGGGATATTTCTGCCTTGAGCATGAAGACCCTATACCGGCCAACACAGCAGAGGGAGAGATCAATAATGTCGGGTGGGCCTCCACCCTGCCCGTCTGAAAATCTGCTTCAGCAGCTCCCTAAAAATCTAACTGTCTGAGCAGCAGTCATGAGGAAATGTGGCAACTCAGACATTATCAGGTGGATTTATGAGCTGACTTGACTTTGTTGAAGGGAAGTGTTCGTATGACAAGGACGGAGCAATTTTCAGTTAATGTCCATACTGGGACCATGCTGATTTAGAACAGTGTGTTTGATGAGCTTTTTTCAACTGAGTGAGAACTAAAATATGTCACTGCATAACATAATAATATAACATCAACTGTTGACTATGTTTTAATGAACAGATATGAACCCAAGTTCAACAATTTTTAAGCCCTCAGCATGTTGTCTCATGGAAAAATAGGCTATTTAGTGGCATGTGTTTATGCCACATGGCATATTATGTTGCTTTAACTCATTACTGTGATGCAGCAAAAATGCAGAAAAAAATGTTTTATAAATTAAATTAAGTGTGATTATTTATTTTATTTTATTATTTTATTATTGTTATTTGGTTTTATAGGTGTATATATAGGCCTTTTTTAAGCCTTCAAATGATTAATTTATGAAATGAAAAAGACCAGCATTTGTTGTTTTTTTTTGTAATTTTGCACAAACAGTTTAATTTTGTTTTTTTTATATATACAGAAATTAACAGTCCCAGTTAAGCCATTATACAGAACTTTCATATTTAGACAGCAGTTTATAGTATTTCACAGTGTGGTGAGTCGCAAACATATTGATAAAAATCTGAGGTATAGATTTACAGTAGAAATGATAGGTTAAAAAGATGTAGCCTTCCATAAGGCTTTACATAATACTGAGAAAACACTGCCTGAAGCACAGAATCCAAGAGTGTAAATCCTGTTGTGATATTAGGATAGGATGTGAAATAAAAGACATGGGATTGAACTGAAGGCTTTTCTTTTTATGCTGTATGCTGTTTTATGCGGTTATGCTGTGTGATTTTTTTTGTTGGAAATTAATTTAGAAAACCACATATGCATAGTTTCACTTTCACAAATCAAGGCCAAATTTGTTCCAATAAAATGAAAACTATATTCATCTATGACTAAATAAAGGATGCAGTACAGAAATGCCAGAGATATGTTTGCTGTTATTTAGAAAACCTGTCCCCAGAAGTTTTTACATGAAAGAGCAGTAACTGCTACCATATCTGCATTTTTCCACACTGTTAGAATTTCCCCAAAAAGGAGCTTCCTTTACTCTTAAATAACAATAGCTAATGGCCATACAAATCCGGTACTGGTCAGGTATAATTTGTGGGTAGAAATGCAGTACTCATCAGCAAGTAAAACAACTTCTCAGCATTAAATGTAGTGCGATAGGAATGGCACTTACAAATTTTACTGAACAGTGATGGAAGAAAACACTGAAAGGACCTCGAGCTGTAAAGAAAACATGGGCACTCTTTATTATACTGTAAATTGGCAAGTGTCTTAAAGAAAGCATGATAACTGTATTGCTGTTTCCACTGAGTGGTTTTAATTCTGAGTCAACACAATAAAACAGAAATCTTTGCAGCCACTGTCTAGTCTGACACTGCTCTCTGTTCACATGTGTAATGATACCTGAATCGCTGACTAGTCACATGGCTCCTTCAAAGAGTCTGTAAGTAGCATGTTTTAGTACTTTCAAAGTCATGCTGGTGCCAGGAAAACTCTTTTACATGATAGGCAGCACAGGATCTGAGAGGTGTTTCTGTATCTCAGCCAGGCCTGAGGCAATGTCCAGGTTTCCTGGCAGGGAGGGGTAGCGCAGGCTGTTGCACAGCCTCGTGTTCTCCGCCAGCAAGGACTTGACTGAAGGCTGCGGCTGCTGCGGAGTCAACCCTGTATGGGCCTCAGTTTCAGGGGTGGTGGTTGTGAACATAGTGTCGTCTGACGTCACAGTCACATGGATGCCGCTGGACAGTGACTCCTGGGACTTTTTGGTGAACTTATGCTCAGTCTGGGTAGAGCTCTATAGCAAAGAAAAAGGTTAAAAAATCTTTGCCAGTGGCCCACACAGTGAGTGGTAGGTTCTCTTTGAGTTTCACAGTATATTTTGTAACATTTTTTACCTGTGTGGGAGCCCGACTTTCGGCCATCTGTATGGGAGAAATGGGGTACATGCTGTGCAGCACAGTTGTCCCAGTTCCATACATGCCCGCTGAGTCAGCAGGGCAAGTAGGGGACGATACAGTGCTGTAAGCAGGAGGCACTGGGGCCATCTGCCTCTGGAGAAGCTGGAGAATGACGTTGATGTCGGCTGTCATGCGAGTCTCCAGTCTATGGTATGTAAGGTTTGACATGTAACATCTGTGCATTAAAATGTCTAAAAATGATGAGAGCTGTGTCAAGTTTTTATTCATCATCAATTCACCTGTTGAGCTGTGAATGTAAAACTTCAAGTCGAGACTCAAGCTCACTGGGCCGCTCTTCTGTGAACGGTGGTGGGTGGTATGAGTTGCGGACAGAGGAAGATCGCCAGCCACGACCGGAAAATTGTTGTGATTGTCGGTCTGGCCAGTATCGATACATACCCGGCACATTCAGAGATGAAGCTGAAGAAAATATAAAGACAAGAAAGAGGAGGACATTTACCCACATAACTGAAGTAATGGGAATGTCAAATATATTAAGAAGAAACAGAGAAGAAAAACAGTACTTTTAAGAAGGTAAGTATGTCTAATGTTACACATAGAGCCAACAAACTGTATTTCTTTCAAGGACAGACTAATATCCATCTACCTTGGTGGCCAAGGTCCAACATGGCTTCCCTTCCCACTGAGGTGCCACTTGGGGGGATTAGCTGAACTACAGATGGCTTGTAGTCCCGTCTGACATCTTCTGAAGAGTAAAGCTCTACTTTGGCACTGTGGGATAGAGGCATAGCCAGGTCTTCACTTGACCGGGAACATGGGGATCCGCAGCTACAGCAGTCATCCCAGTGGGCCTGAGGAGGTGAGTGACGATGACGAAGGGACTGCAGCGGTAACGAGTCTTCATGATCAATTCCATCTGTTCACAAAAAGGCATTCAATTACTTATTTATATGGTCTAGACACCATACAGGGTCAATTGCAGGGGTTTCTTTTAGATATTTTTAGAGACTTATTATGATGATACTAAGCAGACCCTGTATTATTGTCTACTACAACTTTTCAGGCCCAGTAATGCAAACTTTTGGTAGCCTGTTTGACTTTGATACCAGATATCTCACCAGGCCTGATTCTGCAGTCCAGGGAGTGGATTCTGTGTCTTGGCTTGTGGCGATAACCACAGTCGTCACCAGAGTCATCAGCTGTTATTATTGGTGGTGCTTGGTCAGCCTGATGAACGCACAAAAAACAGAATCAAATTCAAAATTGGTAGAAGTAGAAACATTTTCTGGGTGGCACTTCATGGCTTTATAAGACAGTCAACAGTAGCGAGATGACAATGCATTGCATGAAACAAAGACCTCCAACTAGAGGCAAAGCAGGTATTTCAGTTCACTGTCTCATTTGAAGGTAAGAGGGTATTTAGATTCCTGTGCTCAAAAAACACTAGCCGTAGTTCATTTAGCTATGTATTAGTAAAGCCAACCATTGAGTCTCCTTTGAATCTTGTGTCATGCCATGAGCAGAAGATTTGCACATTTTTTTCCCCAAGAGAAGTTCTAATGCTAATGAGAAATGCTAAATAAAAATTGTATCTCAATAAGAAAAAAATTTTAAATTCAAATCAAATCAAGATTTATTTCAGCAATCAACTGCCAGCATACATCTCTCAGGTCAAAGGTTATCTCCAGGTTCCTCCAGAAGTTGTCTGCAAAGCTGGGGTAGATATCAAGGACCTCCAGCAGGTCGTCCCTTTGGATGCGGTGCAGGTCACAGTAGGTAGTAGTCTGGACGTCTGCATTGGACTGTCCTGGCTCATCATACAGGTGGATAGCCTCCCCGAAGATGTCATTCTTTTCTGCAAGAATAGAGTCTGTTTCAATTAAGCAGGTGATGTTTCTGAAGATTGGTTTCGGAGCACATTTGAGATGCAACAGTTACATCGTCTCTGGTCTGATGGCTTTACCTAATACAGCAACCACTACATCGTCCCTGATGACCTGAATGGAACCTCGTGAGATGAAGAAGAGAGAGTCCAGCATGTCTCCGTAGTTGATTAGAATATCTCCTGGTGGAGCGTGAACTGTCTTAAACCTCATACCCAATGCACGCAGACAGGCTTGACTGCCTCCGTGGAAAGCCTTGCAGTTCTGTAGTAAAGATCTGTTCAAGTGCAGACAGATGTCTGCCTGCAGTGACTCTGGAAATCCCTTCAGCACCTGAGTATGGGAAGACAAGACCTATGGCACGTTAGCGAAAAGATGCAAAATAGGGATATTGAACAACCTCGACAGGGTTAAAGAACAACTTTTGATTAATACAATAACACTTGATCCTGTCGCTTTTCACTTACAGCGTTCATGTCAATGCCATTCGTGTAGGACCAGGCATGCTGAAAGTACTCTTCCAGCCTTTGGCGAAGGCTTCCTGGGATTTGATGGAAGCGAATGAACTCTTTGACTCGCAGCATCTGGGTGTGGTAGCGGGTTGTACCGGAGTACAGTCGCTGAATGATGGCCGACACATTGCCAAAAATGCTGGCATACATGAGAGCTGAGACAGAAGAGGTAATGAGGACAAAGAGATGATAACAAGGGCCCACTGACTGTGGGGGTGGAATTTAAAGTTTTTGTCATGTCAGTCTGAGTCCTTAATTGAAGACTTATTTAAAAACATGACTGAAAACTGAAAGGCAAATTCTTAGGTCATTAACATATTTAGATTTTCGCCATGGTAATTTTCATACAGTCCCCAAACAGTAATAATCTACTCACAGCCAATGACCATGACACAGATGGAGAAGATCTTCTCTGAGTTGGTGTTTGGAGAGACATTACCGAACCCCACACTTGTCAAACTGCTCAAGGTGAAGTAAAGTGCGGTGACATACTTGTCTTTTACTGATGGACCAGAGGAGGAGTCGCTGTCATTGTATGACTTGCCCAGTTGCTCGGCCAGGTTGTCCAGCCAACCAGTCTCTGTGTATGGCCTCTCCACAAACCCAATGGCGTACCAAATGCAGGCAAGCCAATGGGCAATGAGCACAAAGGTGCACATGAGCAAGAAGAGGACAGCAGCTCCATATTCGGAATATCGGTCTAGTTTTCTTGCCACGCGGACCAATCGAAGTAACCGAGCTGTTTTCAGCAGGCTTGTCAACGTTGCCATCTTTGATGTCAATTAACAACAGGGAAGAGTTAGAAAAGGAAGGAAAACAGCTGTTTAATTTATAGTAGCATTAGAGAACTTAAGTAGAAATCATTATAGAAGACGCATAGACAGAACAATTATATCAAAGAATTAGCTCCAAAACAGTTTTAGAATCAATGCACATAGAGTGAACTTGGGCACTTCTCAATAAATTAAGTTAATATAATTTGCAGAGAGGCACAGTTCTTACCTCATCGGATCCAGACCTAAAAATAAGAAGGTCAAAAGGGATCGCTGCGAACAGATCAATAGGGAACCAGCCTTTGATATAGTGCTTGGCTATCCGGCTCGGCTGTGTGATAACCTCGTCATTGTGGTCCACATAGGTTGTGCGAAAGTTAATGATTATATCCACAATGAACAGCACGTCAACCATAAGGTCCGCCACATTCAGAGGGTTGCAAGTGTAGCCACAACTCCTTTGACGTATATCCCCATGTTCATCCAAGAGGAAGGCAGCTGAGTAAGGAGTAAAAACAGCTGTGTAGAGGACCAAGAGGAGGATAATCCAGTCCCAAAATGCCTTGAAGGGACTGTAGTGAAGCAAGATCCACCATGTTGTCTCTGGCACCTGGAGCTTGTACTCAGGCAGCACATCAGACTCCAAAGAAAGTACCTGAGAACAAAAGGCACATCAGTATGTAGTGATTCTCATCTATGAGCTTTCAATGTTCCTTAAAGTATCTTCCAGTTGGAAATTTGAACAATTAATATCCACTGTTTAGCATAATTTTAATCCATACAAATACTCTTGTATTAACCAATCAAAAACTGCCACTTTTTTATGCAAAGCAGATCCAATTAATTGCTTCAAAGCCTGAAAAAAAAGCAGCGCACTCTCTCTGTTTCTCTGTCGGCTAATACAAACCAACAGACCTTTCTAGAGGACGCTCTGTTTTGACCAAGTTCTTGGTGGAGGCTGCATGCTCTGGTTTTGTGACCTTGAAGGTCCAGCAAATCCTTGACCATCCTGTCATTGGTGACTCTCAGCGAAGGTGAGACGACATGTAAAGTTTACATTCAGATAGCGCAGTTATTTCCTATAGAGAAAAAAATCTTGATGGGGAAGCTAAAGCGATGGCGTGCTGTAATCAAAGGTGAAAGAGCTGACTGAGAGCAGGATGCTGCAGGGCTCTAATGATGAGTTGGGCGTCACAATCACATAACTGAGTTCATGTGCTGCCGCAGTCCTCTCTTCTCTTTAGCCCAGTTTAAAGTTAATATTTGTTGCCCGAAGGAATCTCACTGACCTTATAAATAAATACATTTTTCTATCAGATAGTTGGATAAATAGGTAGATAGATATATAGACAGATAAACTGTTTGATGGACAGGAATCAAGTTCAGCAAGGTCGTGGGTCGTTTCCAACGCTCCCTTTGCATTTGTTTCATACCCAGCACACATCATCCCACAGAGGCAGTGATGCAGAATGCTGAGCCTCAGGGCTCCTGCAGTAACGACAGAATGTCTGAATTGAACTGTAGCTCAATGTAACTTTGCTCTTCACACCCAGAAGGAAAAACATCCAGCTACCAAATCATCTACTGATTTTTCCACTAGCGGGCTAATTAACAGCAGTCCTTCTGGGAGCTTCTTTATTTCATAGAAACCAAAACATGACGAGCGTGAGGTCTTTAATGGCAGACTGAACCTGGCATGCAGTGAATGATTCACGGGATGTTTCAAAATGGCCAAGTTCATTCATTTAGAGCTCCTAAAGAGACTTTCTGGCTCTGTCAGCAAGACACTCTGAGCACGTGAGGTTCCCGGCCCCATACCTGAGTGACCTTCTCTGTGACGTTCTGAGAGCGATCTTTTACATTGGAGGGGCTAAGCAGCCTGGGAGTTGGAGGCGAGCGGCATTCGGGACCCCTGCTGACTGGTCCTCCAATCCTCATAAGCTCTGAGTCCGACATGGAGCTCTGCTAACCTGCAGGTGATCAGAAAAGCATGTTTTTTTATTTAGATTTAAGCTGGGGATATCTTAAGAAATCTTTGTTTTTACATTTTTTTCAGATATTTTTCAACAAAACATCTGCCTTCTACTACCATCACTAATAATAGTCTAAAGTAACACTGTAAGCTTCTTTACTGTTCTCAGGATGTAATTTTTCTGCCATGCTGGACTTACAGCTGGGATTCCTTTTACTGTATTAACATAAATTTTGCCTCAGAGCATCTCAGCATGGATGCCAAAGGAGGAACTTATCAGTGATGATGAATGTAAAATTCCGTACCTCCTCCCTAAAAAAAAAAAAAAACCTCTCTGCTCTGACTTCCCAGGATGCCTATCTGGCTGTGCCCCTCCCAAAAAACTCTGCACTCATATACTGGATAATCTCAAACATTGACTCACAGAACGTTACTTCATCTAAAAGGCAGGACTTACACTGTAGTAAAATCTCTTTGTTCTCACCAGTTGGTCAAAGTGAAAGAAAATAAACACAGGCATACCTGATTTGAAACCAGAATGTGAGAATCCCTCTTGGTCTTCACCACTCGGCAGCCATGACTCCACTACCCTTCCATCAGGACACTTTTTTGTGTTTTCAAAAACATTCACTTGCCTCCTTCATGGTTCATATTTAAGCAAAATGTACTTCTTCCATTGAGACGTCAATGTTGAACTCTCCCCTCTGGACCAGGGCAGAGGAGTGGCCTGCTGCTCGCATGTTGGAGCGCAACATTTGCCAACACTCGAAAACTAATCAATGCCATGCTATAGCTGAGAGGAAGTGACAAGAAGATCAATGACGAGCATTGATAAACTGAGCAAATGGGCTCTGAGCCATTATACTGGACCTCCCTGTTAACATCAAATTACCATTTCGGTGTTCCAGTGTGAAGTTCAGTTTGGTCAGTGTGGGTCTAAAATATAGTTCACGCTGTGACATACAGTTCATGACACTGTGATGTATAAAATAAATCGGCTGGCTAAAGGTATTGTACCCGCTCAATATGTTGCATGCATTCTGTTAATGTGGGATCTCATTGACTTTACTGTTGACACTACAGTAATATGAGGGAGTAATGACCCATGATGACATTGAATCAAAATGGTCAAAATGCCCTTCAGCTCTAACCTTCATCATCTATGTTATTTACTTCTTCTGTTTTACTAGAAATAATCTATTATATTTTGTTTTTAAAAATTTGCATGGGCATTTTTAATGGAAAGGGAGCAGATTCTGTGCAGTTTTGCTTCTTGTTCCTTCATTTGTATATTTAAGCTTCACTTTGATCACCGATGTATGCAACCTTTTGACAGCAGAAGCCTGTTTTCACATCCGTCATCAAAATACACTCATTTTATTATTGATAAACAGTAAACAGCAGAGAGTATCTGTCTGTATTGTTCCTCTGAGAAATCAAATATTCCACATGTAAGTGATTCATTGTCCACCACATATCCAGGAGGCGTCCTCAGCTGTCCACCTGGATGTTGTTCCACACCCTAACTACGTCTGGACAGTCATTTAGAGCTTCTATTAGCGTTGAAGCAGCATCCATCAGGTCCTGGTTTAGAGACAAGAGGGTGCGGGGAAGAAATTCCAGCCCAGCCGACGTAATCTGCATTCCCAGCTCCTCTAAAGAGGCTTGCACCTTCCTCACGTCCATCATGTCACAAGTAAACTGAGGAGAGAGTAACAATTCAAACTATTAGTTAAAGTGAAACATTAATCACCTTCTTAGTGGTCTGTTTAGAGACATATTACTTAAATGTTCTTAAATGTTGTGGGGAAGTTGTTCCCAACATGTTACAATAATACACTGATAATTATAAAGAGACAGTGATGACAGGTACAAGTGGACAGAGGAGTCAAACTACAGCTTAGAAAATCTGTGAAGATGCAACCAGACATATAGACATGAAGATCAGACATATTGTTAAATGGTAATGCAATAAGTAATACTGTACAATCTGAAATGTTTCTGTAAATTATTTAATGGTCTCAAAATCAAGCATCTCTTTAGGATCAACAAGTTTGTTTTCATCTCTTCAGGATTATACAACGCATTTGAGTTAATTTTAGTTTGGTCAGGTAATGGCAGAAAATACAGCTGTTTGAGCTGAACCAGATTAATTCAACAAAGAAACAGCATAAACAAAAATATGTCGTAATGAAGCTCATGTAAGTAGGCCTCCATTTCAGAGCCAACCACAATGGCTCTACACCTGCTCCCAAAAACATCATCTTTCATAGTCTGCACCGCTCCTATTCGACAAGATGCCTTCTCATGTCTGACCTGCAGGAGGGGCTGCTCCTCCTCATCCTCAGTCTCTTGTACATCCTCAGCTCCCGCCTCGATGGCGAGCTCCAGAGCTCGCTCTGTAGAGATGTTCTGGCCCGGCACCACCACCACCCCTCTCCTGTTGAAGTTGTGGCGTGCTCCGTCAGACAGCATCCCTCTGTGGATGAGAGCAGAATTACACCTCAGAAACAAAATGATCCTACAGTGAGCTCTCTGCTGTGGCCACTTATGTTGACAGACATCACTCACACATGGGTCGTTTTTATCAGGAATCTTATTTTTTGGTTTATTTTCTATTTTCAGGGAGAAATATATTGTAGATAAAATTTAGGGAGATTTTTAACCAATATAAGGACAAAAATTGCTGTTGAGAAAAAAACTGTTGAGAACCTGGAGACTGTCTGTGCCCTTAAGATAGTGGCACAGCTTTTTAGAAAATGAACTGCAGAAATAGCTCTCATAGTCACTCTGAACTGCTCAAATGCCTTATCCAGAATCTCAGTAAAATGCAATGCAATGGGCGGCATATACGGACAATATTATACAGAAACAGTGCTCACTATGAGTCATGCATAATGATGCATGTTGAATTTCATTTAAATTTACTTCCATCAATCGTTTGCATCAGTGCCAGCAGCTTCTTAGCTGAGACAAACTTGTTTGAACAGGGACAACAAGTGGCTTCTACATACAGCTTACTACTGCACCGACCTCCATTTCAGTACACAATGACTGTTATGGATTCCTGTTCATGATAAGGGCATTTTTCTCCTGCATTGTTCTGTACATCCGATCTGTGCATTACTGCTTTAAATTTTCAGGTATTTCCTTCAGTGAAATGATATATGTAAAAAACTGTTTGGTAGACCATTATTTAAGTGCTCCTTGTACCTGAGTTTGAATATTTCAGCTACACAGTAACATTACAGTCAGAGAGTAGAAAGCAGGCTCTGACCCGTTCTTGTTAAGCAGGCGTTTGATATCCTGTTGGCTGCGTGAGAGGTTGTCAGTCAGGACTTCTATGAGCAGCAAACATCCACCGGGGCCTCGAGCTTCAAACATGTGCTGGGTCATTGGTTTGGACTTTTCATGTGAAGCCAAGAGAAAAGACTTGAATGGGAGACTTGGATAATACATGCAAAGATCTAATAAAGATGTTAAGATGTATTAAGCTGGTCCACCACCTTCAGAAAACACTCAATGTTGGTTATTTGTTTTTTCTAAACCCATTTGTACATGTAAGTGTGTTGTTAACCTACTGCACTTTTAATTGCTGCTTCTATGGACGCTTTCGGCATGTTCTTGCTCCTGCACTGCTCCAGTATCTGGGCTAAGTTCACATTTGTCTCTGGGTTGGATCCACCCTCTGCAGAGGAAGCCAAGGTGGGAAATAACCATGACATAAATTGACAAGAAAACATTCTTGTTGTAGTTAAAATGCACAACTTTTCAGTTCATCTCACCTTTCACAGCTATCTTTATCATCATCCCAAACTTCATGAACAGCCTGCCGCGCGCCTCATCTTTGGGTCCCTTTATGTGCTTCACCTTCGACCACTTGTTGTGTCCGGCACACAAGGCAGAGCACAGCTGCAGCCCCCTGACAGAAGAAGTCCTCCACGCCGGGTACAACACACATGAAGCCGTCGGGACTACACACTCCGAAAACCTGCCTGATGTCGTGGCCAAAGTCCTGTGGCACAGGGTCCCAAGAGCCCTCAGCGCCGCTACCCCCGCCATGTCCTTCACATATACACAATGAATAATCTGGTACAGTAACCTGCTTACATGTGACGCAAAGACTGCGTTTAAGATCCGAGCTGCAAGCCTCCGTCTGTAGCCGAGGCGCTAAACTTTACAAAAGAGTCAGTCTCACATTGCCTGAAGTCTGCAAACTTACTGTTTTGACAAGTCAGGAGAGCATGCAGCTGCTCCTGTCCTTGTTGCGAACCCGGCACTTCCTGGTTCCGACGACGTCAGAAATTTGCATTTCAAAATAAAAGAAATGGCGCGACATCACTGAGGTTCAAATACTGCAGAGTTTTTCGTGATAATAAAAACGTAACACAGGCGAAAGTAAGTTCTTACTTTTAAATTGTATAGTTAAGTCATTCAGTAATACTACAACAACTACTACTACTGCAATAATAATAATAATAATAATAATAATAATAATAATAATAGGATTTTATTTGTAATGCGCTTTTCATATAAAAAAAATCTCAAAGTACAAATATGAAATTCCAACATGGCATATTTAAACTATTATAAAAGACCTGAAATGAATCCCTGTATAAATATTTGATCAGCTTTTTTAACTATAATAACAGTGTGAATTTTCTCTATATCATTTAGTTTCGTATCATCGTATAGCCTACACATTAATTTCCAGTATTTTTAAATTGTTAAGTGTTTTTATTGCATTTGTTTTATTTTAATTTATACAAACAAATAAATAAAACGTATAATCATTATTAGTGGTATTATCAGAGGTGTTATCTTTTCTTTGTAACTTTTTAAAAAAATACTCTAACTCTGTCATACATCCTAACATCTTATGTTTATGTGTAACTAATTAAAAATGTAACTTTTTATAATAGATATAATAATAGTGATGATAATAAACTGATAATAGTAGATAGCTAAATTAAAGACTTGAGCTACCTCCAAATCTGGCACATTTCCTTTTGTAAGTTGTATGAAATAAGGAAAATTTGAAAGAAATCCTGAACCATGGGAACCTGAAACCACTGTGAGGACCCCTGGGTGTTTCTATGAGATTGGGAACCACAGTAGAACATCAGTGCACAAGTTGAACTGCTCCCCAAAATAATATCAACTCAAATCAAAATATTGTGACCTATGTCCGATTTGATTACAACAACTATTTTTAATATCATTTTGTAGGCTAGTCATTATCTCTGCTGGTGTCAGGGAGGTTATTACTACAGAGGTTATAGGTTCCATCTAATTGGCACAAACAGCGGGCAGCGTCAGTCTGGTCTGTATCACTGTCCTCCAAAATGTCCCACCGTGGGAAATGGAAACGAAATGTTGGTCTCTTGCCTTGGGACCAAAGTCTAATAAATTATACTGCTTCTATTTATGATAATGGGATATAATACTGTATTAATAGTCTTATGACCTAGTCTCCTGTCCCTATTTAAAAACAGGAACAAACTGTGTGTACTAAATCCACGAAAAACAGGTTGGTCAAAACTAAGACCACTATGTCTTTCAGTGGGGTTATGGAAACTGTGTTAAAGGACACAAGTGGGAGAAACAACATAATAACAAACAGATACATTTAAAGGATGTCTCCACCAAAGGAGCACAAAGAGTTAAGCGAGATGGAGGCCACAGCCAATCAAGACGAACCCATCTCTGATAGACAACGGTCCAAAGAACTGCAAAAGGAGGAGACTCTTCCACAGTGCTCTCCTCTCTCTCTTTCCTTTAGAAACCTTCCCACACTACAGACTGACCGTGACATGGTCCCTCGGACCTGCTCTGTGGTGTCCTCAGAGCCTTGAGGAGAAGAGTTCAAGAGGAAAACAGATTCAAACCCAGACCATGACGAGACACCAGAGAAGAACAGTCCTTAACTTTCGGACACAAGTTCCTTAAATGTAACTTGAGGAGGAGGAAATGATCAGATGTCAATGAAACATCCCGTTTAAGTTGACAGTTGTAAAGTCGTCATGTTATCCACGCAGGGAGCTGCGGCTTTGGCTCTTTTCCACAGTGTAATAATAGTAACAGCACTGGTAAGTGTTCTCTATTTATCCTGAGTATTCGATGATTGAGTAACATAAAAACTGATAACTTAAAGAACAATTACATAATTGCTGTTTTCCCTTCAGAAATTTCTGTTAGTTAGTCAACAAAATTCTGCAAAGGTTCACTTTAATTTTTCTTGTTGTATTTTTATATTTGTGAAAACTTAAATTCTACTGGATCTTATCCCATTGGAATTAGGAGTGTTGGGATACAGTAGGATGTTGACATGAATTAGATATTGATGTTATATTTATATATTTATATTTAATACACATACGATAATATCATGTAAGTGACAAATTGCCTCTAAAATAATTCCTTTTCTTTCAGTCCTTGCATTGTCATAGTAGGTGGTGGTAATGCACCATAATGCTCGTTGCTATCTGGCATAAATCAGAAAAATTCTCAAGTGTACATATTCTTTCTGTTTTGTAAAATTATGGTACAAACTCTCTTCACACTTGCATTTTGAGTGTTATCCATTCAAGAAAATTGAGCCAAAATACACAATACATGAAGTTAAAGATGATTTTTGACCGATAGCATTATTTATTTCTATACTCAATTTTCCATGCGCCGGTCATCCCGTCATCATGATTTCTTTTGGTCATTATTATCATGTTGTGAAAATCTGATACCATGACATCCCTTATTTGAAAAACACGTATCTTATTATTGTGTCAATGGATTGGAAAACGTGACGTTTTTCAAGAAATAACCAGTTTTCATACAATAGCAGCTGAAAATAAGCTCTCTGTCTCTTTCTCTAGTGCAATGAATCAAAGGACGTTTTTCATGTTCTAAATTTGAACTTTTCACACAGCAGCATCATATCTTACACTATAATATTACACTTAGTCAGGAAAACCTCTCCCGCACTGCTGCACTTTGGGCCAAATACAAAAAATTTCATGTATCTGTGATTCTCTTTGATCGTTTGGTTTTTTTTTTGGTTTATATCATGCCTTGGGAACATGCCAGGCATTTACCAGCCTCACTGATCACCAGTGATAAAATTTTCCTCTTTTTTAACAAACGTGGAATGATTTTTTTTTCAGTGCTTTTAAGGAACATATAT
>JAQLOL010000014.1:12025198-12049963 GCA_029783665.1 Naso thynnoides | reverse complement strand
ATATATAAGGTTGCAGAATTAAGCACATTAACCTACACATTGCATTAGCAAGGTTAGCAGTATGCCAAGATGACTTGCACCAGTGACCAGGATCAAGTTTATCTGCCAAAAATAACTTAGCCTACCTTTCATCACCAATTCTGCGTTAAACTACTATTTACATAAAGGGTCAAAGGATTATAGCAAAGTCACACTGCATGATGTAAATTAGGGCCACATCAGTTTTTCCAAGGAAAACTAGTTTTACTTCCCCATGTTGCAATAACTTGTAAAACAGACTACTTGTTAAAGATCTGTTGGTGGTATTTTTTTCTGACTATAACTTTGCCTGACACGGTTTAGCCACAGAACGGCAGTGGCTGTATTTTTAGTCCTTTTTTTTTTTTTTCGTGGAGTCTAACTGTGGGCCTACTTTAAAGGCTAAAGTCAAGTGCATCGCAAGCAGGCATGCTTTAAGTTGTGAATGTATCATATGAGTCTGTAGTCATAAATTCAAGCTGTGCAGTAACAGGGAAATGAGTTGTTGGAGCTTTCTGAAAGCTCTCCATAAACCTCTCTCTCACAGTAAATGGGTGACATTAGGCTGTTTCGAAATGAGTCAGCTGGAAATGGGTAGTACAGACATATGGGCTGAACATAGTGTGTTTAGCAACCTCTGTTCTGGTTCACTTGCTTTCTGACTGTATCCATTTTACAGATTTTATTATCATAGGACACTATGTTCCCTAATGATTAAATGAACTTCTGTGAATTCTTTTTGTCCATTAAAGCTTCCAAAAAGTTCAGTTAAAGTTTGATCTATGACGTGTTCCTCCTTCAGTAAACTGAAACAGAGAAAGCAGTGATCCATAAATCTGTTCCCTGACTAATCTATTCC
Organism: Naso thynnoides; assembly: GCA_029783665.1. Taxonomy (NCBI): domain Eukaryota; kingdom Metazoa; phylum Chordata; class Actinopteri; order Acanthuriformes; family Acanthuridae; genus Naso; species Naso thynnoides. Next base: position 12,049,086 of record JAQLOL010000014.1, on the reverse strand, counting down.
CTTGATGGCTTTATTACTGGCAACCCAACTCTTTGTTTCAAACTTCTCTCTCTCTTTTGCTCTTTCCTGCACAAAGGTTTTCAATCAAGACGCTGTTAGAGAAATACACGGCTGAGCCCATTGACGATTCAGCTGAGGAGTTCATCAATTTCGCAGCCATCCTTGAACACATCCTCAGCCACCGTTTCAAAGGTAATAAATCTGAATGGGGAACTTATCTGAAGAGACTGCATTTTAAAAAAATTGAATAAGCACTAAAATAAATGTAATATGTCATCCAAACAAACAAGAATATTGAACATTTTTAATTAGTTTACTTCTATATGTAATGAGTTGCTAGAGGGCAATGCAGGACTCAATACAAATGTCAGAATTAAATATTTAAAACGAGACATGAACAAGTTATTTGTCTGTAAATATGAAGTAGAATCAATTCAGTTTACTAAATCAGTATTGAAATTATGACATTGAGTCAAGTCTAATCGGGTTAAGTTACATGTTGTGTCTGCTTGTTATACAATATGTGTTCAGATGCATATATATAACAAATCAGTATTGAATGTGTTAGTCTGTACTGTAGCTGCACCTGTTGGCCAAAGGCTCCACCCTCCGCTTCACTGAAATAAATGCATATTTTACATATCAGTAGTTAGGTTCAACATAATAACATCGAAAATACCTCAAAGAATATTCATGTGATGCTGATTTTTAGGCTCCAGCAGTTGGTTTGATGGTCAGAGAAGTTACTGGGACTACGTCCGTCTGGCCTGCGCTAAAGTCCCCAACAGCTGCATCAGCAGCATTGAGAGCATGGAAAACATCAGCACCTCACGGGCCAAGGCAAGTCCTAAACACCTGTGCTAGTTAGCATAAATGCCAGTCAGGTGACAAATGAATTCCATCTGGAAGTGGGCATCAGGCTGAAATGTTTATCTTTTTAAGTGGAACAAGTATTGCATCTCAGTTATGAGTGCAGCATTCCCATTACATTTTGTAAGTGCCTTGGTTGAGAAAGACTGTCTTATTCTGGCAGGGGCGAGCTTGGATAAGAGTAGCCCTGATGGAGAAGAGGCTGTCTGAATACATCGCCACTGCTCTGAGGGACAGCAGAACAACTAGGTATGAAGCCCTACACAAACAAGTATGCAGTGCAGTATCTCCCTGTCCCTCCTATAACCACATTCCCACCTGTTTGTATTTGTCTCTGTGCTTTAGGAGGTTCTATGCAGAAGGAGCCATCTTACTAAGAGAGGAAGCCACAGTACTTACGGGGATGCTTATAGGTCTTGGAGCCATAGACTTTAGGTGAGAAGAACCTTTATTTTATATCTTAAACTGTGAAATTTATTGCATCAAGCAGATCATTCTAAGTAGGTATTTGTACGTTTTTGTCTTATTTCTGTGTGGTTCCTCTATAGTTTCTGTCTGAAAGGGGAGGCATTGGACGGGAAATCTTCTGCCGTGATTGACTACACACCATACTTGAAATTCACACAAAGGTATGATTGTTGACAATGTATAACAAAGCTTTGTTGTAGTGAATTTCATGTTCTTATTTCTTAGTCACTTGGAATAACAATCTGTTTGGAAGATAACATGAATGCTTACAGTCTTATCTTGCATACTTGAAAAAATACCTTGTTTAATGCTGGTAGGCCTATTAGATTTTTGCTTCAGGAAAGTATTTATTTTGCTTGCTCTGACACTATCAGTACAAGCTGTTTTGTATTGGTGCGTCTCTATGTTTTTATACAGACATTATGACTTGACATGGCAAGAAAACAACAGGCGTTGCTAATAACATTAACACTCCTGAGTGCTTGAAAATGAATAATGTGGCTGCTTCTGTTGTAGCTATGATTACCTGAGTGATGATGACGATCAACAGAGTGTTGACAGCAGCACAAGCGATGACAGCATCCCCGACCACCCATACATTCCCCTGGTCACTGATGAGGAGAGCTGGAGTACAAAGTGTCGCAAGATGGAGCAGAGGTTCAAGATCGTCAACGCTCAGAAGGTGTGCAGCTGTCTTTTTGTGTTTGAACATGCACAGGAGAGGATTGCCTTAAGAAACTGTTTTGACCTTTTTTAGAATGAGTCTCATTTGTTTTTATGCAAAGATTCAGATGAAAAATATAATAGCACTTTCGTATCTCTTAGCATTAAATCTGAAACGACAATGGCTACAAACTACAACTGCTTAGCTTAGCACAGACACTCGAAACAGAAGGGGACTGCTAGCCTAGCTCACTGTTCCCTCTGTTTCCAGTCTTTATGCTAATCTAAGTTAACTAGCTGTAGCTTCATATTTAATGGACAAATATAAGTATTAGGGGTATCTATTTACTCATCTAAATCTCAGAAAGAAAAAAAATGCATTTGATGTGTCAACTAGCCTGTTCTTTTAAATGAATCTTTTGCCACTAGCTGTGAGCAATTTCATGGCATTTTGACCTGAAGATGCTGAATTAACAGCCTCCTGTCAACAAATTTTACATTTAAAATATCTTAGAAAAAAAATTTCAAGAGTCAAGGTGTCAAAAAATGTTAATTAGTGTTATTAAAAAAAATTATTAGGTACCCTTATATATTCAATATGGCATATAAGCTTGTGTTTTTGTGTTTAGTGCATAGTTGAGGAAAGGTGGAAAGATCTAAGCCACAACATCTGAAAATAATTTCTGTTGTACACTGAGCATCACAGATGGATGATGTCTTATCTGAGTATCAGAGGGAGGATGTTTCCCCTCACTTAGCGAGTGTGGATGTGCGTTGTCAGGGTTACCTGGAGGAGCTTGTGCGCCTGCGTGAATCCCAGCTGAAAAACACCGAAACAGAGAACAAGAGGCTAAAGGCTCGATTGGAGGAACTTCAGAGCCACAGCCTTCAGGAGAAGAAGGAACTAGAGGCCATAGTCCTGGAGCTTCAGGAGCAACTGTAAGTGAAGGAGACAGAGGGTGGCGTGGAAGTCTGAAAACTGCAAAACACTGTGGGAAGCAGAAAAGATCACCATATAATATCCCATTTTCTAGCCTTTACAAATGCTGAAAAGACAGAGTCTCCATTAATGTGTGTCTGTATCACAGGCCTGGATTCAATTACGTCTTGGTAATGTTTTTTTATTCTCATGTTTGTCAGAACAAGCTTGATTCCATGTGACTCCAGCCATCTGGCCAAAAACCTTTCAATCCCTTTGGTCAACCAGTGGCCAACGCTGCAGCCATACAACAACCAAGAGGATGTCAAGCTGTACCGCAGGTTTGATTGAGAGGCGTGACTGAGCCCACAAGCAGCTGGAGTCATTTAACTGTTTCCTGTTATAGTTGATTTTTCTCATCATGGCAGTAATTTTAAAAAAAAACAGACATATACAAACTCTGTTACTACTTAAATTTTATGGACACATACATAATTTACATGTATTTTACACATATAACTGACATGTGCATGTGCATATACATGTGCTCCTCATATTATGTCGCCTGTCACATATTTATTGCATACATATGCCTTTATACAACACATTTTGCAGTCTAGTATTTATTGAATTGTTTTTATTAAATCATGTAAATACTTGTTTTATGCAATAAACATTCCAAAACCCAAAGTTATTCGATTCACATTATATGACAAAGAAAAAGTTTTTTTTAAAGTTGGCCATTAATTCTTAGTTATTATTTGTCATTAGGCATTTATTCAGCAATCAATTAATCATTTATAATTGCCCCTTGAGATCTATATAATTTTTCTGGTGGCATTCTCCAGGGTTCATTACACATAACAAACAAAAGAAGTATACTGTAGATTTGCATATTTGTTATCTAACATCTATGCATGCTAATTTTCTGATTTTTTTACCCCAAGCTACAACTAAATAAAAAACACATTTTCAGGCCTGTCAGTAAGTTCCCCTTTGTATTGTTAACCCTAACGTTTACCGTCTGTTGACCTGCAGAAGGAGTTTCCCCAGCACAGAGCTGCTGTCGGTGGAGATCAGCCTGGATTCAGACTCCCAGAGGACAGAGGGGAAACAGAATGGGGGAGCCTGGTGCACAGGTGACATTTTACACAGCCACACACTTCACCACACTATGTTCTCTTAAGATAATAGGTGACTAAACACACATACACACTTCAATTTATCCTTTCCTTTATATTTTTGCACCCACGCCCCTCCAGGAAAGGACTACACCCCCTCCATGATGGGCTTGTGTGGGTCCTTGGCCTCTCTCCCGAGCTGCAAGTCTCTGGCTAGTCTCAAGTCCAGTGAGTGCCTGGTTAACATCAGCACGGAGAACAGCCCTGCCCTCTCTCCCAGCTAGGGGGCGCCAAAGAAACACTGCCAACCATTTAACAGACACTGAGACAATTCAACACTGATACAAAAAGACTTCTCTTGGTAGGCGGACAAATGCTCTCTTTCGTGGCCCTTACAAGACTCCCTTTACCTTTACGCTCTGAGCCCAGCGCTCTATCAACTTACACCTTTCAAGTGAAAGGGTAGCCTCTGTGTGTGGGACTGTCCAACAAAGATGCAGAAATAGCTGCTGTACTGCCTGACGGCCTCCTTAAGTTTCACTGTCTTTAATGGTCTTGACATTATTAAGCCTCCTGAAATGCAAACACCTGGTTCAAGTTTGATCTCTCTTATGTCAAGATGCTTGATTTTGTGCACTTACAGTCATGTATCTGTACCAGTCATATTCATCAAAACTCACTGTAGGTAATTCTGTATGTGCCCGCCCATCGTCTTTGTCTTATCAGTCTGTCAGTGTATCTTATTCTGCCTCTTGCATAATACTGGCAGTACAGGATGGATGAGCTGTTATAACCTTTAAGGGAACCAAGACGATGTTTGCATTATTATATTACACTATTATAAAAGAGATGAAAAAGAGAGGCTTATAATGTGCTGAGTAAAAGCGGCCAGACTGTTTTATGATGAATATTATTTTAAAAAATAACAAATGCAGGTCATGTTATAAAGGGTATGACAGTTTAGGCCTTATTCAATCATACAGTAGGATTAGATACAGATTTTAGGTTGTAAACATACAAAACCTGTCAGGCTACCGAGGTTTGCAGAGCCATTACAATGTGAACATAAAAAGCAGGCATAATATCTATTGCATACAATGCAGAATGCATTGTGACTATGCAGAGTGAATGTTTCCATTGTCTTTTTCTACAAACCTGGCTTGAGAGAGTAGTCTATGAGCAGGAGAGAAATAGTGAATGTTCGACGTAAATATGTGTCTCATTCCTCATTTTTTTTACTTAAGGTCTTTTCTTTATATGTTTTCATTCATTTTTAATACTTACTTCTATCATTTACCGTCATGTAAATTGCAATTTCATGCAGTGTTGTTGAGAGTTTGGAAATATGTTATTTAAAATTGCAATAAAACTGCCGTTTTTGAAAAATTAAATGTTGGTAGTTGCCTGTGGTGTTTTTTTTTTGTTGTTGTTGTTTTTACTGCAGAGTAGGTCCTCCACTTTAATCCAGACTTAAATATCACAACAAAAATTAAATAAACTGCCATTATATTTCCCCCAGCATTTGTATTGTATTGACTGGAGATCCTCTAACTTTTTTAATAGCATTATTGTCATTTTCAATTTGTAAAACGGTTAATGTTTAACTTTATGTACAAAAAAGCTACTTTGCTGCAGGCCTACTTATTGTTTACTGCTAATAAGCAAGTGTTACTGGTGCTAACATGCTAGACGTAACTGGTGAACAAAGTAAACATTACCTGCTAGCATCAACATGCTAGCTTTATGTCTGTGAGAATTGAGGCATTCTGTTCAAATCAGAATTGTGCAGTAGCAGAGCTGTGCAGGGTTGCTAGCATGGCTGTAAACTATTAAGTCTTGTTTAGCTATGCTAGCACTTTGCTTTATGGCCTCCATCAGTTTGACCCAGACTGAAATATCTGAACAGATCTGTGCTTATTTCCGCAAAGTTTTGTAGAGATATTGATGATTTTTTTTATTTTACTGCACTGGACCTCTTGTTGTTCTCAGACAATGTAGACCTATCTTAATGACTCAAATGATCTCAGAACATTTCCTGTAGTACCGCATGAGTTTGACATTTATCCAGTACTTTGGTTTTAGTTACAAAAACCAGCATATCGAACATTACCATCAGCCCCAGCTGTAGTCTACTTTGTGTTTCGTGTTAATGTTACCACATTGACAGTGAAAGTGAGATTCGAAACACAATAATGATTAAAGCCTACCTTCTGAACTTCTGCATGTTAGCATGATGATGTTAGCATTTAGCTCGAGGCACTGCTGCATCCTCACGCAGCTGTTATCATGGCTCTAGACTTTGTTCATTTGTGTCCACATTCGATTTAAAAAATGTCCTTTTTTAAAAAGTTATTTTAATTGGCATTTGGCCGCTAAGGAACGGCTAACGTCTTAGTTTACTACAAAACTGATAGAACACCAAATGACATGCTGGAGAGAAAAATTAAACATCACAGCCACTTAATTTACTGTAGTTCCGAGAAACCCAACACACGCTCTCTCCCCCTGCACTGAGGTCACTTTTTGTTTTCATGTCCCCTCTTTGTAGTTCAGCTTTGTAAAGCATGACATCGTCTGTCCTCAGATGGGTTTGAAATGACATACGTGAGGTCATAGGTTAGGATCATTCATTCATTAACACAGACAAATACACAGAGCTAAACAAACAGCAGCTGAAGGTCCTAGGGTAAATGCTGGAAATGCGTTATGTGGGAGACACATTCCAGATCGACATACTGTCCAATTAACTGCTTGGCTGTAAAATGAATGGATTCCAGGGGCCTGTGAAAAGTTAGGTTTAGTTATCTGGCTTTGTCTTTGTCTGTTTTGTCAAAGTGACATCAATTGTTGGGTGGAGTTGCACTAGATAGATGAGCAGGCTGTTGGACACATGGTTTAGCACTTCACCCCTCAGTGATAAAGACCATTCACTCCCATCCTGGTGTGCCAGCAATGCACGAACATGTTATCTATGCATGAGTTGAGGTCTTGTGTAATTATGTGCACATTTAGAGCCAATTTAGTCCTGTGAGGGGACACTAGGAGCCTTAGCCCTGGTCTAAGATCTGCCTTTAATATTGCATGTTATCTCTACGCCCTCTTGTCCCAGCTTTGGCACTCCCTTTTACACTGAGCCAGGATATTTATCTCCTACAATGCATACTGTCACACATATGCACACACACCACCCAAAACCACCACACAGTCCACCCAGATGGTGCACACACACCCAGTTGCAGTGACTTAATAGTATGATGAAATAATTAGCCAACAATGAATGAAGCTAATTTACTGCAGGCCCATAATATACATCACAGCTCATCTTTAAAATCTGATTTCATGAAGCCTACTGTTAGTTGTCCAGTGATTTACAATTGTGTCACACTTGCATGAAAAACATGTTTCTTAGCAGACTACAGAAACTTGTTTTGTGCTTTGCGTTATCAGTTACAGTGAAAAGCAAGCGAGCATTACTGTCTCTCAAATCGCACAACACCAACACAGAAAAGAATTTGGACTCAATGCTCACTGGTATTACATGAATCAATCAAATTTTTGGAGTCTCAAAAGTTATTTTCATGTCGTCTGAAAAATCCTCAAAAATTTTGATTGCATAGAATGTATTTTAAAACTGGCCCACAAAAATGTAAAGGCTACATGATAGTTAGCTGAAACAAAAAACTAGCAAACAAACTGGCATGGCTCTTTAAATATATAGGCAACAGGTCTAAACTTAAAAAGGTTAATTAGAGTTGCTTCTGCCATTACTGAAGTTTGAAAAAAGTTGATGCCAATAATCCTCACTGTCATTTTCATGGTTAAAGCTTTAACGGGGCTTTTCAAAACGGCCAAAATCAGTTAATATGAGATATGAATTGAGGGCGGAGACAATTACTTCATTGTGAGAAACTTTACGGATTGATGGTGGATTGTCCAATAGGATTGAAGTCAAAGGTTCTACTAACCAATCAGAATTGAGCTTCGGAGCTGGGCCTGCCCCCATATAATTAAATCCACACCAGCGTGGTGGTCGAAGTGTTTGGAGTTTGCGTTAAAGCGAGAGCGCTGAGGGGAAAATAACTGTGAACACTCGCAACTTTTTTGAGCTAACCAAACACGCTTCAGCCCGAAAAACTATCATGAAATACACCTTAATGTTTTCTCAGAAGACGTAGGAGCTGACGTTAAAGTGACTTTTTGAAACTGGAGCTGCTTCCTTGTTCGGCAACGGGGTGAAATAGCTCAACATCCTCACAAAGAAACTTTGCTTGCTAGGCTGCTAACTCGCACACAAGCCAGAAAAAGTATGATCACCGTCGAAGACTTGACCTCAAGCCGTTAGTAACGCCTCGTCTGTCGAGTTAAGGGTTTCTGGTAGTTGTATTTGCTTGGAAATGGTTTTCTGAATGACTCAAGACTGAATTTTGTAACGGTTTTGAGTAGTCACCATCACCAGTGGAGGAAGGGTTGCAGCTGGTAACTTAGCCATCCACCAGCAGTGTTGCCACACAGCGCCCCCAGAACTCCACCAGGCATCCATTACTATTTTCAGTTAGTTAGGAGTTAAGCGGTCCCAGATTTTGGCCCTGGAAAGATGTCCGGCCGGAGTGGAGTTGGGCTAACCCGGGGAGCTACTTTGGGTCCGCAGCCCCTCAAGGCTACTATTCCCTATCAGCTGGCCAGCAAGCCTCGACCCAACCGGAGAGATGGAAAGTCAGGTATGAGCTCAACACCTGTCAGACTGACTGGATCTTACAGTAATGCCCTCTTATTCATGTGTTTGGCCTTAAATGTGATTCCATGATGGATGAGGAAATGGGGTCATTGACACAAGTTATATCCATCATTAAGATATATGTTACTGATAATGCCAGTAAAATAAATACATGCTAAATATTTAATAATATATTTATAGCTAATTAGTTTCAAACTTAAGTTAGATGGCCCAGTAAAGCTAAGCAGAACCAAATTAAACAATGGATGTCAGAAAGACATAAGGCAGCAATCTATCTGCACTTCACCAGCCTCTGCAGTGTGTTATTTCTATGTACACTGAGCTGTGGGTTTATTGAAGTGTTGATGCATGCATATCATACTGCCTTTTGAAATGGAAAAATAAATAAAATAAATGATTTTTTTAAAAATCATATAAATAACAGTTGTGTAGAAACATAGGTAGTGTATATAACGTAGCAGTTATGTTCATAGTGGACAAAAATGCCCCTTTTTTTATTATTAATTATTTTGGCAAATACCCCGTCAGTTCATCGTATATCAAAAAATTGGGAAGAAGGTCCATTAGAAATCCTCATTGTCGAAGGTGACGTCTTTAAAATGCAAGCTTAAATACATATATTCTTAAATAATCATGTCAAAACAGATGAAACGGGACATGTCATATTTAGAGGTAATTAAAGTTATGACAGTTTTTTTCTTGAACAATAAATAAAGTTAATAAAATTCTTGCCAGTAAATTATTTCAGTCCTCTTATTGATTAATCAAAGTATAATTCAGCTCTGGATGTTGTTACAGCTACGTTACACATTTTTAGACTAAATCAACATATTTATGTTTACTTAAGTACTTCATAACAGCCTTTTCATTTGCCATTTCTGATATACAAGAGCAGAAAGCTGTAACATGCAAATAATTTAATAATTCACCTGCCAACTGATGCAGACTTAACATATGAGGACACTTTTAATCTGTTATTTAATCTGCTTGTCAAATAAAAAGTTGTCTGCCTCTGACAGCTGGAAAGACCAAACCACACCAGCTGAGCTCTGGCATGAGGCGGACCATGTCTCTTGATGCGATCATCGGGCCGTACCTGCAGGGACATTGGCCAAAAGAACCAGAGGGCCAGAGCAGCTTGTCTCGCAAGGACAAATCCACCCAGGTCAGCTGAAGAATGAAGAATGCTCCTTAAGTTTAAACAGAATAATGCTGGCGAATTTGAATCAGAGCTGCTCTGAGGGAGAAATGAATGGAGTGCATCACTGTACCACAGATGTTTCCACACTTTTAATTTCTAAAAATGATTGTGCCTATGCAGTGGTCTTCTGTTTCAGGCAGGTGGGGTTGGCTCATGTTAGAAGATTACTTTGCAGTTTTTACAGATAAACGAGTTGCTAGGAGACAGGCAGTGGGAGGGAGTGTCTGGGCCTTGCACAGCTATTACTGAGTGTGAGCCACAGCCATGAGAAACAGTCCCTGAAGTCAGCTGATGAGGCCGTTTCGGCTGCACCCATCCTCTCTGCTGTCTGTGTGCAGGCACTCGCCAGTGCTCGATGGCTGCCCACATCCTCCCCCAATCTTTTTTGTTTTTCAGTTTCTCCTGCTCTTTCGCTCGCTTATGTGTGAAAAAACAGTGTGGGTGTGGATGGTGTGATGTGGCTGCAGATCAGCCTTTGAGCATGAAAAGCTGTTCCAAGTGTGCAACTCTTGGTGAAATATGTGTGAAGTCCTGATGTAATGCATGACTGAAACGTAACAGTTTCCAGCCTGTAGAGTTTTACACGTGCACAAGGCAGTTTCAGAGCTAAACCTTGACTGTATATACTGTGTATGCCTTTTTTAAGTACATGCAATCTTACTTTTGTATTAGCTGTTACAGTTGCTTTCTCACCCCCCCCCCCAGACACCGGACTCATGGTCAGATAAATCCCGGAGCAGGAGAGGTAGCGGCAGCCACAAACGATCGGCATCGTGGGGCAGCGCTGAGAATCTTCGAGAGGTGAATCTCTGCCTGTGTTGCTCAACATGTGTTTGCAGAAATCTGACTTGTTAAACTGGGCCGTTTCTGTAAGTTTGCATCAAGGAGGCAAAGTGCTGAAAAAGGCCTGACACCCTTATTTCAACAGCATTGTTGAGCAACAGGAGACCAAATGATCTCATCTGTAAAGAAACTTCCCCTTTTCACCAGGGACTCTCTCCTCATCGTATATATAATCTAAACCATCAAGAAATCTGACTGTCATTACTAAAAAATGTTCACAACAAGCCTTCACAGGGACCTTGTTTTAAAGTGTGTGTGATTTTTAAATTTCAATGACTTGTTTTATGTGTTGGTGTGTGCATGCTAATTGACTGACAATAACCTCTTCTCTTGCAGATTGCTAAACTAAAGCAGCAGCTGCAGCAGCAGCGCAGCAAACCTGCAGTCTCTGGGGGACATGACAGAGACCGCCAGCATGGCTATTCTCAGGGGAGCTGCAGCCTAGGAACCACGCAGGTACCTTGAGCATCATCACTGTAAACACGCTGTTTACTTCACAGATGCATACATGTGTGTACACATTTTAAAGGCAAAATTTGCAAAGGCGACAGCTGTCCAAATATTTCTGTTCTTCCGGTGCAACTTGTCTGACACCAGACGAGCATCACTGAATACATTCATCAAAGTGAGTGAAACGGTGCAGCTCATCGCAGGAAGCGAATTAAAGAAAACGCAGCAACAGGAAGACCACTACATCACGTTGCTTCTGCTTTTCACTGTGTAATACGTAGTTCTGCTTTTCAGCACAGCTGGTCTGTACCGTCTAATTGCGCCGTGCCACACTCCACTGGGCTGAGACCAGAGTGTGGCGACACGATGAACCAATGAGAAATGATCTGTACCTAAAAGTGATCATACGGTTTTAATAAGGAACTGCACACTTTCAAATTCAGATGATCATTATACAACCTGGTGAACTTGGGATATTTCTCAAGCACATGTTCCTTTTTTATATTTAATAATTAACCTTATAGAGCTCCAATAACAATAAACTTTATCTATATAGAACGCTTCTTACAAGGAAGGTGGCTTCACAGTAAGAGGAAACAAGAAAAACTGGCAAAAGAAATGTAAAACAAACAAACAAATGTAAAACAAACAAACAAATGTGTGATCTTCATGAAGATTTGTTTCCCAAGAAATGCAGTTTAAATTCCATTTAACTTGTTTTTACGTCCACAGACTCAACCAATTCCCATCCCCCTCGCTCCCCTGGCGACTTTGGTCCCTCGACTGCGCTGCAGCGTGGAGGGCCTCAACCAGGAGCTGGAAGGCATGTTCATCTGCCAGCCATTGCATCCTCAGCACAGGGTACGTGTCACCAACTCTCCACACAGCACCCACACGAGAAGAGACTCAGGAGTTTTATTTTTAAAGAAAGGAAAAGTGCCACTTGCATTGATGGTGGCTGACATTAAACTCACGTCGTCTTTTCAGCTCCTTGAGGTCCCAGATGGTCATCGGGCTCCAGTTCCACCCCAGAGCTGCTGCAGTGGATCTCAGAGTGACCCTGCCACCACACCCCTGTCCTCTTCCTCCTCCTCCTCACCCAGCTCCCCTCTCACCTACCTCTCCACCTCCCTGCATAACTCTGAAGATGCACCTCTGGATCTGCACCAAGGTTAGTTTCTAACTTTAATGGCTCCATTCTGGATCTAAATATCCTGAGTTTCTTTGAGTTTTGTCTGTAATGTCCTTTTACAGTGAATATCTGGGTGTCCCTGTTTTAAGCCAAATGTCGATTCGTGACTTTGAAAATTCAAATTAGTAATAAAATGGAGAGTTAGCTGAAAGCGAAAGAGAGAGAAGACTGCAGTGTGACATTCATAGCTGCTGTAACCACTTGAACATGACCGTAAAATCAGAAAACCACATACATACTAAGATTTCACATTCGAGGATAAGCTCAACGTGTTAATTCTGTCACAAACAGGAGATACTGTTTGACAGCTCGAGCCTCAGCCATATGGTAACATATTAAATATCAGACGTGGGTTTATTTGTCTTCAGGTCTATAAAGTCTTGACCTGGTGTCTGTTGTGTATTTAGACACAGATTTACGAGAAATTGGATGACTCAAACTGTTTTGTTTTTATACGTCTCATATTAATCAGACACGTAACTTTCATAAATGAGACACTCATCAGTGATCTCACATGCCAGAATTAGAATATCCGTTTTTACATTAACCACCATCTTATTGGTACAATAATAGCAGATGCTTACCAGTTTTGCAGTACATCACCCATTAGACGTTGACTGTCATTTTTTCCAGCTCTTGTTTTGCAATAGAAAGGTGACTATTCTTACGAGTTAACAAAGAGAATAAATCAAAATAAGAATTTACAAAATTTTTATTTGTGCTTTTATGTGCTAATTTTACATTGAGAAGTGGAGCATTTAACCTCATGCAGTGCGGTCCTTGTTGATGGTTGGCTAAGTAGGACTCAGACATATTTAGATTTCCCTTATTTTGTGATGCACTGACTTCAGTCACACTGTCACACTGCAGAATTTGTACTATTATGTGTACTTTATAATGTTAAATATCAACTGCAGCACATGACTGAGTTTGTGTATTGTTTTGTTTCTCATTGCAAGTTTTGTCTGACTTCCTTCTGCACTGATGGAATCATGTTTAGCAATATGTTTGTCTTCATGTTGAAATTAATCTTAAACTTCTCACCATGAATTGAAAACACCCCCCCGAAATTGTCCTGATATTTGCAGCTAAAGTCTAATTTTTTTCAGATTCTGCAGAAGTTGGGTTTAACATATTTGATACACTGAATATTTAACATAATTGGGAGTGTAGCTCAGGAGGTGGAGCGGGCCATCTATCAATGAGGAGATCCACATGTTTACCTTGGGTAAGATAAGGTGTGTGAATGTGTGTATGAGTTCCTAATGAGCAGGTTGGCTCTTTGTAGAAATGCCAACTTGCTGTTAGGCTGTGAAAGTGTGTATGAATGCATTATAACGCATTTTGAGTAGTTGAAAGAGTAAAAACGGGCGATATAAATACTGTCCATTTAATAACTATCTCAATAAGTAATAGGTTTCATCAAATCTTATCATAAACAAAATGTCCTCAAATTCTACTTGTAAAATCTTCAACTGTATTAACATTTTTTTCCTCCTTTTGTCAGGTTTGATAGACAGTCCAGAGATGTGCCTCCTGTCTCCGTTCTCCTCCCAGAATGAAGCCGACCCCTCCCTGCCCCTGCTCATGTCATCCTCCCCTGGACCCAACAAGAGTTGCTGCTTCCAGAGAGAGCCACCGGAGGGCTGTGAAAAGGTCCGAGTCTGGGAGGAAACCAGGTACGTTTGTGATGCACCCGATCAAAAACCGATGGGACTTCTCCCTTTTGTTTGCTTTGAACTGCACTAGCAGTGGTCATCAGCTTTGAACCGCACTAGCAGTGGTCATCAGCTTTAATGAGCTTTTCAAAGCACTTCGCCTGTTTAGCACTACACTCTAATAGTATTGTTAGACTTACGATGTACAGTTTCATTAAGAAAGTATCAAAAACAGTGCAGCAGAATCAGAGATACTGTCTTTTTTTTCTCCTTACATTAGTTATTTGTATTTAGTCTAATCTTTCTGCCTATATTACCCACAATGCAACCCAACCCCGAGAATGGAGTGTTCTGCCAGTAGTGTTCATGTACTACCTTGCGCAGATGAGGAGTGGGCTGCCATGGTCAAATAAGCTTAATTCTTTTTCTCTCCAGGCTCCCAAATTTTAGTTTATTTCAAACTTGTAGTCTTCAGACCCAGCTGATACTTGAGGCTATTTGTCAGCCTTTGCTTAGCTCACTCTGGAGCCACAGAATTTTTTTACCTAGCTCATATTATTTTCCGGTAGTTGTTTTTATTACCTCTACACTAAAATATCAAAGAGCTCTCTGAAATGAAGCCTGTTGATTCAAGTTCAAACTGAGTCAGTGTGTGACTGCCCTCTGGTGGTGTGTCCACTCTGTCCACATACAATGACTAAGTATTTACCTTTTTTATTTATTCTCTGTATGGACACGATCATGCATTTGATCAATAAAACAAGCTCGATTTTGCTTGGGCATTTTAAACTCCGTCTTTTAACTTTAGACAACAAACATTTGATAAAACTTCTAAACCAGCTCTCCTGAAGTTACAGCATGGTTTTGGTCAAAGTTGAATTGTAAGTGACGCTTACAATTGTTTTCTACCTGATCTGGAGGCAGTTAAAGGTATAAACCTCCATTCTTTCTGTTACAAATCATGACACTGCAGTTTCATGAAGTACTGCTTGTTTTTTATTTCTTCCTCCTTTTACTTGCTAAGTTTTTATATTGTCACGTGAAATTGTGGAGCAATACTTCTGCTGAAGTTGCAGTTACCTTCTGGTTGTTTGATTTGACCTTTATTCCCCTGCATGTTTATAACTTGAAACATCTCGGAGACTTAGGGGAAATAAAGCCTGACACGGGCATCCCGTCATGAAGATAGACTACTTCATTTATTTATCAGGGACAAGTACATTTATATTATTGTAGCCTACACTGACATTCAAATGATGTCTGACATGTAACCAAGCCTTTACACTTCACAGGTATTAATTCTGACATTAGTTTCTTACAGCCCCTCTCCTCTCATTTCCTAGCACTGCACACCAACTCAAGCCAGCTGTCATCTCCTCTTGCCCAGACCCCAACAAGGTAAACTTCACCCCCCATGGGGGCTCAGCCTTCTGCCCTGTCAGCCTCCTCAAGCCCCTGCTCCCCTCCATGGACCTGCTGTTCCGCAGCCTCACTGTGTCTCCAGCAGCGGGCGCTTGCTCGAGCCAGGGGACAAGCTTCTGCCAGGCGACGGCGTCTGTGGCTCCGGATCCCCCGGCCAACACTGCCGTCATGGGAGAAAGCCCGGGGGAGGGCCTCGCTTTCTGATCGCAGCTGCTGATCTTTGTGGAAAATGCATAATGCAAGAATTTCAGCGGTCTGGGACAGATCTGTTGATGTTGCTTTATTATTAGGAAAGGGTCATTCCTTTTCTATACAGATTTGAAATAATCTTATGTTGAGACATAATATTGGGAAAAAATTAATTAATATCCTACTTGTACTCAATCAAATGGATTTGCTTTATGAGCTACTTGTTAAGGGTTTCCGGTCATTGTGACATTCCTAAATTAAGGCCTTTTTTCTCCTTTTAATAACCCAAAGATATATTTTTTTGGCCTAGCACGAATGTGAGAGACCGCAGCAGGACTTCTCACTTATTTCACCCTTACCTTTACCTGAGGTTGGATTTGTTGGATGACTCTTTGTCTCGTTCGCTGCACATATTTTCTGTTTCCCCAAAGAAGCCATCACATACACTTATCTCTATCTAAAATGTTAGGAGTGTGGGTCAGGTAAGAAAACAAAACCATCACAATAAGTTAAGTGGTTTTTAGGAATTCAGAGATACTTATCTGGAATTCACCTTTGGTGTTTTATCTAACTTGACCCTGCACCTGTTGCTGGTTAGCAAAGCATGACAAATCAGTTGGGTACTTTTTATTTACCTAATTACATATCAAGACACAATGAAATCACATTTTGATCATCATAGACTGAAGGCTGTTTTTCCAGTTGTTGGACCTTGGTAGCATCAATACCTAAAGGCTTCAGCTCACACATTCCTGCTTTAAAAGTTGTACAGATGCTATTTTTGTTGTCATTGATTAGTGCAAAAAGAAAAGGAAAAAAAAAAAACTAGATGTGTGCTTGATGGTATGTTTCTAGTTCCGAGGTTTTACAGCCTAGTTAACTACCTAACCAGTTTTAGTGGTATAGATTTGGCATCGTTAATGTTTCTTTGATGTGTTTTTGTTTTCTCTTTCCTCTGCCAAGCTGACAAGTTGATGTTCAAATAGTTTTATTTCTGGTAGACATTTTTGCACAAATTGAACTGCTACGTTTGAGTCGCAATTCTTATTTTTATATTCACTTTTGTACTTTAAGAGTAGTAATGTGTATTTTCTACGTCTTATTTTCAATTACCTGCAACATAAGCTAAAAAAAAAACAACAACTGTTACTTGTAGTTTTTTTTTCTGTCAGTATATTTGAGGCAGGTGTTACATGAGATACTGTATCAGGTGGATTTTTATGCACTTCCAGGAGAGGATTTTATACGTTAGTCCTGGGTTTATTGTCTCTGACAGGAGTTTGTTTGTGTGTGCGCACGTGGATAGAAAGTTCACTATAGTCTGATTGTTTTGATTGATTTCTCCTAGTTGTTAGTACGCTGGTGAAATACTGATGGATCGGAACTCAGAACGTTGTCTTTGTTTTTTTTCCAAATAAGCCTCAATTTCAATGTTTCCTGAATCTGTGTGGATGCTGTGGACATGTTGTTATCTCAGGTTCTGTGTTCTGTCCACACATGAATATATAGATGTGTTGTCTTTGTGATTTATTAAACTGGTCTTAAGTCATAACTTCCTTTGCTCTGGTCTGAATTTCTAATGTCTGTAGAGAGGTGTGGTGATAACGGGATGATTTGGTTCAATGTTCAAACATTAGCTTTGGTAAACTCTGAAATTTAAGACTGAACCTGTTTTTATTTTAAACTCCTTCCCGACAAGTTTGTATTGCTGTCATATGTTCACATTTTAAAAAAAAAGAAAAGAAAAATATAATTTTTTTTTTCCCTCTAGTTTCTGGTTGTATGTATTAGATGTGCTTTTTGTACTAACTGATGTTTACCTTGTTGGGAGAAAAATGCCAACAAATAGTTCTGTTACAGTCAATGGACTAAAAATAAATAACTATTAAGTTCTTATATGAGAATAAAATAACCACCATAAAGTCAGTGAACAGTTAAAATGATTGCCTGTCTTGTAATGGCTCAGCAGGTCTTATCTGTCAAGATCAGACTGCATGTTCTCATTTAACAGTTTGGGTAAAAGCTGTTTGTTTTGAACTGTTGCTGGTGCTTTCAGTTATATAGCATGCTCTTCATCAGCATATGGAATTTACTAGTTATCATAGAACTTGTATGTGTTGAAATGTTAAAACAATTTTTATTTTTGCAAGATTTTAAGTCCACATGGACTTAAAGATGTGCTCAGAACAAATTCTGATGAAAGCTATGTGCTTTGACTGAAAGCTCCAGAACACTATGACTAAATAGTCACTGTGGTGAGCGTTGCAGACTGTTCACCTCACCTTTCCCCCTAAATTTTAGGATGCACTCTTGTATCAGAGAATATGAGCACAGTGCAGCTTTTTACGCATTACTTTGTTGAGGGCTTAAATGGTTCCTTACTACATTATAAAAACGCAGGATTCATTCATTTATTTACTAAGCATGTAAACATGTTGTTGTTGTTGTTATTATTTTATTTTACTGGACCTGCTGTCCCACACATGCTATACAACCCAGGAGAGCACACATACATACAGCTGTTGCCGTTGCATTGTGGGATTGGATTGGCTGGCACCAGAGGAGGTGGTGTGCACTTCAGTGTACGGTCAGGCCTGTAGGAAACAGCACGAGATCCTCAGCAGACACGCGCGGTGTTGCAGGCAGATATCCGCTTTAACGAGCTCGGTCAGCGGGAGGCTTGTCCGTCATGCAGTCCTTGTTGGGAGTCGTCGCCAAACAGCTGAAGAGCCATCCAGCTGTGAGTCCGAAACGCTGTTTTTGTCTTTAATGTGTGAAGGACCTGGTGACATTGGAAGCGCAGAGGAGGACGAGGTGCGGCGAGGCGCGCGCCCGGCTCCCTTTATTGCCACGTTAATTATCTGATGTGTGATCACTTATATTATTATCATTTATTGGAAATCGTCCATCCAGCTTACCTCAGCTAATATATTATCCAGAATAATGTTTTTGCAGTATAGTGGTGATTTTTTTAAAAATATATATATATATATATGTATAAATCCTGTACAGTAGCCGCAATTTTCGGATTTAAAAATGGCGATAAAACTAAATTAATTGATATTATAATCCGCATTTCTTATTATTATATTACTGTTATTATTCTACCTCTCGCTCAAGCTTGTATTTTTGCTCTGCCACCCTCTAATCATGAAAGGATTGAGCTATTTTTGCTCTTGGCAGCCCTAAAAATGAAGCTTCTGCTCCATTGCGGCAGATACATCAAATCAATACCCGAGCCAGTATTGTAATTGGCTTTTTTTCCCCCCCAAAGGATGCGATCTTTACTGTGATAGGAAAGAACAGAGTGTTTCCCTGCTGGGACATTTTCATGTCCACAGCCATGCGCCATGGTCGCTGCAGCACGTATGAGCTTACTGTATGGTCTCCATACGGACTGCATGACTCAAGGCCACAGCAATGCATGCACAGAGTGTGTTTATCCAAGGGCGACGGGGTGACACAACCAGCTTTACGGCAGCGTCCCTATCACTAATAGATCACAATGTACAGAGACTTTTATCCCCTGACAAACTGTGAGCTTTTCTTAAGGCGAAACAACTGTGATCTTGTGTTATCACTGGGAGAAATAAACCGTCATGATGCAGTGTGTGATTATTGTAGCTTTACACAGGCAGGTCACATTTGCAGTGTTGGGGAGTAACTAGTTACATGCCCCCCCCCCAAACTACATAATTAATTACAAAATTAATGTAATTGTAATCAGTTACAATAACTGAGAAAGAATGTTCAACTAAATTACAGCTACTTTTAAAAAAGTAAATATTTCAAAGGCGATTACACCTGAATATTTTCTGTAAAAAGCTGAGGCTGTATGTTAAATAGCATTCATTTTGTTTCTTTGCATGCGTTTAATGTGCATAACATCTTCTTTTGCCATTTCCAGTTGAGGCTGTTTAGTAAAGTTTGATGCTTTTCTGATGTTTTTGATTGATTCTCTTAAATTCGCAGCAGCCCACGTCTGCCATTAACATTGTCAGGTTTAAACATTTTGAAAATGGTTAACGGATGAAAACATTCGTTAGAAATTCAGGAAAGTAATCAAAAAGAAGTCAAATGTAATGGGTTCCATTACTTTGATAAGGTAATTGAAATAGTTACATTACTTCTTACATCTTAAATAGGGAAACTCAAAATAACCTTCCCAGCCCTGCACGTTTGTAATTTTCCATCTGGATTAGAAATAAAACAAACCACAAGATAAAGAAATAGAAACTTTGGGGTGAGAGATGATTACATGGCAAAAATATGATAGACTACATCATCCTAATGCATTAAGCTGTTTCTCCAACTTTTTGCATTTTTTCTTGTTGTTTTTTCTTGTTATCCGAGTGAATTTATCTCTGAAATGAT
The DNA here is from genome assembly GCA_029783665.1 of Naso thynnoides. Taxonomy (NCBI): domain Eukaryota; kingdom Metazoa; phylum Chordata; class Actinopteri; order Acanthuriformes; family Acanthuridae; genus Naso; species Naso thynnoides. The sequence continues at coordinate 12,028,981 of JAQLOL010000014.1, read as the reverse complement.
TCAGTTACCACAATCAGTCTGTGGTTGAACTTGCAGAGACAAGAAAGAAATGTCTGTTTCTGTCTATTTGAACTATGAGCAGCAGATCCCTGTTGCTGATTGTCCTATCCATAAAACCTGCATTGTGATTTATTTCTCCTGCTCTTCAGCTCATCCCCCTCTTCATCTTCATCGGTGGCGGGGCAACCATGAGCATGTTGTACTTGGGTCGACTCGCTTTGAAAAACCCTGATGTCTCGTAAGTCCATACCACTCTCGAGAGTGTAAACTGATAAAGACATGGATGTCTCATTGTGGAGTTATTCTTGGTTTCTTCAGCCCATCTGGCCTTTTTTTTCCACAGCCAGCCTCTGTGTGTATTGTATAATAAAAATGCAGATAAAATCATGTTTTTCTTGTTTTCTGGCCCTCAGATGGGATCGTAAGAACAACCCCGAGCCCTGGAACAACATGGAGCCCAATCAGCAGTACAAAGTATGAGCCTTTGTAAACTTCTGACACAAATAACTTTAACAGTTTAGATGCTTGTTGAAAACTCATCGTCATTTTTCATGTTTTTCCGTGAAGCTCTTTGGTTAAATTTAAACCGAAAGCACATTTCTGTGACAGGCAAGCCATATCTCTTCTGTTATCTTGCGTCAAAGTCCATTACCTCGCTAATACTGACTGTACATTTGCGTGTGTGTGTTTACAGCTTTTCTCAGTTAACATGGATTACTCCAAGCTGAAGAAGGACAGGCCCGATTTCTAAGTCAACGAGTCGCATCGCCATCTCTGACATGATTGTCAGGAGTGAGGAGCCTTTGCACTTTTTGCCAATTACAAAGCAAACCCACGGCGCCTAATGAAGGTTGAATCACACAGTGTGTTGCACTCGGTTCATTTCCAGTGTTAAGGGGAAAGGGATCATAAACTTATTAATGATTGTATGAATAAAACAGGCAACCACCTGTTTTATTAATTGATTTATTTTTTGACTTTGTTGTAAATTATTAAAAATCATTTCAAACACACTCCTCATTTTCTGTGCATGTCTTTCTCAGTCCAAAGAAGCTGTGACATAAAACTTTAAACATTAAAGAAGTTTAATTTGAGGTTTTATGTTTGTGTAAATATTTTTTTAGGGGGAGAGTGGGTGAGTCTAAAGGAATAAATAAAGATTTTCATATTATGAAACAATTCTTAAAAGATCAAGTGGCATGAAAGGTTTTGGTCTAATAATCTGGGCGAAGGTTAATCATAAACACTAATTATTGAAAACAATTAGAACTTCTAAATCTTTATTTAAACAAATATTTGACATTTGGTTTAAACACAAAAAGAAAAAGTCAGTAAAGAAATTGTGAGACTGTTGAATATGGGGCGGCTTGTCAACACAATACCAATGAACCTGCCGTTACACTGAAATTGAACCATTTTAAAAACATCAAAGCCTCACTTCAGCTGGGTGTTAACTGCTGATAAAATCAGTCTTTAATCTTTGGTTTCTGAAGAAATTGGTGAGCAATGAGCTCATAACTCAGGGGAAATCCAGCCATTTCCTGTCACATATTGAGGTTTCAGTGTATACATTGTGCACAGCAGTGCCTGAGACCTGCAGCTGCTGAGCACATGAGGTCCTTGTCAGTGACTCCTGAGCAGTTCAGGAGAAATGGGAAAAAAAAAACTATATTGACTTAGAAGTGCTGTTTTACAAGTGTGAAGCCACATAAGAGGGAGAGGTCGGACAGCAAAAGTAGATGCTATCAGTTTCAGTGCCAACAACAGGAGATAAGCTGATACACAGCAGGAGTTTAAACTGTAGGCCACAGGGATTTTTTAAGTGTGAGAAATGTGACCTCTGCAGCTGTGAGGGTGTTTGAATTGCATACTTTTGCTTTTTACTTGTAGTATGTACTGCAGCTGCCCTCACAAAGTACATACTGTTGCATGCAGCATGAATACAATTAGGACATACTATTGCGCCATGATAGTGCGCCTTGAACTTTGACTATTGATGCTCATATCCAGGGGTTTCACAGCAGACATCTTGAGGACCAACACAGGCGAGACCAGCGAATGGTTTCATTCTATTAAATGTCACAGCAAGCCAGGTCAATGAGTGAGTGTGCACAGTACCAGAGCTCTGGAACAAACTCACCTAAACTGAAGCAGCCATCATCAATGTCATTGATTTCACCTGCGCTTTTCCTGCTCTGACAGCTCAAAATGTCCACCGTGAAACGCATCATATTAGGTGAGCTTGTTCCAGAGCTCTGGTGCTGTGCACGCTGACTCATTGACCTGGTTTGCTGTGGCATGAGGCATAATTTCTGCTGCGCAGAGGATTGTGGGTCAGAATGGCCATAGAGGCATGTCAGCTTGCGTACTGCAAAATCCGACCACATGTAGCAGAACATCCTGGTACTTCTGACATACTGGATTTCACACATTATGTACTATGACATACTAAATCTTTTTCTGTTACACTAAATAGCAAGGTAGTATGGGTATTGGAACACAGGGTCTATGTTATAAATCAAATGTTTTAAGGATGTTCATTTAAATAAAATCTTTTATTCAAGGATTTAATAAATTATAATACAACACGTGGTCAACTGTTTCCAAAGCCCATGCAGCTTTTTTTTTTTAAGTGGGAAGAACAAATAAAACTGAATGAGAGAATTGCCGAGCATTAATATGTCATCCGGAGCAGGACTGATTGTCCAGTGGCCAAACTTTGTTATCCTGGTTCTGAAGCCACTGAAATGTCCAAGACATTCATTTAAATTACTACAGACATATTTTGGATCTACAAATTAAAGGCCACAATGACTTCAGAACTGAATATACTTTTTTGTAAATATAATTGCCACAATTACAACTTCTGAGTGACCTATTCTCACTAGAATAAGATTTAGTGAAGTATCTGTACCTTTTGAGGAATCACCTTTTTTTCTATACATTTTTGCCTCGTAATAATTTAGCAGTTTGTTTTTGATCTGTCACTTGTTTAGTTTATGCCTTGTTAGAGTGCACTTATTCAGGTACACACCCACTTTTATGACCACACCTGTGATGATTTCCTTGATTGCCAGGCAGACCTCAGCCTTGAAATATCTGAGCAGCCACTTATTTCTCCATAAACCTTCTTTTCAGTAAACACTGGCCTCAAATGAACTCAGTAAGCATACATCTTTGTCTTGAATGGCGTTAAAATTATTTTATTGAATTTGTCACAATTAAAACACCAACTTTCACAGGAACATGTCAGATAAACTGGAATGGATCTCAAGTGTTTACGGCAAACATTTTAAAGTTCTTAAAGGCCAAACACTTTGTTTTCCGGAATGGTTGAACTTAAGATCTTTCAGAAACCTAGTACTCCTCGCCTTCATCCTCCTCCCCAATGCTGTCAGTGCCAACCTCTTCATAATCCTTCTCCAGGGCGGCCATGTCTTCTCTGGCCTCTGAGAACTCTCCCTCCTCCATCCCCTCTCCAACATACCAGTGGACAAAGGCCCTCTTTGCGTACATCAAGTCAAACTTGTGGTCGAGTCTGGCCCAGGCCTCGGCAATGGCGGTGGTGTTGCTCAGCATGCACACGGCTCGCTGCACCTTGGCCAGGTCTCCTCCAGGAACCACAGTGGGAGGCTGGTAGTTGATGCCCACCTTGAATCCTGTGGGACACCAGTCCACAAACTGAATGGTGCGCTTGGTTTTGATGGTGGCGATGGCAGAATTGACATCTTTAGGTACCACATCGCCGCGGTACAAGAGGCAGCAGGCCATGTACTTGCCATG
>JAQLOL010000014.1:11973557-11996256 GCA_029783665.1 Naso thynnoides | reverse complement strand
GCAAACTACAAAATCATTTTGTGGAGCAACACAAAATTCTGTTTCAGATAAAGAAATGTTGTAGTTAGTTGTAGTCATACTAAAGATATATCTACATTAAAATATGGTTATTAATTAATGTAACAATAAATTTACTGATGTTTTATAACCTGTGATTGTAAGTGATTAGAGTTGATGCCAACTAAGTCTTTGTAAGTAGGAACTGGTTTATTTGTTTCCAGATCAACAGCTTTGGACATCTGACCTTTGACAGTCCGTGGTATATTTACAGCCTGTCAAGTATTCCAATGTATGGACACAGAGATGTCATCGTTCCATTCTGGACATATTTTTACTACAGCATAAATGATCAGATTTACTACAGCCAGCACACTAATGGAAGTGTTCTCCAACAAGCTACACAAGACATTAATGAGTACTTTCCAGAGCTGAACTTCACTGCCAGCTGGGTCTTTGTAGCAACATGGTATAAAGTGGCCTACTCTGGAGCAGTAAGTCATCCTGCTTTAAATGAGATAATACATGTAATGTAAATGTGTGTTTCAACTTTTTCCATGTTTAGACCACAAGTCCCTTTTCTTTCTTTTTTCTTTTTTTTTCTTTTTTTTTTTTTTTTTAGCAAGCTACATTCCAAGTGGTCTTGATCTCTGATGGCCAGTACTCATTTGTGCTGATGAACTATGATGCGATCACCTTAACAAGTCAAAATGTACAGGTAAGAAAAATTAAAAAATTATACAATGTTCTTAAAACTTTTTTTTTTTTTGGTAACCATATTTATTTTGATTTAAATGTTGTCATTGAAATGCTATTTATGTCACATTACATGTATTCCAGGCAGGATACGACACCATCGGCTCTCCTCAGTATTTCAGTATCCCTGAATCATTCTCTGACAGCGCAACAGGCAGTAACTCAAGTTTCCACCAGAGCAGCAATGTCAATGAACCTGGTCGCTGGGCTTTCCGGGTAGACAGTGGATCAAGAGAGTTGACTTTTGATGGTAAGGCCAGAACCAGAGGGTGGTCAACTCCTCATATAAGGGGGCTGAGGGGCAGAGGACTTGTTAGATAAGTTAGACTTGTTTACCTGACTCACTGATCCTTTATTTGACTGAGGATTGTACAAGTTAGAATCTATGACCGAGACCATGACTCTGTAACATTAGTAGCCTACCTGTGAAATGATACATCCATGGTCAGTGGTGCCTCAGTAGCAGACAGATTTGTAATGGCACCTCTAAGTCCTGCTCATCTGTCAGTTTTGTCAAAGATTTTTTACATTCTGTTAACTTAATAATACAAACACTAAGTTCTGTGCCATGCTGTTGTCTGTATACAAGGAGCATAAATCTTTAAGCAGTATCTCACAATTAGATTTAATCTGATTTCAACCAATGAGTTTGAGATTTGATTCCAAATGGACTCTCAAATTCAAAAAATTGTGCAGCTTGGTCTCATTCCCAGTTATCAGCAACTGATGCTTTGTCACACCTCCCGGCGTCTCATACAGACACAGAAGTTGCCCGTTAGATGCACTGGGTTTTCACAAATTCCAATGTAGACGCATCTGCAGCAACTGCTCCACTGTTCGTAGTAGAAAGCGCAACAAGGATGGTGGAGGTCAAAGTAGAGGGGCAGGCCACCACTCAGGACTATTATCAAGGAAACTGAAGTTGCCAATAATAGCAGTATGGAAGACCATTTTATTTTTTAATGTGATGTGCATTGTTCTTTCCAGAACCCCTCTACCCAATTACAGGAACAACAACCACTCCATCACTTCATGGAAGTTCTCCTGAAATTCTCCTCCAACGACCCTTCGTTTACTTTGGAGAGACGTATGATCAGATTTATGTACGTAAAGAGTAAACTACAAAAGTCTAAATGATCAGAAGGTTCTTTTAAAAATTCTGGCATATTTTTTGTTAAGGTATACAGTATTTCTGGTATTTCAATTTTAGATTTTGTCAAAATTTTGGAGTTAGCTGTACTTTATATAATGATGTATCTATATTCTATTATGGTTATAAGTCATTGTTGTAATAAATATATTGGTGTTTGATTACCTGTAAATGTAGAATTGGCTTATTTGTTTCCAGGTGAAGCACAATGGACACCTGACTTTTGCTGGGTCATGGTATAGTTACTATCCCTCAATGTTTCCCATGCACGGACCAAGAGATGTCATCGCTCCATTCTGGACATATTTTGATAACAGACTAAATGGTCTGGTTTACTACAACCAGTACACTAATGGCACTGTTCTCCAACAAGCTACACAAGACATTAATGAGTACTTCCCAGAGCTGAACTTCACCGCCAGCTGGGTCTTTGTTGCAACATGGTATAATGTGGCCTACTACTCAAACCCTGGGACAGTAAGTCATTTTGATCTAAGTGGGATAATACATACTGTATGATGTGCATGTGTAATTTAACTATTTATTATGCGGTCCCAATTCCTTTTTTTTTCTGTTTTAGCATACTACAGTCCAAGCGGTCTTGATCTCTGGTGGCCAGTACTCATTTGTACTGATGAACTATGGGATGATAGACTCAACAAGTCAAAGTGTACAGGTATGAACCATCAAAATTATAAGTAGTGTTCTAGAAACATTTTTTGTGCTACAAAGCATACTAAAATTTTGAATATAATAGAGGTAAGAGGTAAGACAAAGAAAGTAAAATTTATTTTATCCCTCTCACATGTATCTCAGGCAGGATACGACACCATCGCCTCTCCTCAATATTTCAGTCTCCCTGGGTCATTCTCTGACAATGCAACAGGCAGTAACTCAAGTTTCCGCCTGAGCAGCAATGTCAACAAACCTGGCCGCTGGGCTTTCCGGGTAGACAGTGGATCAAGAGAGTTGACTTTTGATGGTAAGGCCAGAACCAGAGGGTGGTCATATCCTCATATTAGAGTAAGTGGAGGGGAATATGGATTGTTTACTTAGATTTGTTACCCTGAGTACCTGAGTCATCAATTCTTCATTTGACTGAGGTTTGTGCAATTTACTGTAAAATCTATAACCCCGACTATGGCTCTGTCATATCAGTAGCCAATCTGTTCCATGAAATGTCACATCCATGGTCTGTGGTGCTGAAATAGCAACAAACAACAAATTTGTAATGGTGCCTCCGAGTCCTGCCTTTCTCTTACTTTTTTCTCTGATCATATCATTCTCCTAACTATGAAGTTTAAAGACCATATACTATTTACTATTTTGTGTCCCACAGTTTACGTGTAAATCTTTTTGGAATTATAGAATTTGATTTGATCTGATTGAAATTAGTGGGGTCAAGATTTGATTCAAAATGGGTTCTTTAATTCAAATAGACTTTTCAATTGAATGGAATGGAAGGAACTATTTTGAGTGTTTTCCACTAATACAGTGTAATGTCTTATTCCTCCCACGCCACTTATGCTTTGTCACACCACTTGGCCTCTCATACATACAAAGAAGGTGCCCCATAGCTTCTGTATGAGATGCACCAGGCTTTCAACAAACATCCAATGTCGATGCATCTGTGGCAAAATTAGACACTCATAGCAGCTGCTCCACCCTCTGTTGTAGCAGAAGCCTCAAAGTCCCAAGAGAAGTGGAAGTCAGGATTGGTCAAGGTGGTCATGGCACAATGGTGGGCCACACAGACAATTGTCGAGGAGCATAGTTCCAGACCTCTGCAAAACCAAAAGAGAAACTTAAAATCTCAAACCCACAATCTTCCTCTAAAACCATGTGTTGATCTTTTCCCAAAGCAAGCCCATTTTTTAAAAACGTAACTAAATACATTTGTTGCTAAAACTTAAGTAAACCGTAACTGTTTTTAAACCATGTTTTTAGAAGATTTCTGTGGCAGGAGGGCTTTGCGCTTATGACACATATGCTAAAAAGCAACCTAGTCTGTCTATATAAGATGCCAAAGGCTGTGCAAAAAACCCAAACAAACAAACAAAAAAACATTAATCTTTGATGAATTGGGATGTGCCTGTATTGGTATACTGTGTGCCTCACAATTCACTGGTGTCTAATAAAAGAGAATATAAAGTATAACTAGTAATAATTAAGACAAATGATGTACAATCTTTTTCTTCTAAAAGTTACATTTATTAATGAATTAAGTATACCTAAATAATGAGAGAGGGCACTTTGCTGAATTATTTCTGTTATACATCCTGCAGAGGAGAGCAACCTCTGTGCTGCACTTTTGGTTCTAGATAAAGTCATTACACAATGCAGGTCAGATCCAACTGTGTATTGTTCATTTTGACACAAGTTGAGAGAAAAGTTGATGAAATGGGGACGTTTTTCGAACACAAACCATATCTCCAAAAAAAGGAGGCAATAGCATCTGACTTATTTAGCAGCTTTAGGGGCTCTTTCTTGTTTGTTTTTTTTACCTGCAAATCATGAGAGCAGTTGGTGCATGGGCAAGTGAAAATTAACCTGGTGCAATTACTTTTTTTTTTGCTTTCTTGACTGTGCAAGTGAACAAAGAAACCTGTACAGGATGAGACATTAATAAAAAATGATTAGGTACGCTTATCCAGAATTATTAATGGTAAAAACACTGTCCAACATTTGCCAGTATTATCTTTGCCAATAATGGAAATATGGATGGTCATTTTTATCTCTTGTGACTTTTTTTCCCCTTTTTTTTCTTAGGACCCCTCTATCCAGTCACTGAAACAACAAGCCCTCAATTGGTCAATGGAGGTTCCTCTCAAATCCCTCTGCAACAACCTTTTCTTTACTTTGGAAAGTCCTATGATCAGATTAATGTATGTAAAAATTGTTCATGCAAACTACAAAATCTGCAATTTTAAAGAGTTTTTTTTTTAATGATTTTTTTTTAAACAACAGAAGTTTCTGTTTCAGATATGGAAATGTTGCAGTTAGCTGTAGTCAGTATGATGGTGCATCTATAGTATAATACTATATGTTTAGAAAATATTGTAACAATATTGGTGTTTTTCTGTAATTGTCAGTGATTGTAGTCAGTGTCTAATAGTCTTTGTAAGTAACAACCGTTCATTTGTTTTCAGGTGAACCACTATGGCCTCATGTCCTTTAACGATCCATGGTATTGGTATTCGTATTGGTACTGGTATTGGTATGGATACTCGTACAATTCGGTCAAGATTCCAATGTATGGACACAGAGATGCCATTATTCCTTTCTGGACAAATTCTTACTTTTATGGAAATGGTCTGGCTTTTTTCAACCAGTACACCAATGGCACTGTTCTCCAACGAGCTACACAAGACATTAATGAGTACTTTCCAGAGCTGAACTTCACCGCCAGCTGGGTCTTTGTAGCAACATGGTGTAAAGTGGCCGACTATTCAAGCCCAGGAACTGTAAGTCTTCTTGTTCGAAGTGGGAAATTCATATGATGTGCATGTGTGTTTTACCTGTTACCATATTTACCATAAAGGTCACAAGTCCTTTTTCTCTTTCCCTTTTTTTAAAAAAAAGCAAACTACATTCCAAGTGGTCTTGATCTCTGATGGCCAGTACTCATTTGTGCTGATGAACTATGGGATAATGCCTTTTTCAAGTTTCAATGTACAGGTTAGAACCATAAAAATTGCATGGAGAGTTATAAAAAAATGTTTTTGTTTTTTTTTGTTTTTTGTTTGTTTTTTAATGTTAACATACACAACCACAAATATGGCATTGGAAACTGTCAAATATGAAGAATATAAGATTTATTTTATCCCTCTCACATGTATTTCAGGCAGGATACGACACCATCGGCTCTCCTCAATATTTCAGTATCCCTGAATCATTCTCTGACAATGCAACCAGCAGTAACTCAAGTTTCCACCAGAGCAGCAATGTCAATGAACCTGGTCGCTGGGCCTTCCAGGTAGACAATGAATCAAGAGAGTTGACTTTTGATGGTAAGGCCAGAACCAGAGGGTGGTCATCCTTAGTATTAGAGGGAGTGCAGGGACAAAGGGGTTCTATTTTAGCTGAATATTTTAAGTATTGTTTGCCTGACTCGTGTGTCTTTTATCTGACTGCGATTTTTGCAAGTTAGAATCTTTGGCCCACAGTGGCTGCTAAGTTTTTCAATTAACTTTAATCTCTGTGGTTATTTTATTCCCGCTAGTTAAGAAAACAATTTGTACTGGAGCAGGAAGGGATTTACTCGGTACAAGTAGATTTCCTTCCCACTTGCTTGATGCAAAGAAAAAAACCCATCTAGTTTTAACCCCGCACAGGATGAGACATGGCTATAAATGGTTAGGTTTGGTGATCTAGAGTTTTTACATGCCAGACTGTGCAACATTAGTCAATATGACATTTGCCAATAAAGGCAGTATGAAGGGTTATCAGTTTTTTTAATGTGATGTGTATTGTTCTTTTGAGCACCCCTCTACCCAGTTGCTGGAACAACAATCACTCCCTCACTTGATGGAAGTTCTCCTCTGATTTCCCTGCAACGACCCTTTGTTTACTTTGGAGAGACATATGATCAGATTTATGTATGTAAAAAGAATTTATGCAAACTACAAAATCTAAGTCTTAAGAGGTTCTTTTTTTAAATTGTATTTTGTACAACTACATTCTAAACAATATATGTTTTTATTTCAAATTTATAAAATATTTGGGTTAGTTGTTTGTAGCAGTTTTTAGTTTAAATAAATAGAAATTACATATATTGTTTAACATGTTTTGATGCCATTAAATTGATGTTTGATTACCTGTGATTGTCAGTCAGTGGTTGTAGCTTATTCACACTAAATCTTTGCAAGTAACAGCTGGTTTGTTTTCCAGGTGAATGACAATGGACACCTGACTTTTACTGGGCCTTGGCATAGTTTCTATCCCTCAAGGTTTCCAATGTACGGAACAAGAGATATCATCGCTCCATTCTGGACAGATTTCGATAACAGAGAAAATGGTCTGGTTTTTTACAACCAATACACTAATGGCAGTGTTCTCCAACAAGCTACACAGGACATTAATGAGTACTTCCCAGAGTTGGACTTCACCGCCAGCTGGGTCTTTGTAGCAACATGGTATAATGTGGCCTACTATTCAAACCCTGGAACTGTAAGTCTAATTAATAAGTAAATACAATACAACTACAACAACAACGATAATAATTATTATTGTGTAATTATATAATAATAATAATAATAATAATAATAATAATAATAATAATAATAATACCATATTTACTCCAAAGATTAAGTCCTGTTTTTTGTTTTTCTGTTTTAGCATACTACAGTCCAAGCAGTCTTGATCTCTGGTGGGCAGTACTCATTTGTACTGATGAACTATGGGATGATTGACTCAACAAGTCAAAGTGTGCAGGTGAGAGCCAAAGAATCTGTCTTTAAAACACCTTTTTGAGATAATACACGTCTAAATATAAATGTACTAATAAAAATTGTCAAATACAAAGAAGATAGAATTAATTTTGTCTATGTCGTATGTATTTCAGGCAGGATATGACACAGTCAACTCTCCTCACCATTTCAGTATCCCCGGATCATTCTCAAACAACGCAACAGGCAGTAACTCCAATTTCCGCTTGAGTAGCAATGTCAATGAACCCGGTCGCTGGGCTTTCCGTTTAGACCGTGGATCGAAGGGCTGCACTTTCAATGGTAATGTCAGAGCCAGAGTGTGATCACCAGAGAAACATCTCCATAATAAGCTAAAGCAGCTATGTTGAACTTTACTTATAAAAGTATATATTTTGTTCATTTACTCATTCTTTCCAATGCAGTCAAAGTAGGGCTTTGAAAGGACATTTTTCAAGTTACATTTTTAATGTGAAGGATGTTAATGTGCAATGTGCAGTTTTCAGGGGCTGTATTTGTTTGGGTCGATGTCTTACATCAGTTGTTTTTTTCATGAGCTGAACCGCCAAATGTAAAGGTTTCCTTCAAAAAAATGTTTGCTACTCAATATGAATTATTCAAGGAATGATGCTGTTAATATAAAACTCAGAAAGACTGAGATGTATTGTACATTGTTGGTTGGAAATATGACCAATGATATATATTCTGCTGTAGTGCATGACTCAACTTTTCTCTCTTTCTCTTTCTCTTTTCTCCCTAACCATTACACTTAAACAAATATTACCAGTAAAATTTCAGAAAATCTCAAATAAATTTTTCAATATCCAGACTCAAAAAATATATAACCAAAAAATTAATGCCATGAATAAATAAATGTATCCCAGCACCCTACTGACTTTTTTTTTTTTTTTTTTGGTCAAAGGACAACCAGTGCAGCTAGAGGATTCATTCTGGAGTGACAGTACCTGTGCACAGAAGTGCACTTGCACCTCTGATGGCCTGCAGTGCCACAACCAACCCTGTTCCTTTTCCCAAATCTGCAAGCCAAGTCTCTTTCAATACTCCTGCCAGACTGTGCAGAGACGCACCTGCTCCATAAGTGGTGATCCACATTACTACTCCTTCGATGGCACAGTGTTTCACTTTCAGGGCACCTGCACTTATGTCCTGTCTGAGCAGTGTGGCGGAGGTCTGCCCTACTACAGAGTAGAGGGGAAGAACGAGCGCCAGGGCAGCACTCATGTGTCCTGGACTCGACTGGTCAAAGTAGATGTCTACAATGAAACCATTGAGCTTGTGACGGGACACCGTGGTGAGGCCAAGGTTGGTAAAAAAGGGCTACATCTCCAGTTACTTTAATAGTTTTATTTATTTCCCATTTTAAGAACCATGTCTGGTGTGTTTACAGGTTAATGGAGACTTCGCAGCCACTCCGATCTCCCTGAGCAATGGCACTGTCCAAGTTTATGAGTCAGGTTTTTCTGTGGTCATCAGTACTGACTTTGGCTTGGCAGTATCTTATGACACTAACCATGCTGTCAGGATCAGTGTGCCCTATGCTTACTACAATGCAACATGTGGCCTGTGTGGAAATTTCAACAATAATCCTGCAGATGACTTTGAAACCCGTCAAGGCGAGGTTGTTAGCTCTGATGTGGTGTTTGCCAACAGTTGGCAGGTATCAGGAGTTGATGAACCTGGTTGTGAGGCACAGTGTGAAGGTCAGGACTGTGCTGCCTGCACTGATGACGAGACAGCTTTATACAGCAATGATGACCATTGCGGTATCCTCCAAAACACTTCTGGTCCTTTCGCTGCTTGCCATCAACAAATTCCACCAAAGGCATCTGTGGAGAGCTGTGTATTTGATTTGTGTGTAGGTGGAGGGTACCAGCCCATTCTGTGCCAGGCGCTTAATGCCTATTCAAGTCAGTGTCAACAGAATGGTATAACTCTGCCAAGCTGGAGGACACAAGGCTTCTGTGGTATGTCTTCCAGTCATTTAATATAATTTCCAATAGTCCTTAGAGTAAAAAGGGCACAAAATTAAGACCAGTGCTGTTTTCTTTTGTCTAGAAATCCCCTGTCCATCCAACAGCCACTTTGAGTCCCAAGGTACAGGATGTCCAGCTACCTGTGTCAATCCAAATTCTACCCAAAACTGCCCTCTACCTGCTCAGGAGAGCTGCATCTGCGATACAGGCTACATCCTTAGTGGTGGGGTCTGTGTTCCCCATGCTGAGTGTGGCTGCAGCTTTGAGGGTCGCTACTACCGCTCTGGAGAAACTGTAATACTAGATGAGGACTGTGGGAGACAATGTAGCTGCAGCTATGGCAACATGACCTGTCAATCTCATGGTTGTAGCCCACTGGAATCATGCAGTGTGGTAGATGGAGAAAGAGGATGCAGACCTAACAGCTATGCAACATGCTGGATAAGAGGTCCAGGGTCATACCATACATTTGATGGGATAAAATACCAGTATCCTGGTGCATGTCGACTGACACTTGCCAAAGTCATGGGCTTGTCCAGTTACCCACACTTCATGGTGACGACTGAAAAAATGCCCAGGGGTCAGCAGGATTTTGTTAGACTGCTGAAGTTTGAGGCAGAGGGAACGCAGATATCCATTGAGATGACAAACAGCAGCAAAGTTTGGGTAAGTAAATATATTATCCACAGCTGATGTGACAAAATATAGTAAGTGTTGAAGCTAGAGAAAGGTTTTGCAAAAAGTATTTTTACATCTGTCCTGCATAGTCTTGTTTGGAACATCGTATTTAAATCATTTTCTCCACAAGGTTTCTGTTTAATTTATAATGAAAGCTACAAATCTGGTCACCCAGTAAATATGTAAATGACTGTTTAAATGGTCCTTTAGGTCGATGCTCAGCGGATCCAGCTGCCGTTCAGCTCAGCGTCCAATAGAATCCAAATCTACCACAGCAGCATTCATAGTACCATCATTCGTACCTCTTTTGGTGTAACTGTGCAGACAGTCTGGCCTCACTTTGTGCGTGTCACTGCACCTGGTGTCTACAATGACTCACTAGGTGGGCTCTGTGGTAATTACAACGGTCAACCACATGACGACTTCCAAACACCCAATGGCATCCTGGTCAACAGCTCTCAGGCCTTTGGGGACAGCTGGCGGGATGGTTCCCTCACTGCTCACTGCGTGGAAAGTGAAAACAACAGCTCTACCACAAATAACAATTCTAGTGAGCGCTGTAGCATTCTTGGCTCACCACATGGCCCATTTGCCCAGTGTTGGGCCATGGTGAGCCCTCAGAAGCATGTGAATGTTTGTGTAGAATTTGTTAGGGCCTCTGCAGAACCAGCGTCAGCGCTATGTGAGGTCCTACGAGATTATGCACTGATGTGTCAGCTGAGAGGCGTCACCTTGGGACAGTGGAGGAATGTAACTGGCTGTGGTAAGCACTTTACCCTCATTTGGTTTAGGAGGCCATGATATAAATAAATGTCATGACTTTTGCTGAATCAATTTCTTTGCGTTTTTCTAGAGCAAAACTGCCCCGTTAACAGCCATTATCAACTCTGTGGATCTACCTGTCCTTCCACCTGCCCCAGCCTTTCCTTTCCTTTCTCCTGTGACACAGTGTGTCAGGAAGGTTGCCAGTGTGATGATGGTTTTGTCCTCAATGGCAACCAGTGTGTGCCACCAATAGGTTGTGGCTGTTATTACCAAGGACAATATCTGCAAGGGGGTGAACAATTCTGGTATGGTGAAGAGTGTCAGAAATTGTGTACGTGTGATGGCACTACTGGTTTAGTCCACTGCATTCTCAACTCCTGTGGTCCCCAGGAGTCCTGCCGTGTGGTGGATGGTGGGTATGGCTGCCATCCCAACCCTCATGGCACCTGCTTTGCTTCCGGAGACCCCCACTACATCACCTTTGACGGCAAGGCCTATGACTTCCAGGGAACCTGCCGTTATGTTCTGGCGACACTTTGTAACAACACTGATGGTCTTCCCTATTTTTCTGTGGAGGCTAAGAATGAGGCCTGGAACGGGTCGCCAGTTTCAATCACGGCGGAAGTTTTTGTGAATGTTTCAGGCTACCAAGTACACATGTCAAGGGACAGCAGTGGCATGGTAGAGGTAAGTAACTGTAGTTAAGAATGTAGTTTTTAAAGCTAAAAAAAATTGGGTTATACAGCCAAACCAAATCAGCCAGGCCTCTATTGTCATTGTAAATATATTAATATTGGTGAATGACAACTAACAGATAATAAAGAAATTGCAGTATAGAAATGTTCAAGATATATCTGGTCATATTATAATACCAAATGGATGTTATAATGCCAATAAAAATGTCTTGTACTTATTTTGGTTTTTCCAATCATGAAGGTAAATGGGATAAGCAAAAATCTACCAATTCTCTTAACTGGAGGTAATGTGTCAGTCTATGCGAGTGGATCCCGCACATTTGTCAGTGCTGATTTTGGTCTGACAGTCACGTATGACGGATGGAGTACAGTGTCTATCTCTGTGCCTTCAGATTTCAGGTATCTGTTACTCACCACAGTGAAAATTTAAATCATTTGATGTTCTCATTATTTGTGTTTTTTTGCGCAAATTCCAACAACCTGACAGCATGTGAAAATACTGCATGGATGGAAAAAAAAAAGATTGGAAGTAGTCCAGGAAAGTAGTTGGGGCTATATTATTACTTTTATTTCTTTATTAATAGGGCTGGGTAATGGCAAGAACTTCACCATACAATACGCATCATGATCCATGGGTCACAATACGATTATATCATGATATGTTGTGATACGATGCATATTGCAATATAATGTGATATATTGCATAGTTCACCGAAAATGTAAAAACAGAGCTGAAATGCAAGTTACTGTGTACAAGCTAGGTAGTTTTAATACATCACTTCTCATTATATTAATAATTTAACTAACAAATTGAGTCAAAGCAATTTAATTCAAATTTCCTTTCCAATGCATTTGAATGGTATTGGAAAATTACCAAACACACTGACGTAGCTGCCATAACATCAAAATGAAATATAAAAAGTAAGTGCACTCTTGCACTTTAACTGGATACACTGAAACAAAGGACACACAGAAATTGAAAGTATTAAAATAAAGTGCATAAGTGTTCTTTTTTGTTACTGAACTTTGGGTGAGGCTGGGTTTAGGCAAGGACTTCACAATACAATATATATCACAATACATGGGTCATGATCTGATACAGATATCACGAAAATAATATTGTGATATATTGATGTATCTGGGTTTTTTTTTTAGCACATTTGTTATTGTATTATTGTCTGTTATTTGTTGTCTTGTATTTCATGGTATTTGTTATTTCTCATGCATTGCTCTCAAATTATTATCCATAAAATACTTAAAATTGCACTAATCTGAGCTATTTTCTTTTAGTGGAAAAACATGTGGACTTTGTGGAAACTTCAATGGAAATCCAAGTGACGAGTTTGAAACCCCATCTGGAGTGATGGTCACTGCTCCACAGGAATTTGGGACCGCTTGGAAGGTGGCAGGCAACTACAACTGCAGTGATGGGTGTGGTTTTTCCTGCCCACAATGTCAAAACGAACTGCCTGCAAGAGCTAAGTGTGATGTCATTCAGGCAGCTGATGGCCCCCTCAGCTTCTGCCACGAGCAGGTGGATCCAGAACCATATTTCAGTGACTGTGTATTTGATGTATGCCTGTCGGGAAATCAGGGTCAAGATCTTCTGTGCAGGGCCATTGAGGCTTATGTTGGCGCCTGTCAGTCTGCTAATGTTCAGATCTTCCCATGGAGACAAAACACCACCTGCAGTACGTCATCAAATCAATTTGCTGATTTTCTACCACACAGCAAGCCTTAGAACAAAAGGGGGTTTGAAAAGACAAAAAAAAGTCTGTAAGATCTGTCATTTGTTTTCCTCATTTTTAAGGTCTGGACTGTCCAACAAACAGCCATTATGAGCTGTGTGGTACCGACTGTGGCCACACCTGTGCAAGCAGCATTGATGCTACCTGTGAGCAGGTTTGCTCTGAGGGATGTTTCTGTGATGAGGGGTTCATTAGGAGTGGGACAGCGTGTGTTCCTGTGGAAAGCTGTGGCTGCCTATATGATGGCTTCTACTACAATGTAAGTTATACATTTGTAAATGAATAAACACCAGATTTGTATAGATATGCCTAAACAGTTGATTTGGCTTTCTCTATTATGATAACAGTTTTTGCACAAGTAGCCTTTTTCTTTTAAGCAAGTCGTTATGAAGCTCTCCATCACAGATGTCAATATCTTAATATCCCATTTAACCTACCTGCCTCTTTCATCCATCACATCAGTTTCTCCTAAAAATTCTGATCATGTTACACCTGTAGTTACCTAAATGAGTTATTTCTTGAAACTTGGATGCAAATGACCAAAAAAACTCTATGTTATCGTCTCAGCTTTTTGTGAGATCACTTTAAGGAAAGAAAAACACTATAGTTGAATTTCATGAAACATTTGTGCAAAGCTGCAAGCTACAGGACCGCGTGACAGAATGGCAGAAAAGACTGACAAGTCTGGTTCTAAGCAATGTAGCTGTGTAACTGCTCTTTGAAAATGAGTGCATGGCGAATCACACTACTACAGATATGTGAAACACAATATGTCATCATCTCGTTCCTTTTTTCCCTTAGCAACTATTTTGCCTTGTTACAGTAGGAAATGCTCACTTTTATATTTGTCCATTTGTCTTTTCTTCTCACATGCTACAGGCTGGTGAGTCATTCTGGACAGAGGGTTGCCTCCAGCAATGCACCTGCTATGCTCCCAATGACCTGCGCTGCTCGCCTGCATCTTGCAGTCCTGCACAAATGTGCACTATCAGAGATGGCCAGCTGGGCTGCTTTGATGCAATGTCGACTTGCACTGTGTGGGGAGACCCACACTACATCACCTTTGATGGGGCAGTGGCTCATTTCCAGGGCACATGCTCTTACATCATTGCAGAGAGTGTGAACCACATAAGCGACGAGTCACAATTTCAGGTAGCAGCCACCAATAATCATCGTGGCAACAACCGTGTGTCGTTTGTGAAGGCAGTGGATATATACATCTCCAATCAAACAGAGGGTGTCTACATCAGCATTGGACCTAACAAAAGAGTAAAGGTAAATTTTCAGTTTATTTCTAAGGCACAACTCCCCAAATTTGTCTGGAGTGAAAACAGGAAACAAGTCCTCCTCACTTTCTGTCAATCTCCCTAATCTCTCATCTTTCCAGGTAAATGGAAGTGAGGTGTCTCCTCCCACCTCCGTGGGAACCTTAGCTTACGTTGAAAGGCAGGGAGGCTACGTGGTGGTTGATGCTGATGACTTGGTAGTCCAGTTTGATGGCCAGAGCACTTTACTAGTGAGAATTGGACAAAACCGTAAGAACCGAGTTACAGGCATGTGTGGAAACTTCAACAACGACCCTGCAGATGACAAAGTCTTTCCAAATGGCACACTGGCACAAAATGACAATGACTATGGACGCAGCTGGAAGGCACTAACAAGCAAACCAGGGTGAGATGTTGTCACATAATTTTTATTGTTTATTCCACTCACTAAGTGGCATCACTGTATCATCATCATCAGTTGATGACATGAAAACATCATGTGATTCTGCATGACCACCACTCTTTTTGACACCAGTTTTGCACACTACACTCCGTACGTCTTTGTCCCCTTGATGACAGAACGTGCAGCGTCGAAAAAATATGTTGTGGCAAAGTGAATAAAGTCTGCTAAGTGTTTACTTTACAGTATGATATCTTTTCCAGATGTGGATCCACAGATGCTGAAATTGGTAATGGATTGAACGACTGTCCCTTTATGGAGGAATACTCTCAGCTCTGCAGTGTCATCACCAACACTAGTAGTCCATTCAGTGCCTGTCACCGACACTCCAACCCCGAGCCATATTTCAGTTCCTGTGTCTACGATCTCTGCCTCTACACTACGGCCAATGGCATGCTGTGCTCCGCCGTTTCAGCCTATGAGAGAACCTGCTCTGTGCTGGGGTTGAACATCTCTGAGTGGCGCTCTGCTTTGCACTGTGGTATGTTTGCAGCACTGGGCTAATGGAAAGTAAATATACTGAATGAGAAAACACATTCTAAGGGTTGAGAGGGTTTTTTATTTGTTTTACTTGTGGCAAAATTTGTGCTCCTTGATCTATTTCAATTTCTTTTGTTCTTTGTCTCATCTCTTTTCCCTCTATATCCAAAGCTGAGTCCGACCCCTGTGAACAGCTGAACTGCACTGAGAATGAGTGGTGTGGTGAGAAAGACGGTGTTTACGACTGCTTCTGTGATGAGCACCACCATCGCCTCAACAATGAGAGCTACGGTGAGAGGAAACTCCTCTACAACACTTCTTTTAGTTTCATTGTGTGTATTTTATTATGTGTGTTATGAGCAGTAGACATGGCTTGAATATAAGGATTGCATTGTTAATGAAATGTACACAAACACATGAGTACAGAACAATTGCATCTGTACACATTTTGGATATAGGAACTATAAATTAATTTTGTTTTCCAGGTTTATAGAGCATTGCATTCTCTTCATTGTAACAGCTTGCAGTTTTGTTTGGCCACTTGAGGGCAGCACAACAAGCTGTATATTATCACTGTATAAAATCATGACCTTTTTAGCAAGAATTGAGCAGATGAAAAATCATCTGACATAATCTATCACGTGACTTGATGCATACTGCATCTCTTTCAACCTGTTTTGGTCTCATCGGCTCCAAAAAATATCATAAATGTTTTGCGGCTGCCTGCTTCAGATAACAAGGCTGATAAAATTGGACAGAGTGAACCAAAACTAGTGTAACTGTGGTCTGAAAACTAACACACAGTAGTTAAAAGACATTAAAATGCTTCAAAGAGTGGAGGGAACTGCAGGGTGACAATGAAGTTGCAAAAAAGGAGTCACTTTTTCAGGCAATATCAGGCAATCAAATTTTAGACATAAGAGTCCCATGTATTCTTCCCATAGAAGAATGTACGTGACTTATAGTGAAACTATTCTATAGATTGGAACAACATGAAATTTCCCCTCTTCCATCATCAGTCTGAAAGATTACTCACTGTCATAGAGCATATTCCGTTCTTTGCTAAAAAAGTCGCATGTATAAGCCTGTGTGTCACTAAGAATTTCACTAAGGATACATTTCAACAAAAAATATACAATCATGAGCATAAAATCTGTGCCTACAACTCTAAGAACAAAGCTTAAGTCTTGAGAAAACTAATGTACAATCTGCTGCTCAAATCAATTCATTTTTAAATTCTGGGTCAGTTCTGAATGAATTCTGCTGCTTTGATTGGCACCCCTGGCTAACATTTTTTTACATAAATCAAACCCACTTCACAACTGCCACAACTTTTTTTTCTGTCTTTTACAGATTCATCCATCACTTGTGACAGCAGTTCAGGCACCATGTCAGTGTCGCGCTGCCAGCTGTTTGAAGCTGGGTTCCATTCTAGCGCCCTCCACCTCCATGACAAATCCTGCAAAGGTACTCTGCAGGACGGACGACTGGTCTTCCACTTCGACAACGACAATCATCCTTGTGGGACGGTTCTTAAGGTACAAGACATCATGTTATCAACAGACTGAATGAAATTTTAGATGTACATAAATATTCTGGATAAAACACACAACAACTACTCTGTTATCAACTTATTGCATTTTGTCATTTCCATTTCAAGAGCAACGGAACTCATTTCATGTACGAGAACATCATCCAGGGTGATGTGGAACCCCATGGAGGTGTCATTAGCCGCCGGAAGAACATTCACCTGCTTTTCAGCTGTGAATACCCTCTGACCCAGGCCCTGTTCATGTCTGTGGGCATCAACCCAGTGGAGAGGTGACAATATTGAGTTGATTGATGTCTTCACTTAAATTGATGTTCATCAAATCAAAATGACCACAGTTTTTTTTGGTGTTGTGTCTGTCCAAAGTGATATGTCACGGCCTATTTACTGCTAGTAGAGTGACAATATTTTTATTATCCTATTAATTATATGTAAATGCATTGTTTTTTTCTCACGGGTTGTTTTTTTTTTGCAGCATGATAAAGAAGAAGCTTCCATCTGGTTTTGGACATTATCACATAAGAATGATCCCTTACCAGGACGCTGGGTTCCGCTTGCCCATGACCAGTAACACAAACATCCAAATGGAAATTGATCAGAAGTTTTATTTGGAGTTGCGTGCACAAGGAGTCGATGAGCGGCAGCTCTCCACTGTTCTGGACTCTTGTTGGGCCACGCCAGTCAACAGTGCCAGCTTCCCTGTCCGCTGGGATCTCATCAGTGCAGAGTAAAGGAGCTTTAGTAACTTCCCCCCTTCTTTGTGTGCTGATTTTTCTTGGTCTTGATGCCAAGTAAACGACAAAAGAGAGGGCCTTCCCCCCTCCATCCGCTCTTTTTCAATCTAATCATGTTACTTTACTATAAAGTTCAACTGGTAATATTGTAATTTTTACAACCTCCTGTCTTCCAGGTGTCCTAATCCAGCAGATGATACGGTAGAGTTGATCCAGAATGGTGTCTCCACTGTGGCCCGATTCTCGTTCAGGATGTTTACCTTTACCAACTACACATCCATCTACTTGCATTGCAAGGTCCACCTGTGTCTTCTGAAGAACAACGACTGCTCTGCTGTAAGTAACATCTACTTTGTGTTTGTGTTTAAAGTTTAGATTATCAGCAGGTGAATCAGCAGAAACCTCTAATGATGTTTTCCTTTAGAGTTGCTTCCCGGGTCAGCGCAGGCGAGCTGTGCGGGACGTATCCTCACAAGCCAGTACAGACATCTCACTGGGACCACTAGACATGGCGTCAGGAAGCGCTGGTAAAGCTCTATTTAATCTCTATTTATGGCTCTCAATGATCTATGACAGAACACAGAGTTTTTTAGCCTCAAGCTAAAATGTTGAGCAAATAAAAGAGCAGAGCGATGTGAATGCAGTGACATGGGAATGAGACTTAATAATTAGCTATGCTCCTTCAGGGTCACATACACCCCATTTACACCTGGCATTAAAATGCGATCTGTATCTGGATAAGTTATCCAGATTAGGAAAAATGCATGTTAATACAAGGTGTAAATGGGTTGAGTTCGGATTGTGATTGGATCTGCCAGACCACATCTGAAAGTTGTCTGGTTCACCCGTGTTCAGATCTTATGTAGGTGCAAATGCAATCACATACAACTTGCTTGCATTAGGCCTGCTGCAGCCCACAGTAGTTACCGGTCCCACCGTCATTTTACCTTTTGAGAAAAACTAATAGTGTTGAACAGACAGATGCCACAATTAAGGGTACATCCTGCAACCAGGTGAGTCGCTGCACAGAGCTGCTGAAGAAATATGGCGAGAGTATGGAGAGCTGACCAGCAGGACGATGTATAAATTGTCAAAGTGAAACGCAGAAAACACCTAACTTTACTTCAAAATATTTCGGACGCTAAAAAAGACTCAGTCACTTAAATGAATAAGGGGTTTGTTTGCTCACCTGTCTCCTCGAGGCAGCTCGTCATCGACGCTCTGTTCTTGTTCCATTACTTTCACAGATGTTATAAAAATGCCCCCAGACATATTTAGAATTAATTCGATGTCAAACAAAGAAAAATGACCATTGTTTTGCTAAGCCAACACGTTGTTCACGATCAACAGCGTTAAGATAGCTTAGCTAACTGAGCACATTGTATTTCCTGTGATTAGCCAACTTCAAAATAAAAGTCTACACGCATTTTGCCGGTGAAATGCTTTTAATGTGAAGCAGTAGTAGTAAGAAATGTTTTGTTTGCATTAGCAGTAATCTGACTCTGTGCTCTGCATATAGTCTGTGTTAATTTCATGTAAGAAACTTCTCACGCGCAGGTTTTGTTCCAGAGGAGAGAGATCCAATCTCAATGTGGATAACGAAAGCATTAAAAATACTAAGTGTACACTGATCTTTCATTATCTGGATAACTGATCTCGATACAGGTCCCATTTTAATACCATGTATAAAAGGGATGATAATGCCACTATAAAGAATGCTTCATGTGTTTATCATTTATTGGTATAATTTATGATCGCTGTGAATCTTATTTCAGAAACCAGTTGGAAGACACTGAGGGGTGTACGAGAGATTAAAGTAAAGAGTGAGTAAAAAACGACACACATTCACTCAGACTTTCTATAACATTTGGTGCTGAGTTGTACACAGTTCTTAACAGATTTAATGATCTGCTGTGACCACATGTTAGGTTTTTGTTCTAGTGAAAAAACTTGAGGCCTAGTAATGGGCTTATGTTCAGTGAAAGAAGACAAGTATTTGCATTAGTGTCTGAGGATTTGGAAAAATAAACAATTTAGTGATCTCTAGTAGCCTTCAAGATGGATTTCTCTGTTAAATGCTTCACTGCCAAGCGGTGCCACCTCATGAGTATCTCTCTGAACTGGACCCTGGAAATGGTTTGTGCTTAATATAACAACTTCTTTGTTCTCTTACAGACAATCGGGTGAGGATGAACAGAGTGTAGGCTAGTTGAGCTCTGTGCTGACCCTGCCGGTCAGTTATCTGACCAGCCAGATCAAATATAGACACTAAACAGCAAAGAGATGAATATACATATTGCACCACAACATTTTGATTAGTCAGCTGTTGCTTATTCATTGTGCATAGTTTTAAGAATGATCAGTTATTTTTCTCCCTTATGATTGTGTGTTGTGAAAAAAGTGAACAAGGACCCTTTTTGTGACTTATGTTCTGTGTATGGCAACATATTTAGAAAAACACTGTGTCAGCTGCCTTTTGAAAGTTTTTTCTACAACATTAGACGGCAGCATAACATCAAATACATGTTCAGTTCCATTTTCATTAGACTTGGTGGCTACTACTCAGCTGTTTTTATTTAGTAACATTTATGAGTTATATCCTCCGGGCTTTTGAAGGGATTTTGATAAACATCAAATAAATATTTGATTTGTGATAGTCACTATTAATGAGGGTAAAAATAGTAAATGAAGTGTCCTAAAGAATCCTGAGCAAATCACTCAGCATACTGTCCTTTTGCTTTTTTTTCCTGTTAAGATTTTTTGACCTTGAGTTGTATTCCGTTTTGATGCAAGGTGCAAAGTTGATGTAATTTGCTTTATAACAGTAGGGGACAACAAAGTGCAGCTTTCCAAATCTGAGGTAACTTGATCCTTGCTGTATTTTCTTATGGATTGTATCCTTGGTTTATCAGTGTGTTTGTAACACTTATTAGATTTCAAACTCATGTAATCATGTAAAATGAAGGTTTAATGCATGAATAAAATACTAAGAGGGAAGTATCTGTGTACGTGGAGTCTGAGTCTCTTTTGTTATCTGAGAACTTATTCTCAGAACTGCCAGCAAAAATAAATGGATTTTTTTTCCCCTGCTACATACTGAACAAAGAGGAAGTTTCATTGCTGCTGTAAGCTGCAGGCAACAACAACACCAGTCTGCTCATCAACTAAAATAAGATTGTGGATTAATTTCTGCATGATAATGCACTGGAATAAAGGTTACCTTAACAAAGGACTATATATATATATGTCTTTATTTTTTTACTGATGAAGTTGGTTGTTCTCTGAAAAAACAAAGAGATGAAAACCACAGTGATATAAAGTTGCAATAGTTTTTCTTTCCAACAGTAGAGGGCAGCATAAGATCAAATACACATTAAAAGTGCTGCTGATTTTTTTTGTATTTGGTACAGTGTTTATCTTCCTAAAACTTTAGGGGTTTTTTAGGCAGTGATTTTGTAAATTATTATTATTAAAGTCAAGATCACAAGACATGTCAACAAAAGTGTCTTACAATGAGATGAAGTGAAAGAGACACACAGAAATGATTAATCAAAAACAGTGACACAAATAAGTGGATATACATGATAGCGCTAAGCAAGTATTTAATCAATATTTCAGTTATAAACATCATGATAATAACAATGCAAATGATAAATAAGTCATGTATTGGTAAAGAATAAGCTGTCTGATATATTTTCACTATATTCACATGCATTCTGAGTTCAAGATTTCCCAAGGACACAGATGCTGATCAACATTTTTGTTTGAATTTTTTTACTTTAAAGTAAAATTGCTATTTACCTCAAAGTTTTACGTTAATTTCGTTACATATAACTTGGGTAAGTAAGTGATTTCTACTTCATTATCCCAGCTTGATTTGGACTGGATATGTCAGTGCAACAACAGCCACATTCCAAAACATTAACATGAAATGGTTCTCATTTGACATGAAAGGAACTTTCAGTGATACAAGAGGTCAGGGTTTCTCTCTTTTGTGCTGAACCTCTGTTGAGTGTGGAGACTGACGGAGCTGACATCTCCTGTGTCTTCTCCTTGGCGTTAAAATTCATCATTGTCAGTACAGAATGAGACCTACAGGAGACACAACAGCACTTACTACACACCTTCAACATGTAATTTGTCATTGGTGTTACGATACAGCAGGAAGACTCCAAAGAGGGCCAGTATGTCCAATACCATATGGCCTGAAGCACAGGCTCTGCAGTCCAAAGTTATGTTCAGATTAGTTTACAGATCATATTTCACATCTGTTAGCTTAATAAAAAAAAGAATGTGTCTGTATAATCTTATCAAACTGTTTTCACTGTCAGAAAATCTATCACCAAATATATCCATGAATTCATGATGGTGCCAGTGTACCAAGAATCTCTTTACATTGTTTTTATCACTGTGTCTCTCAGGCTCAGCTCCTCAGACCTTCTGCCTTTTGGAGGTTAATCCTGAGGCTTATGTGGCATTTGGAGGCTTTTAAAGTAAATGTGTGAACATTACCGTGAGACAGGAACAGAGACTCACTCAAAAGAAATAAATTATGGTTCAGAGGGGAAATGATATCTGCAAGTCATTATTTAGCAGACATCCTTTGCTGAAATAAAAAACCGCAGCAAATCTAATGACATGGCCAGGCGCTGCAGGAAACCACGTGCCTGAGCTCAAAATAAGATGATGAAGCAGTTTGAGTTAGGGATGCAAGTATTTTCAGTGCTCATAAATTATCTGCCAATAATTATAAATGTATATAATTACCTATATATCATTACAAATTGTAAATAGAGTCTATAAAGTGAGCCTAAATCACTTTCATTGACATAAGAAGTCAAAAGTAGTGTTATGCACCTTTAAAACTGGTTTATGATTCACCAATAAACAGATTTTGTGCTCTTTACTACATTTTACCTTTCTTACCTTTAGCAGTGTATAAACAACAGGCTATAAACCTTATCTTGAATCTCAAAAAAGTGAAATTTTGGGTTCAAGTAAT
>JAQLOL010000014.1:11933321-11963829 GCA_029783665.1 Naso thynnoides | reverse complement strand
CTCCAAGTTAATCTAGCACCCCCTGCCCTCCGTTACTGCGGGGGGGGGGGGGGCTGCCTTGGCGGAGGTCCATGCTCTCCGAGTGCTTTTCTAGTTTTTTTTTTTTTTTAATCTTTGCTGTAGAAAAGACAAATACCTTTCAAAACAGTATGAACCTCCCACCAGCAGCTAGTTAGCTTAGCTTAACAAAAAAAGAGACGTATGAGAGTGAAAAAGCTAGCCTGGCTGTGTGTAAAGGGACAAAAAAAATACACTTGCCAGTACATTTAAAGCTCAATAACTGACGTGCATAAACAACAGATCAAGATTTTCCATGTTCAACTTATAAAGATTGATTTGCTTCTTGAAGGCAGCAGTTAATGTCCAATTACTTCAGTGTGCATCACCAATATTGTGACACAAATGTAACTTTTAATGAACAGCAGACACAGTGGCTACACTTGGCAATAACACGATACGCCACATTGCTTTTCCCTTAATTTCAAAAGATTTATTGTAGTCAGATGTTTTAAAGACGTCACCATTAGGCAGCCTGAATAAGAACGAGTGGATTGCATGAATTAAACTCAAACATGTCTCTTAGTGAGGTATATATTTCCTTTTGGTTTTGCCTTTGTGACAGAAGAACTGAATATATCTTCTTTTTGACTTGATGGGCATGATTGATGTCTACTGTATTTATTTTACCCCTTCATGATACGATGTTGACATCTCTGGAACATAAAGAACATTTGAATGTAAGACATGTCATCTTAAGTGGTTACAAGGTTTCAAAGCCAGGCTTCTTTGACAGGTGTTTGAAATGTACAGCTGGCTCAAAGTATCAGTGTCATTGCGTTTGTACCTGTAGGTGCATCTCAGGCTTTGGTGGTTTCTTGGTTGTTTTGGTACAGTTGCAATACTGCCGATAGTTTTTGTTATGACATGACAGCTGTGTTGGATAAGGTGACTCACTTATCAGGACGGGCCAACAAAAAAACTAAAGGGAGTAAAATATGTACAAATATTCACATGAATCTGCAATGAAGCAAGTCAACATTGAACAATGTGTTATGCCTGGCTGCTGTTGTTGTAGTAACAGATGGATTCCTCTTATGCTAAACATTGACAAGGAACAATGTATGTAGCAGCCTGTTCTGGAAAGTGACTGATTGCTTTCTGCTGGCTTGGCTGATGGCAGGCACCTGGTAGACAGACGGGACACATAAATAAAAACAGGGCATATGGGAAGTTTTTACACAGCATTTCCCCCCCTGCACCAACCTGTAACAAACAAATAAATCCTTCCTGGTTCACCGCAAAGTCACCAACCGGAATGTCTCACCAATTATGAGCTTTTAAAGAGTAAATTGTGTCAATATTCCTTATTTTGTCACTTCCTACTAAACACATTTTAACCTCCATCATCCCTAAAAATGAAACAGTTACAAGCTGTGACTCTTTTCCCATCATTAGGGTTTTATCACCTGCTTTAAAAAGGCCACATACATTTTATAACCTTTCATTCAACAAAGTTGTCACTGCTAAGGAATACCTTAACCGTTGACTTATCAAATAATTAACTGAATTTGAATGTACTTGACAATTTTTTACTTTTTTCCATTTTTGATCAGTTTTAGGCCACTGTAAGGGCTGTGTAATAAAAGAAAGAAGTTGATTGTATTCAAGAAAGATGTATGCAGTGCAGAGAAACATGGGTGAAGAGAAAATAGAGGAGACTCTTTAAACAGAAGAGAAGAGACAGGAAAGACAACGGGAGGTATTATATAATAGGCTGAGGTGGAAGGAGGTGAAAAATGGCCTATTACAGGTCTAATAGAATTTCCCTCAGCCCCAGAGAGACGCAGAATGGACTCTCCCTCCGTCCCACTTTGCCTCTCCAACCCCTTCATCCCACAATTTGCCCTGACCAAAGATATAATTTCATCAGTCTTCACTTAATTGTGTGCGATGCTGGCAGCGCCTCACTCTGCTCCAGCAAACAGAGACAGGTGGGAGTGGAGGAAGAAGAGCGGAATAATAGAACAGAGAGGGAAACCACAACACTTCATTTTTATAGATGGGCAGCTTGTAAAGCGATGGGTCCCCTCTGAGTTAACAAGTATAACCACAGCAGAAAACACTGAGTAGGATCTTAGTGTGGATGGATTTACAGTATTTACAGTAAAGCCTTTATGGTAATTTGGTGATACATGATTTTAAAAGACAGGAAGGGTGTTAAAAAAATTTAATTTGTAAAGTAAAGTTGTGACTTTAGACAACCAGACAACCGGGCAGATTTTTTTCCTCAGGCTGTGAGACTTCTTGACTCCAAATAGAAAAACTTGTTTTTATGTTTATGGACTTCTTAATTGTAATCTATTAGTGAAGGCATGAAAGGATATCAAACTATATTATGTTGTACAGACTTGTGTTGTAAAATAATAATAAATAAATATTGTATCTTTTATTTTGACAGCTTTAAATAAAGGAATTTTTTAAAACACAAAGGTCAAAAAACAAAGCAGCAGATGCTGGTATTGTCTGTTCTATAGGTCCTACAAGTCGACCTAGAAAAAAATCATGAAGCCTATCTGTCTCACATTACACTAATACAATTTAAGGCTTTCTGTTGAAATTTTCTTCAAACTCAAGCTAAGAATATATAAAGATTAACTTTCTAGTGCTGGCTTCACACAGTGAAACTTGTACACAGGTTTGTTGCAGGATGCAAGCTGCATGCAATCTAATTTCCATGCAGCTAGACAGTTACACAATGCAATTCAAAATGATCAAAATCTCATGCAACACACCTAATATAATTGATTAACACGCTGGTCTTCAGAAGATTAGCTAACAAAACAGATGTCCACAATAAAACATGTCTGATTAAGAATCAAAAAATGTAAATGAAAGGTTTCTCAGGTGACCTTCATTAACTGTATCAAATGCTTTAACTTCTGCAGACCCTGGTTTTGGTTTACTCTCATTGTGTTTGAATAATGAGAGTTTTGCAAAATTATTAGGAAGTCATCTCGAACTTAGCTGATACAAGCGTCACTGTATTGTATTCAGATTAATACTGACCCAATGTGCACCCTTTTGTCTCAGAGAGAATCAAAACCTGCTCTACCTGTGTTACTTTGTCAGAGGCTGACCTCTGACTTCAGAGAAGATCAGTCACTTCTATCCGACCATCTCACCCCGGCCGCCTTTTTGCTGCTTTCAAAGGTTGCACCTTGTGTTTGATCTCCTGTTTAAAGTTCTCTGTGACCAAAGAGAACACGTGTGCCACCGTCTGCAGGGATCTGCAGACTTGCTACAGTCACTCATACATCATCATGAATGTCAGCGGCGATCCTCAGATGGATGCTCTTTTGTTGGACATAAAGATGAAGATGCTTCTGACCTTTGACCTCACCTCAATGACTGCAGTTTTTAAAAACTGTGCTAACCTGCATGGTATGAGACAACAGAAGGCATTAAGAACAGAAGATATTTTATAGACTGTAAAGCTTTGAAAAAATTCAACAAAAGCTGTTTGTAAACAAATATTCAGGCAGTGTGGTGAACTCATTAACTAGGCATTTAAACATTTGTTGTGTGTCATTTTGATAATCTTTTTCTTGAACGAGTTCTTGACTCTGCTTCACGGGTCAACATTGCGCTCCTGACTGTCTTTGCTTGGTGTTTCCACTTAGGTTCAGGATCCATGTACATTTTGTGTCATTTCATGATCTGCATGAAAATTTGGGACTGGTCAGCTGTTGAAAAGATCAGTATTTTGAAAAATTAAACCTCCTGGTTGAGTTTGATGACCATCTTAACTGTTTATTACCTTAGCTTGACACAAAGATTTTATTACCTTCAGACAGAGCCAAGCCGACTGTTTGCCCCCGTTTTCCAGTCTTTATGCTTAGCTAGGCTAACAAGCTGCTGGCTGTACCATGCTAACAGGACAGTGATATTAATCCTCTTATCTAACTGAGAAAGCAAATAATAGTTTGTCGATGGCCAAAAGTTAAACTCCTGATTTAAAGCTAAAGCTGTATATTTTATTCTAGGTTTCTCAAACTACAACCAGAAAAAAATTTGGACTTTGCATTGAAGCAGACCCATTTTCATTTTGATTCCACTGAGATATGAAGGATGAACCTTCAGAGTTGATTTTGTGTTGCATCATTATTTTGTGTGCAACATGTGGAAAAGTCTTCATGCTAAAGGTTTCCTAATGTCACATTTTTGTAGATTCCTTGGGGAGCCTAGTTTTCCATTTTCAATTTATCTTAGTGGTGATTTGTGGAACATTGTGCGACTGAGTCATAAAACTGACCATAACATGTTGTAAATTCAACAAGTCAATCAAGCAGGGAAAGAATAATGAATGAACCTAAAAGATCTATAGAAATATAAAAAAATGAATATACCAACTCTATGTTTTGTTAATTTCCAGCTAATGGGAGCAATGATAAATCAAAATGTTTTTGTTTTATGAACTTTTAATTATCTTTTATTTCTGTAAATGTCTTTTGTGAATATAAAACAAAATTTATAAGATGTCATCATTTTGGTTACTCTGCTTTTAAAGCAATAGTCTAACACTTGAAGTCTTTCCTGCATTTCATTTTGCAGAATAAAGCTATTGTTTGAAAAATCTATATTAACTTGGAGCCAAATTCTGGTCACCTTTGGATCCATATTTTCAGTATGAATCACGTAGTAATCACTTCAGAGGAGCTTTATCAGGTTGTCATCATTACAGAAAGTGTTTGAGATTATAACAATTTTCTGTACTTGATAAGTGGAAGTGCTTAGCAAAGCCACTTTTCAGCTCTCTGGTAAACAGTAAGCCAAAATTCAACTGATCACCAAAATTCAACATGGCCTGTCCTCTTTCACCACCTCATGTCATCCCGCACACATGGTTCCCCTCACGCATCGAGCATTCCTTGCTAACGACTCACTGGAGGTTAGCTGCAGTTAGCTGGGAATGTGTTTTCCATTTGAACCACAATTCACTTAGAAACTGATCTTAGGCACTGGGACTGGGTCAGAACCAGTTGATGCCATTTTTTATCTTAATAAGCAGTAACAGGTCTGTCTGGTGGCAGCAGCTGGGTTAAAAAACATCAAGTTTAATTGGACTTGAAGCATCATGAGGCAGGTCTGAGCAGGAAGTTTGTGTTTCTCATTACAGACTAACTTTGGAAACATTTGGGTGTATTTTTAGACATAAACAGAAAAGATGTTTTACATTTACATATTTTTTTTTGCTTTCATATTACATATATAGTGGGTTATTACCACTCATATGCTTTGTATTTAGAATTAGACTATATTTCCATTTGCACAAACCTAAATAAAACTGCGAGAAAAAAAAAATCACAGTTTTAACTCAAAAGCCAGCAAAGTTGCGTTACTGAATTACTTGCCCCCACAAGGAATAACATATAGCAAATTAATGTACAGTAATGTCAACGTCTTAACATATCATTGTGTTTTATTTGGTATTTTAACATTTTTCTGTCACTTTTCTTCCTCTTTAGTCTGAAAAATATTATGTGAATTGACCCTATTATTATTATGTTAAAGTCTAATGTTAATAACTGTAAATACCCATTAGAAATTGCCAAGTACATACATAAACTTTGGCCAAAAATGTACTTTGCAATGATCCACCACTTTCACACGTGTAACTAACTGCTGAGTTAAGCCCACAGTGGCATTAAAATATGAGACCAGTGGGAACTGTTGTGCTAGCATGTGTCATTTCATGCACCATTACCTTACATCTCTCACCACAGTGAGTCTAATTGTGTTGACAGGCTGTTGGTATCTATTATTATAGTATTGTGTTGCCGTTGCTGCACTGACCACACGCAATGCCATAATTCATGCAGTCAGTTTGATGAAACTAAACAGGAGTTAGTCCACCCTTCATTACCCTCTTTCAGTCCCACTTCCTCTTCAATCCCTCCTTGTCTCATTTGGCCTGGATTACATGTCAGATAGACTCTTGAGGAAAATACACAGGCTCCCTCCATCCTGAGGGCAAAAAGCTAAATAACCCATGGCTGTTTCAAGCCCAAGCCTTACTGCTATTGTGTTGGGGCATGCATATGTATGTGGCCCAAGTGTACAATATTAAGTAGGCTTCATGAAACAAATAAATTGTAAGTCATTTTAGAAAGTTCTTAAAGTTCTATTGCAATCATCTAAATGCTTTCATCATTCCTACTTTTTATAACAACAGATGCTTATTGCTTATGACATTAGAAATCTATCTATCTATCCATCTATCTATCTATCTATCTATCTATCTATCTATCTATCTATCTATCTATCTATATCATTTTTTTGCAGGTCACTGAATTTCACATGGCACTTTTTATTATGTCTCTTCTGTTTTCAACTAAACACTACTGTAAATAAACACACTACACATCCTCCCTTCTAACCTATTTACGTTTTTTTACACAACAAAATTTGATGAGGAACTGTGTAAGACAAAAAGTAATGATTAACATTAACCAAGTCAATAGAACTTGTCAGTGTCTTGTTTATGACCAAGCTAACCAGCAAGCTTTTCTGTAGGCTATCACTCTAGCTAACTGAAGCTAGCTAAAACTGCTGACAAATTTCTCCCTTCATGCTGATCAATAGTCCAAGCTCATAACGTTGCCTAGCCTTGTTTAGCTCCTTTCAAAGCACCAATAACTACTGTGTGTGTGTGTGTGCTGTGTTTCTTTACAGCATTAGTCTCTGTTTGGTTGATTTAGGATATCTGTTGTTGCCCCATGGCCAAATTTTCCACCAGTGTTATTACCTTGTTAGCTAGAAAGAGGCAGAAAAATGACTGTAAGGTGAGGGAGTGGTGACAAGACAAGTAAGGCAACTCAATAAAATACAGGCTATAGACAGATTAAAAGTGAAATGAAAGATTTGTTGAATTAATAATTACATTTATTCATATGTCTCATTCAGTGTGTGTGCACTGTATTTTTGCGTGCATTGTCGGATAGATACAGAGAGTTAGTGGACTTCAACTTTATTGTTTTTACTGCTTGTCTAAAGTAGGAATTTAGCAAATTCACATTAATTATAGTACAGAATATGTATTAGTATACAGGGAACATTAAGTACTTCTCAAATCTATACATTTCAGTCCTGGTGCACTTTTAATCTTGTCACTATTACCAGGGCTCCTTTTTTCCCCAGCAGAAACTTTATTCACCAAGACCAGTCTCTTTAGTTCCCCCTCAACAACCTAAACTCCCTGCCATCTGTTTATGTTGTTACTCTCAAGTGCAATATCATGAGACTTTCACCTTCAATTTGGTTTACTGTTCAAACAGTTAAATGTCTGGTCACTTTTTTAAATGAAATTGATCATGTCTGAACTTAACAAATATACTGTCAAAGAAAAAGCCTCCATCTTCAGTCATCATAGTTTCTGATGGGAGGAAAAACTCTGAATAACGAGAGCAAGGGGCTTTAGGGTCAGGTCATTCTGTTTGGCAATGTCTAATATTGAATACATCTGCTAAACACGAAGCAGTTTTCTTAAATGTCACACACTAAAGTGGAGGAGGTCCCACAAGGTGTGTCAGATTTCCTCAATCCTGTTGTTTCAGTGACCAATTAAAAATAAACATAGTAATTTGCTTGAGACTGACTTACACGACTGTGCAGTCATATAATTGTGTATTTCTGGCTGGGTTTGGTGTCAGGTGGTGTTTATCCAAAAGTTTTGGTTGTGATTAGACTCAAAATATTTTAAATTTTGTTTTGCTTAATCATGTCCACAAACTTGATGGTGGTCAATTTGCTGATTGTGAAGTACCTTACAAAGGTAACTCTTTTCATTTTTGCCTCCTTACCCTTATAAACTACCAACAGCTCTGATTTTTAAATGATGTCCCACTCACATAGATACACAATAATGAACTTCTTGGTCTACACTAAAATAAAACCTAGAAAAAGACATATTATTTACAAATAAAAAAACTAACAACAACTTAACAAGTATACTTACAAAAACAGCTACAAACAAATGTACAACGTCAGTGAACAACTGAAATAGTTCCCAGGCACTTGTGATGCAAAAAGATACATAATTACACATTTAAGTGCTACAATCTTACAACATAAAAGAACATAATACAATTTACAGTTGTTATTTGGGAAATAAAATACAACAACCCTTAGAGAGTAAAGTGAGAATACCTTCATTTTAAGTAACGTTACAGCATGAAGCTCAGTATGCTAGCAATTAGTACCATTGTATAATTTGTACCTGACAGTAACAGATGAAGGTGATGTCAGTAAAATTTAACACATTAAACTATTTGCTCCTTCAAATATTTCCCCCCATACAACATAAACAAGGTGAAAAAAACAAATAGGAGCTACCAGGTCCTTAGTTGGCAGTACAATAATATCAACATAATAAAAATATGTTTGCTTTGACAAATTCAAACCAGCACAATGTTACAAGCACATACAACTGTGTGGGGAAGAATGCGTCATTATACTTAAACAAGCTGATTAATGCAAATGCAGATTCCTGGGTTTCACCATTGCATTAAGTAATCCAAAACTTCTCTGCTTTCCCTTGATCTGAATTCATCCCACATCCTTTGACTTATGTCTCCTCTGACTTGTCTTTTATCCAGAGGTCATTGTTGCAAACAATGAGGAAACGAGACACCCGTTTTCTTGTTTCTTTGACCCGTTTCCCTCTCTTATTCACCTCTTTGATGGATTGTCAGTCGCAAGAATTGCTGCTTTGGATAAACTGCGTTTTCTCTTGAACAGCTACAGATTGCTCTGTTATTGATTCATATAAGATACCCTGAGAAATTAAGCAAAAAAAAAAGAAAACCCCACAGTTTTGTTTTGCCTGGTTGTTCTGTATGTGCATGTGTTTTTCTTAGAATGACAATCAGCTGCTCATTACTGTTATTTCACCATCAAGAGCACACATTGCAAACTGTATCCTAATTTTATTTATATTGGCTTCTAATGACGAGAATGAACACTACATGATTTCCTCATGAGAGATTTGCACAAGGTGCGTGGCAGGATTGTGTTATTTTGTGAATGAAAATGTAAATGAATACATGATCTGTGTGTTTGTACATTACAGGACATGCATGCATCATTATGTTATGTAGGTCTGTGTATGTATGTATTTACAGAATGTGTATGTCTCTATTCGGTGTCTGGCTATGTACACACAGCACACATAGCTGTTACTGGTTGACTTAAGTTCCATGTCACTCCCTCTTCTGGGTCAGTCTGTTGGGAGCTCCTGTGTTATGCAGATAGGCCTGAGCACAGAATAGTGTCTCATGTTGCCTCTCTGTCAACAACCTTCCCTGCAGAGTCCAGCCATCAGTTCCTATAGCACTTGGCGAAAAATGAAGAGTCCGCAGAAATCACTCAAGATGGAGCCCAAGTTGAGATTAATTCCACATGTGCTGCGGCTAAATGTCCTCAAACTAATACAAGTATTTAAAATAACAGTAAATAGCTTGACCTAGCTTTCGTTTTTGCTGAAGGAAAACAGTCCCATTTGAATCACGTCCAGGGATCCTTCCTCAGGTTGTCATATTTGTCAAAGATCCAGAAAGTCTTTGGTATGCAGGCCTTACCGGATGGCAGTAAAACAACAAAAGCCATTTGACAACTTCAAAGAATCTAACATGGCATGTAAATAATGTCACCTGTCAGGTACGGTCTCGAGACGTTTACTCCTCTTTGGTAGTGTATACTTGTAAAGTAACATTCAGAGATACAACACTGGTTTACGAATGCTATATGTAGAGACACGCTGACTATGTGTGTTTATGAATGAAGAGTAAAGATGCCGCGGATCTTGTTGTACTTGTAGGAATGAAAGAGCCATGATAAATTCAGCTTAAAGCCCAGTGCTGCCTCATGGTTAATAAAGACTGGAAGCTGGATGTCAGATTACGGGTAAAGGCAGGATGGAATGATTATAAACTATTTCTGTCTGCATTGACTTCACATTGTGTAGATTTTAAAACTTAAGAATGAGTTATTATAAGCACGGCCTGATGGTTAAGTGAAGGGCTTTGGCTTCCTTTGCTGATTTGATTAGGTACATTAGTAGCAATTCAGCTTTTATCATTTCTGGCATCTTCCTGTTTTATTTCTTGATCAAACATGAAATACTTCTTCAGAATTCATGATATTTGATAATTACATTGACTGCTGGCTTCATGAGGGAATAGCTTAAAATATTTATAGCATAAATCATGTGGAGTAACTGAGGCCATGGAAGAATAATATGGTTCAGGTGTTTTGCTAACTGACAAGCTTAAATCACACTACTGAAGTGGCGGTCGGCTTTGCAGCACTTGGGCTTAGCACAAGACTCTGAGCAATGTCGTCACGGTTGATCTTGCGCAGCGCTGTGCACAGTGTGTCGATGCTGGCGCTGTCCTTTCTTGCCCAATCGGATAGGAGCGCGCGGACAGGATGCTCTTCTTGCCGGAAGGTCGCGATCCGCTCCTCCTCGTATCCCAGGAGGCCCGCCAGGTTGCACCAGTCGCTGTCGTCCATGTGGTTGCAGTTGTCCCCTTCGTTGCCCCTGAACAGCAGCTTCTCTACTTTCTCTCTGGTGTGAAGAGGAAGGAGCAAACAAGGCTCTTCATCCACGGTGACAACTGCAGAGGGAAAAATAGATATTATTAAATTTACCTTTAAAACATTTTTGCCATGGTTCGCATAATATAAATGCATTTTCCTGCTCTCTAAGACTGACCCATATAATAAAGCAAGGATGATTCATACATTCTGTTTATGAGCTTTTTAACTGACTGTAATTACTTTTAAAAGGAAAGTGACTGAGTTTATATTTCCTCCAGCAGCAGCATGGTTTGTTTGGAGTAAATTAAAAAAAAGCAATGGGTAGTTACAACCTTAACCAATCCAAACTAATCCTTAACACCTGCCACAGTCTTCTCCATCTCAGCGTTCTACCTTTACCATTATCTGGGCAAACATGTGGTTTTAAAAGTCCTAGTCTT
Organism: Naso thynnoides; assembly: GCA_029783665.1. Taxonomy (NCBI): domain Eukaryota; kingdom Metazoa; phylum Chordata; class Actinopteri; order Acanthuriformes; family Acanthuridae; genus Naso; species Naso thynnoides. The sequence continues at coordinate 11,952,793 of JAQLOL010000014.1, read as the reverse complement.
TCAAACTGGTTTGTCAGGACTGGAAAGTGAGAGGTGCTCATGCTGCCAAATAGCAAACACTGTAGCTCTGTCAGTGTCGTAATCCTTGTTTGTTGATTTGTCACAGTGGTTTTGAAAGGTCACATTTATGATAAAGTTGGTGAACCCACTAGATGGCTCATTCCAGGAGAGTTTTTTTTTTCTTTTGACTGACATGGAGAAACAGTTCAGGGTGCAGGTTGTGTGTACAGTCACTAACACAAAATTCCATCAGACTTGTTTGTGGGTTAGAAGAAACCCATTTCAAGGAGAACTCAGGACAAGACAAACACCTACTTTGGTGCTAAAATGTGCTTATAGCCATTTTAAAGGAAAACTGCACTTTCTGGGGGATTTAGCGTGTCATCCACAATCCCTACATTAGACAAGAACATAAATGCCTTTTCCTTCTTTGTGCACTCAGTTGGCTGCTAGATAGCCAGTTTTGTACATTCAATGGAAGTAGAGGGGATACACCATTACTGCCCTCTAAAGCCCCTAAAAACACCCAAATAGTCTCGGACCATACAGTTTTGAATGTGACAGTCACCACATGGCAATTTGGTGCAACCAGTTTTTGGGTAAAAGAGCAATACTACCCCAGGTTTCTGTAACAGTAGTTTCAGTTGTGGTATATGCTAACTAAAAACAAAACTCATTATACTTGTGACTCGAGGACATGCATCAAAGTTTGCACAAGCTTTGCACACAACTCAGAACAGCCTCCTGCTTCTTCCAACACCTCCCCTTGCAAAAATTCTTCACTAGGTGCCCTTTCCAACCTGGACATGAATATTTCCTCATGGTGGTTTAATGCTCCCTTAATCGCAGTGTAAACACTTACACTACCACGTGCTCTGAGAGGTTAGCTAGCTGTAGGGAAACAAAGCTAACTGGCTACACTTACCAGGAGGAGAGTTGAAATTATCCTGTTTTTACACTTTGATCTGGTTTCCAAAAATTCAGTGAAAGTTGGTAGTGTTTAAGACAGACATTTCGCACTTTGATCCTTCCCGCAAACATAAGTTCCATACTGCAGACATTTGTGGTTTGGAGTGCAAAGTAAATTCAGATTTATGCTTCTGCGTTAAATCTATGCTGTACACCCCCCACCCCCCATAACATAGTGCATAGCCTACGTTGTAGCTTGATGTGCACCTCCCCAGAAATGTAACTGAACATCACGGCAACGCCAACCACAACAGCTATAATTGGTCCGCTTGGTGGACTCGCATTTCCTCCTACACATTTCCAGCCTCTTCTTCCCTACACATTTCCTGCTCATGCCCTGAACATAGACCAGGTTTAAGTAAGATTGCTCAAAGAAGTCCGCATACATAAAGATTGCTGGATGGCAGTTATTTCGAGGTGAGACATTTGAATCGGCCAATGTTGCCAGTTCAATAACCACAAAAGCTTAATAAGACAATGATTTTAAAAGTGGAGACTGCAAAGGGTGCCAAAGCAAATTGGGACAAAGATAAGGAAATGAGCAAGGAAATAAAGTTATTACTATCACAGGCATTAATAAAAATATAGAACATACTGAAATCAGATTTTTCATATTCACATTTCTATTTGCCTGCCTGTTTGGCTGGGCAACACATGCATGCCAACACAGAGGTATACAAGCTCTCAACAGTGTAGGCCCCTTGCATAGCTCACCTCAAGCAGCCGATGCAGAAGAAATCAGGCTAATCTGTGACTGAGACTGTATTCACATTGTTCGAAGTCAGTGTACCATTGCAATGATCTTAAGGCTTCTATTTTACGGTAAAAGGCCACACAATGTTACTTTAAGGAAGTGGCCTTTGTTTAATTACGGGTATTGATGTGTGACTGTACCTGTGTGTGCCTGAGACTGGGCCTGCTGCTCCTGCAGACTCTGGCTGTCCACAGAAATGCCGCTGTCACTGTGCAGCTTCTCTCCCTCAGGTGAGGGCGTCTGGTTCTGGTTGGCTGTGCAGTTATTCGCTCCCTGCTTGTTCTGCTTACAGCTGTTCCATCTGACAATGAGCCATTGTCAAAAAAAAAAAAAAAAACAGTTTAAAAGGAGGAAATACATTGTGCTGGTGAAAATAATTCAATTCGTGTAGTTCAGAGACTTTTCTTCCAAAATAAACAACAACATCAGTTTCGGCCCAACGGTTACTGAAGTTTATATTTGAATTAATGTCGAGCAACAAAGTCCACACGACATGTTTGAAGAAACATATTGTCCATTCAAAATTGAACAGTTGTTGGCTGTTTGTCGAGGCAACAAGAGAGGAGCATGTGTTTCAAATACACAAGAAGAGAGTAAACAGACCAAATGTGGCCCACAGGACAACAGTGTGCTCTCATCCCCAAAAGCAGCAGATGATTTCATTAAATGTTAAACAGCATAAAATTAAAATGTCATCAGATTTTGTTGCCCATGTGCATTTGTAATGAGTATCAGATATCTTTGCTCTTTCCTTCAGTCTTTGAATATTTTTAACATTGACTTTTACCGGAAGACACCATTGAGTTATTTGAACACTTAAAAATTTTTTAAAAAAGTATATACTCAAAAAATAAAAGTAAACAGAAGTAATAAAATAGAAGCCACAAACTGGGTCTTAGATCAGGGGTTGTCGGCCTGGACCCCCTGTGGGATCAAAAAGTAAATCTGAGGAGTCACAGAATAATTAAGAAAATTAATTACAAAAATTTTTTTAAAGTAACTTTTCTAAGATTTTTGCTTTTTTTTCACGAAACACTGTCATTCTCATGTTTCGACAACAAAAAAAGGAAAATAAAGATCAACCCAGAGTTACACTTATAATTTAGCTGTGGCTTGTCAGATTTTAAGATGTATCATTTTGTTTACAGTGTGCTTTACATTTCTGCACCTCACCTGTTTTTCGTCCTTACCTCTTGAAGATGATAAAGGCAACAAGGCCAACCACAACCGCTGCCAGGATGGAGCAGTAAATGGGAATGAGTTTGTCGTTCAGACCATTATAGAGTCGCTCCTGGGAGTCACCATTAGTGGTGGTGGAGGAGGAGGTGGTGGTTGTGGTGGTGGTGCTCTCTGTAGAGCCCTCTAGTGGAAGGTCATCTGAAAACTCATAGTAGGGGGAAATGGAGAAGGGTATGGGAGGCACTGAAGAGTCCGGCGAAGGAGCTGTGACAGAGAAGTATACATGGAGACAAAATCTATAAGCATCATGAGTATGTGAAAACAAAACTACTTTTCAGTTTTATTTATTTGAGCTGCTTTAACACATCACCGACATGTTTTTTTTTACTATTTTAGTTGATAAGGCAAATTTGTAATCAAACAATTGTCCATTTGTCCATTTACACATCCAGTAGTCATGGCGCAACACTAGTATTTATGTGGAGTCGGGTTTCGGACCAAATGGCAAACATAAATCACATGTTCACTGTAATATGGGCTCTGATTTTACCAACTCCTGAGGGAAATGTTTTGTTCTTTCTTTGCTAGATTTGCTTACTTTATCTGACATTTGTTTGGCTGAACAATGAGTAAGAGAGGTTTTTTTTTTCTTTCTGGAAACAGCAGCAAGCTGCCGCTTGATACAACACCATCATCAGTTGCAAGAATGAGCCAAAAGTTTGAGACTGTAAAACAGAAAACCAAATCAGTAAGTTGAGAATGCTTGATAGAGTAGTGGGGAACGGCAAAATTTACAATAAGCAACATCTTTAATATTTGACATAGGACTATTAAACAATTGTGAACAAAAAAATACTGATTTGTGTAGCTTCCGTCTTTGCAGCCGCTTGTGGACTTAAAAAGATGTTCACACAGAATACTGCAGCCTCGCTGCTCCTCCCTGTTTACGGCTACAGGCTACATGAGCCACTAGCTGGCATAATGCACTCGACTCTCCATCTAAACTGTCCATTGCCAGGTTGATTTGTTGTTTGTTTGTTTCAAAATTTTGACTGTGTGCCCAGCAATATAATAATAATTCAATACTAAACTGATGGCACTCTTTTAAAACCAAAAGCATGCTTAAAACTCAAGCCCTGAACTCATTTTTGGAGTTTACTCTTGTCACATTTTAAGTGTGTGCTAACTTGTCTAAAATGTAGGGTGGCAACATCGGTCTATCAAATAAATTTTGTTTTCTGATACAATTTCATTTCTAATTCCACCAAATAAGATTTTTTTCTCAAGACTTCAAAATAGCAGCAGTCATTGACAAACACCTCCAGGCCAAAGTTTCCCCACTACCATTCAACAGCAGATGGAAAGACGTGCTGTAGATCGTTTGATACCCTGCAGACCAAAATTTTATTTTATCTTGAATGCATGACTGATTTTTTTTCTTCTTTCCACTATAACCCAAATAACCATAAATGTATCTCATGTTGCAAACATAAAACAAGCACACACCCACCCACTCACCCACCCACACACCCACCCACACACACACACACACACACACACACCAAATGGTCATTTCCCCTAAACTCCAGGGAGCCCTAATGAGGGAAAGAGCAACTCTGTCCATACCATCCTGCCCACTTTCCTTCAACCATTAACGCTGAGCACAGTCGTTCGCTCCTCACCGCAGATGTGGAAACCCATCCTCGCCTGTCACTTACTTACAGTTATTCACATCATCAACAGGAAATCATCCTGCTGGCTTCAGGGGCTTTAAATACCTCAGGAGAGACGCTGAATGCAAGGAGGCCATTTTACACTAATGAGGTGAAAACATTTTTAATGAGAGCTTATTTAGATGGATGGATGGACTGCTGTGGGGCTTTTAGCTCGAGGAATTTTGAGGATGTTATAAGTACTTTCTGCCAACACCAATATAGTGAACATCCTATTAACTTATGAGGCTGGGTGTCCATCATTCCTAATCCTTGCCCTGTAAAGCTACTGATTTTTTTTGTTTGTTTGTTTTACTGAAAATAAATCTTACGGAGTTGTTGGTTTAATATTACGCTGGAGCCTAACAGGAAAGATGCTCTGCAGGGTTACTTACAAGTGTCATAAATGTCTGTTTGTACTGCTGCTAATGTGTTAGCATCAGTCTTTACCCAACTTTATACTGTGATTGCTGGCTTCTGCTGGGTTCAACGAGTCGTGTCCTCCAGGTGTTTTCAGCTCACTCAGCACATCACAACTTACTTACAGGTGGCCAAACCACAAATTATCCTCCCTTCACACCTTCTCCCTTCCGACTGATATCCTGTTATTCAGCTCTGAATTCAAAGTAAGCTTCATACTTTAAGGTGAATGCCACAGATTTTAAGTTCATTTAACATAAAGGACCTTTTAAAAGAAATTGTGCAAATGTTTCATAATATAAGACGAAAGAGAAAATAAAACACTAATGTCTGTTTACAGGTCTTAGGGAGAACACCTAGTCTCTGACCTCATCACTCCACATAGATGTCTGTATATACAATATAGAGAAATGATGAGCAAATATTTTAGCTCGTTCCTCACCTCTGCTTGAGGCAACTAGGAGTTTAACGCACTTAATTCTCCAATTGAACAAGTTTTGACATGGAACACCACTGCGAGGAACAAAAAAGTCAGTATTTCTGGTTCTGCAGCATTGATTTTTATCCTTAAACTATAAGTTGGGAGCCTGAAAAAAGGAGTGCAATGCTACGTGGGTGGAGCATGCTCAGTTAAAATACTGGCTAACAACTGTATAAGAAACACAAACAACAACCAAACAGATTTGTGATGATGCACTGCTGCATATTAAATTCCTTCCCATCTTCCTTTGTTTCCCCAAAAGACAGGCAAGCGTATACGGACCCGCATCTCCACTATGGCTTGTCTGTCTGTGTCTCCTCGACAGTTTTCGACCCTAACAACTCACACAAACACATACGCACTCGAAACCAGACACCACTCATTGACAGAAATCTCCTTTGTCCAGCACAAATGCCCCCTCCCCATCTCTTTATCCTACAGTCCTCTCCTTCAATCTATTTTACCGCAGGCTACACTTTTGCTTGTTCCTATTAGGCATTTCCTTTCCTGTCAGTCAGACATATGGTCATTTTGACGGCACTTTCTCCTCTTGTTCCCTCTTTTCCGTCTCCCCCTGAGCCCCTCTAATGATGCAAAACACAACATTGTTGTATATCTGTTATTCTTTTTGCTCATTAACCTTCTGTCTCATTCATCCATCCTTCCTTCTGCTGTATACATCTTCATCATACTGTGCTTTCCAGCTCTTCCTCCCTCCCCCTCTGAATAACAGTTAAAAGGGGCCCAGAGTGCCTTTACTGAACCACTGACTCAACCTCTCATGTTGGATGATCATGGAGATGCATGGTTTTCATTCAACAATATAATGAGACAATCTTAATCCTACACTGTTAATCTGTGTTATCATTATTTATAGCATTAATGCTCATGCCATGTCCCATACAGTGTATTTTTTTTCAAGATGACACAACACAGTCTTGTGTTATTTTGTTACATAGAGACAAATTAAATCTATTTGTGCAAATGTACACAAACCTTAGTGACACTGGGCTGAAAGACAATAACATTCAAGTCCTGAAATGGTCTCTCACACTCTGTCCCTGATCCCATCACCCAAACAGGACACACTAAACCTCACAGAGCGTTCGCGGATGGTATTCCCATTTTAAAATTACAGCATGTGCAAACTTGGAGGTCCAATTAAAAGAACAAAAATGTCACAGGTCAAAATGTGGCAGTAGCTTGTCATTAAGATCATAAAAACTGAAATGTGGAGCTGTCAAGATTACAGGTTCAGTCAACTGTAACTGCTGTCAACGAGCTTTTTATTGTGTTTATGTAAAGGATTGTTTTGTTGTGGGTGAAATTTCTGGAATTAACCTTCTGGTTTTGTCTGTTAATGATTAACTCGCGGAAATCCGGGCACATGTGTACTTGCCAGTGTTAGATAAGTAATTGTATGGAACAATCTAGTTGCTCTGCCCCCTTGCATGTGTGTATTTGTGTGCAGTTGGAGTGTGTGTTTGTAATCTGTGTTCAAAGTGAATGTTTGTGTGTATGTGTGGGGTAGCAGCCACGCCTGAGTTTAACTCGCCACTCCAACCTCTTGCAAACAGGCACTTTTAAACAGGTGTTGCTGCTGTTTCAACACCTTTTTTAAAAGGCCAACTTTGGTGTTAAACAGAAAGGGAGGGCGGGGCTTCCGACGTGAGCCAAGTTGTTTTTTTAAATATATGTCATTACACCTGAGCACAGATGTGACTGCTGCCAAGACCTGCCTGACAAAACCTGAAGTACTTCCACCAGTGAGACATTTTTATGGTTTTATCGTTGTTACAACAAGGACAAGAGGATAAATGATGATGACTGAATAATGCAGTTACCCCTTTTTTGTTGATCTGCTGCTGATTTCCTATGAATAACCACTTCTTGTCTTTTTCTCACACTTTCTCTTTTCTCCTTGAGGCCTCCTGCTCAGTTCCAACCTTACATGACCCATCTCTTTTTTCTGCCCATGTGCTTCAGGCTGAACACACCCCTGGATGTGTATGCACGTTTTTAAATTTCTACAGGGTGCATGTGTGTGCACCCCTGTGTCTTTGTGTAGGTGTGTGCGTGTGTTCTGCGGCAGACTGTGATCAGCACTAGTAGAGGTCAACAAGAGAAACTCGAGACTGCAGACGAGTAATTCCATCGCTTTTATCGACCAGGCCACATTCACAGCATCTGTTCCTTCTCTCTGCTCTCTCAAGCTTTCTCCATCTCTTCCTTTTCTGCAGCTCCAGAGTTCTACTCTGTATGTCATTTATGTTTTGTTATGCAGTTCATCAATGGATATGCTTGTCATTATGGTCGTTTTGGTTATATTCTGGGTGTCACTTATCACCAACACTCCTTGAAAAATGTAATACATATCTTAAACTGTTAAATTAAATAGATAAAAATAGTTAATCATTTTTAAGCTTTATGTCAGTTATGTTTTAGGTTGCCAGGTTGTGTAAAAACCCGTCTGGGTTTAATGCATCCTACTTGGTAGTAATGCAGTTGAATGCATCTATTAAAGTTATTATTCATGACTGGTAATCATCAATAAGTCATTAATAAATGGATTTCGGTGCATATCTTCTGCAACACTTCTTCAGAAGGTAAGTGGTTTTAGAGTACAATTAGTTAAAGTGATTTTCCATAATCTTGCAACCTCAAAGTTGTTCTCATTAATGACTTATACCTGATTCATAAAGTGTCTGTAAATCATTTATTAATAACTACTACCAAAGCCATTAGTTCCAACTATCAACTCTTTAAAATGGGTGCAGTTTTAGGATGTGGTACCAAGTAACAGTGAAATCCTGACAAGATTCTCTGGAATTTTTGACAAGAAAAATGTAACAAATTAGCAACAAACAGTGCAGCTCTCGATCATGGCAGTTGAGAAGATTAACAGCACTAAGAAAAATACGCAGCTAGGCAGAGGCAAAATCCCCCGACACATACTGTAAATCTTCTCAATGTCAAAACTTTGACTGCCTCCGCTGAATTTTTAGCCATGAATGAACGGCACGAGCGAAAGCACAAGTGTTGTGGTCACCCTTGGACCAGAATGCCCCACTCGTGCCAAATCACCTCCTAAAATTTCCCCACCGAGTGTCGAGGGGTAAATTCCTGAGGGATGGCAGTCGACTTCAGGAGACTGAGTCAAAGCAACAAGGGGTTAATTCTTGTTTGGCAGCATAGAAAGAGACACAGTCGACTTTAAAACTTCCTTCATTCCGACAATGCCCATACTGTGTGGAAGAGGGTGCAAAGAGTTGAAGTGAGAGGGTCAGCTGTGGCCAAAGAGTCAGTAGAGATATAAGTCAGGAGACGTTTGGAGACCAAGCTATAGCCACACAATGAGTGACTGTGCAATACAAAGACGGTGAATTGTTTAGTCAGGCTGGAATTGGGGGTTCTTCACAGCTATTGATGTGGAAATGCTTGGATGCAGGAAATCAGAAATGTCGATGGCATTTTGCCCTTTATCGTTTCTCCAATTTGTCTTCTTATTATTATCTGTTTGTCAGATGCTCAACGGAACTGACCATTCATCAAGCCCTTTCCATGGACAGTGACTGTCCAAGCTTGGCAACCATAACCAAGCACGGCAGGCTAAGCTTTGGGGATATCCACAGGTTGAAGCAATGCACATGAGCCTCTTAGAAAAGGCCATTTTTAAAAAGTTTGAGAGTGGTGTCTCCTTTAAGCCAAAAATACAACAGAAAAGGTTTAAAAGCTGAAAGCTTTAATGTATTAAGGATCTGAAAATCCAAAACTGAACTGTGTCTCCAGAGCACTGTCAACAGCCTGATACTGTTTCATTTATCTGAAAGATGCAGCTGACACTCTCTGACTGCGACTACAGGTTTTCCTCTGTTTCCCTCATTACCAACAGGCCTCACAGTGGATCCTTCAGCAAAGATGTTCAAGTCTGTAACATTGCTTTTACCTTCAGTGAGGTCTGTGAGTGTACTGTTTTTGAGATTGCTGTCATTATTGGGACTGAGCCCCTTCAGCTCAAGATGTCTGAAAACCTTTAAAAGCACATGGGGACAGAGTTGACTGGTTTTACACGGGGTAAGGAAATGTATTCAAATATTCAATATTTATCCAAAATTATTTGAATAATATGCACTGAGTCAAGCAAAGAAGTTGAACCACGGACATTAGTTAAGGACCTGGTGGTGCACAAGGCTCAGAGAATGACGCTAAGACAGTTAAATAACATCACCACAACTAAAGTGGACTTCAACAGTCAATTTCCTGCCATAAGATCCTGTGGTGGTTTGCTGAATTGATATCAAATGCAACTGTAGCCTGCAGTTATTCCGTAATTACAGGAAAGTTTTGCATTTTAAAGCAAGTTGTCACTGCAGGGTCTGAAAGTCCAACTGTCAGCCACATCAGCAACGATTTTAAAGACATAAACATTAATAACTAGTTCATTTTAATCTGAGTGAACTGAACTTTGAGCTAGCCCTTGTAAAGAGTGAATTAACACAACTTTGACTTTGTGGATATTAACAAATTTGTGGCAAATAAAAACAAGTTTGTCAGAGTCCTGGATGTTGCGAGGTGATTATAAAGTTCAGATGAGTGTTAGCAGCTCTGTCCTGCTCTTTACAGATTTTGGGTAAATTTGCATTCAAAAACATCCTCTGAAGTTGTTATCTGAAGTTGCAACGGTTCCGTTAAACTTTCTGCTACTCTGTATCCTCATGCTAAAAGGCTAAAAGCCTTAATATAAAAAGTGACACATAAACATGTAGCCATCATGTGCATATTAGAATTCTTCTTTTAAATTATCTCAAGAACATCAAAAACATCAGTCAAAGATGGCGTCTTCAATCAGATTACAGAGCTGACATTGACTAAATTAGCTAGTTATCTACAGCAGATTAAAACTGCCAGAGAGAGAGGTTGACAGTTGCCTCATTCATTCCCATTTTCCCTTCCTTTCCATCAATCATTCCATGTTTGCTCTTCCTTTGCCTTTCAGTCTTGATTTAGTTGAACTGGTCTGGTCTTGATTGTGCCGCGAATGGGGCCAGTTAGCAGATTATGCTTCCTGATTTCTGGAGGGCAGCCTGTCGATTGTTAAGGTCAGCCAAATTCAGGAAGGAAACAGCTCCCTCCTCCTACCTACCTACCTACCAACCTATCAATTCAATAACTAAATGCACTCGACCCGATCACCCTCCCCCTCTGGTTTCCTCTTAACCGCACCCACTCGACCTTCATCCTTCATTATGCTGTCTCAGATCTGTAATGTTCAATAAGTCATCATATTGATTTCAATCTGTGCATACTATAGGAGCAGGAGTAACAGTGTCGATCTGTCTACGTATGGCTATGTGGGTGTTATGTGACTCATACTTGAGCAATCCTGTAAACTTTCTTTCTGCACATGTATGTGCATGAATGACATGATTGTATCCACGCTGCAAACCACAACCTGCTGCTTCTGTTGCCACAAGAACATAAAAATCAGGGTTTGTGTGACAGGTGAGCCCACATATGTGCAGTAAATCCTGGGTACAAGAGAGGAACAGGGTCAAAGCTTGGAAGTCTCTCCTTTCCTCTGGCATTAAGGGCTAAAAGCCAAAACCTCTAGATGATAAGAACAGGAAGCAACCACCCTGTCAGACTCTAGCACTGCTCATACAGTTTTAACCATGGTATGACGCAGGCCTTGTCAAAGTGTGTTAGCATGGCTGACCACTCCTATTGATAATACATTTTCATAAAATGTCACTTAGGGCATGACAAGAATTAACCCATAACCAGGGCTTAATTTGTGAAGGCTCCTGAAACCTCCCAGATGGGACTGACACCTATTTGATTGGATCCAACATTTCACTGTGTATCTGTTCTTCTTGTTTGGCTATTTCGCATGCAGTTTACATCTAACTTTAAAAAAGAGATGGAAAGATATATGATGACATCGAGGTTTTGTGCACGTCATGTGAGATAACTTTAGCAGTTGCAATTTGAGTAAAGATACATCACCGGCCAACTGTGACAAGGAAACACTGGAAAAATGTTTGTTGCAATTACAGCCAAGTATGGTGGCCATGAAATGCCATCTTTAGAGCCAGTGCTTGACTTGTCAGTTCTGGGCTAATGTAGAAACATTGGCAGTGAAAGATTATGGACTCTTGGGAAGACAGTCTGCTCCCTCTGTAGACACAAAAGGCTCATTAAAAGGTAATAACAATATGATTCTTATCTTTAGGTGGTTAGAAAAACATACTAATGAATGTTTTATTTATTTTCTCCCATATTCTATCAAATGATCTCCATACATCCTGCACACTGGACCTTTAATAAGCACGTTGTGCATTGTGCTCTTTTCTCCTTTTTAAAGGTCCATACTAGTGTTACTACATGTCATTGTCCTTTGTCAACATAGACTACATATGTTAAATCAATTCCACACATTTTTCCCCAAATAGCTTTATCTATGAGATGTCATGTTTATTTATATTGTGTCCATATTCAATAAATTTTACAAAAAGTACCTGAAAATGTGTGACACTATTAGTTAAAAAGAATGTCTGTGTCAAAGTCCTTCTTCACACTAATATTCAAGATAGGAAGGCAGCACTTGTTATGAACTATTTTTTCTGGTGTAATAACTAATGTTCCCATGGCTCCCAGCCCCCCTCTCTCTCTCGGTCAGCAACTTTTCACCAAATAAACTCAGACCTTCACTTCAGAATGGTGAACTACATATACCTAACAACTTTCACGTGTCCTGTGGTGTTTCTATACCCTGTTTCAATATGAACGTCTGTGATTGGGATTTAAAAATGCAGTCTGAGACCTACTAAAATAAAACACATGGTTAATTTTTAAAAACAACATTTGTAGAAGATAATGGCAATGTTTGCTAATGGTGAGAAGTGAGAAATAGACTGATATTTTCCATTAAACCAAGACCATGATCAAGTACTATGACTGTGGAGGATTTTTTGCCAGAAAGTAAAAATTCATTAACATTCACGCGATGCATCCAAAATTTAGCAACTTTTTTTTTGATACTTGATTACCATTTCATCATATATATATAAAATTTTTAGCAGACAAGGTTAACCCCTACAGTACAGGCTTGCCTTGGCTGATGTATGATGAAACAGTAGATGTCACTTTGCAGAGTGGGTATTAAGAGCGCTAATCAACTTCACTTGTCTCGTGTTGTTGTGACCCCTGAAGGGATTGTGGGGATTATGCCATGTTGTTCAGTGCACATCCCCGGGGGAAACTCACCCCCTCCACATTCAAGCCTCCCATGACCTTCAACCTCTGACCAGGCTCTGCAGCCTGCATAAAGAGTGGCTCATACCACGCTTCTTTAGATAAGCATCTTGCCTTCAGACCCTCAACTCCGTGGGTCCAGCCTCATAAAGTCTGCTCGGTATAAGCATTGTTTTACAATCAGAGAGATGAAGAGAGGGACTCCTTTTCTGGCAAGACTCATAACAAACCACTAATCCCTTTGGAAGTGTGGGAGGAAATTGGATTTTCACACAACAGCTGAGCTTGTATGCTCATGACGGGATGCTGAATCATCACAAGGGAAAATTTACCACTAGGTTAAACTCAAATATAATCACATTGGCAACCGCAGTAGATCCAATGTTCTCTCCAAAGATAACCAGCAGTATAGTCAAGGTGATGTTATTGTCCCTTCACTTGCAGTCAAAGTATGCCTTCAATGTCTCAATTTACGACTTTTCTTTATGTTTATCTGGCCTTCTGTGTGTTCCTCTCTCTCCCTCTACCCTCCTGACTGTGTTTAGCCTTCAGGCCTGTGTTGCCAACTCCACAGTACTAATGGATATGGACGTCTGGCAGCTCTACAGATTTGTAAGCTTTGATAACGCATGTGCTTCGGTAAAAAGATTACATTAGAAATAAAGGGCACATGATTGGGTTAGATAGACGAATAACATATGATGATGAGGCCCTTAATGGGCTGTGAGACGTCTTGCCTGGAATCACAGCAAAGCCGCATTCATCCCAAAGTACACTGTGTTAGTTATCTAAAGGATGTTTCAGTTGTTGGAGTTCTGGCTCCGTATACACTGTCTTAATCTTGGATGAATCATCTCTCATACATCACATTTCTCTCTCAGACCTCCAGTTGAATCAACTTGTGCTAAAGCGGCATTCTCAATGGAAGATGTTTACTGCTTGGTAGAAAAACATCAGTGAATGTTTTGTGCACTTCTGCAGATCAAATAACATTTTCCGTCTGTGTTATTTTCCTTGGTTCTCATAAGGCTGAACGAACACTATGCAGTTGATTAATCTGGTATGTTGTATTAAGTCACACTACATGTTTAATCACTTATATGCAAGCAATGATTTCTTTGTTCATATTACAGTCCAACTGACTGGTCAGGATGTGGGTGACAACCAGTGTTGTGCCGCTCACTTAAAAAATGTAATTGACTACCGTAGATGGAGGATTCAAGTCCAGTGATTAAGCTCACATCAGACTCAAGTCAGATTTAAGACAGACTTGACGATACGAAATTTGCTTGACGAACATGGATAAAAGAGTCTAAGCCTGACTTTTACTTGGTACTTTACCTGGGACTTGACTTAGACTTGACACAGATAACTCGAAAGAACTTGACTTTAATGGTTCGCTTTTTAAACACGATTGGGTAATTTCCTACTTGAATCATGGGTGTATTGAGGAAAACTGGGGGCACTGTTTGGGGGTGGGGCCTCGTATATTCCTATGAGAGTTACTCAATGGTGCCTGAGGCCAATGAACTTTGACTTCTGGGTGGTATCAGTACTTGGATTATATGAATTGTTTGTCTCTGTATTGCAGGGCCCTTTGAGATTCAGAGGGGAATTATAATCAAATGAAAAATCTCTCAGCTCTTTTAAACTTCAAACGTCTCACTCCAAATGTTATCAGATCGAACAAATCAAATTATTATGGTAAAACGAATCATTTCGCGGACTTGTTATGCTCAAAAATACATACCCACTGTCTTACAGCTGCTTCTTTCACAATGTTGGTTTATCGGAAAAAATCTCTTTGAGTCCCAGTACATCACATGACATGTAATTACACGGTTTGGCCACTATGTAAAATTGACTTTGAAGCTGAACTTCCTGCAGAACAGCAGACCAGCTAGGCTGACGCACGGGGTACCTATCCTGAAGGGCAGGGTTAGTCCAAAAATAATCAAATTTGCATTCAAGGATTACGGTGTTGATCATGCTAATAAGAAGAGCAGGGATATGCAATTTCTGCAAAATTTAGTGATGATGGTCACTGCTACCAAAAGTCTTAGATTTATAGATTTATAATGTATAAGCAGGCTGTAACCGTTTTAAATTTAAAAAAAAAAGTTTTTCATGACCATTGTGTTATATAACTGACTAAAATGTGGAAACTGAAAGAAGATCATCAGAATTTCAGATGACTTTACTTGTGACTTGTCTGACTTACAGCAGGGACACGATTTAACTTTGATTCTCACTACAGAAGCTTCGAGATTTGCTTGTGACTTGCACATCGGTGACTTATTCCCATGTCCATTAAAAAAGTAACACCAAAAGTAACTAGTTTCATCTCCAATGTCTCTAATTACTTATTTCACTTGGCCCAGCTTTATTGCCAGAGAACATTAAAGCCTCCTCACCCCCAAATCTAATTTTCTATGTTAAAAATGTGTAGAAATATCAACTGTAGTTTAAAATGCAGCTACTGTTTGGTTGTATTGAATGACCATCAACAGCTAGCTTTACCACGTTACTTCAGACGCCTAATTCACACACTGACTGTACATTAACAAGTCAACTAAGGCATGTTAAAAAAAGTTTCTATAAATAAATAAATGAGTTCCTCTATTAACCATCAAATAACACAAATTTTCCGTTGTGACTTTTAGGAAAAGTTTGTTTTGTTTTTTTTACTTGAAACCCTATACAACCCTTTACAGATTGTTTTCCAGTCCATGGACGTACATTGGGCTGTTGAAAATATGTTGGGGAAATGACACTAAATGTATTTTTCAGATATCGGGAAGTAACCTGTATCGCTTTCCATGGTTTGGACCAGACATGTCAGTAAAATAAAATTAAAAATAATCATTTCAGTTTCACAGTTCAATGATGAACACAAACATTTTTTTTCAAAACACTATGGATGTATTATCACATTTATAAATTAGAGGGCTTTATTATATTTTGCCCACAAAATTTCTGTGTTGGCTTTTTTAACAGTTGTTGCCTTTCAGCAACTGGGGGTATTCGCAGCAAAAGTTTTCTGCAGAATTTGCAGTTTGGCAGCCATCGTCCTGAACAATATCCTCGTCGTCCTTTTTGCAGGAAGTGTTCCCACGCTAATGACTTAGACTGTTTCTTGCTGGATAAAAATCACTTTGTCACTCAGCCATTGCATTGCATCAGCATTAGTCGCACAAGGTTCAGGGACCAGGGTCTGTTTACATAGTGACAAAGCCCCGCCGACAATGTCCCATTCTTGTTTCTTAAATATATCTCTCTGTGTCTTACATTTCTCTCTCTATCGCTCTTTGATTGTCACAAATGTGTTCCCCACATATATCATTCTTTTTCCAAAGCATTTACGATGGCCAAATGTACCTCCTTTGCAGCACAGTAAAAGCTCACAGGAAAATTGTAGAAAGGTCAATACAGGACATATCAGTGAAATTATTATTTGCTCCAGGTCCATTGGAAACACCCTGCAAATAGGATCTAAGGTCAAAAATACCAAACTTGTCTTCAAAGTTTAAAAATTTACACACTAATAAACACACAAATACCTGAAACAGGCCATATAGTTACAAAAATATATGTGAAATCTTTTATAGTTTCAATGTTTTATTCATTATAGCTCCTTCATTTAGCCCCATGGGCTAAACTTAAAACTCTCACAGGGCAAATAGGATCATGGGAGAGGCACAAAAGACTCCCTTTAGCCTGAGACTCGTTCTGTCTTCACCACTGTGATAACAACATCCCTTAAAGCGCTCCCCCAACAGACTGGACGGCTAATCAACGGATTCCTTTTTTTTCCTTTCACAAAAGCGTTGATTTAATCTGCAAGGCATCAGGTCATTGGAATGAGCAGTGACTGCAGTCATAAGGAATTTGTGATTTGAAGTGTGATACCCACAGGGTGCAATGATATAAAAGAAATTCAGAGCCTTGTTCAGAGATATGACCTCCTTCAAAACCCTTGACATGGAGAGAGTGTGGTCTTTGTATCTGTGAAAGGGATGAGTTTGTGAAGACAATGAGACAAGCTTAGGCATGGCATTTAGGTTGATGGGCCAACAATGTCTGCAATGCCACACTGAGATTATCTGATAATACGACTGACAATGTGGACGTCAAGTGCATGGAACTGTGCGCACAGTGCTGGACAGCAAATATACGCCCACATGGATTCTATTAAGGCCATCACGACCCACAGCCATGCACCCCATCATTTAACCTTACTGGCTCCACACATGAGTTCATTATAAACCCGCTCAGTGTTTAGATAGGGTCATCCCACAACCATTTGCTAAATCGCAAATGAAAAATAAATCACTCAACAAGTGAATAATTGTCTTCTTGGAAGAAGCGATCGGTCTTTGAGAAGTATCACTTACTTCCTTTTCACATAAAACAATCTCATGAATGCCTTATTTATCTCTTTCTCTAAGAAGTGTAGCGCTTTGAGGGTTTTAAACTTAATAGCCTATTCTTTCATTGAACTATTTCAATGACTTTCTGGTGTCACAGCTGGTTACCTCTGAAAAAGTCTGGACTTTTGCAAGTAGGTTCTAAGGTTAGCTAGCTAATAATAGCACCCATTCACAAAAAACAAACTGACCCTTTGGGAATATTCCTAAAAAAGGTTTTGGGTGAGCGCAGCTGATACTGCTGTCCACATCCAGTCAGCATTAGGGTACCTAACATCGTATAAAACCCATAACTTTTATCAGTGACTTTTGCAAAGGTCTGTTTATTTTTTGCGAATGGGTGCTAACATTAGCTAGCTAACCTTAACACCCACTTGCAAAAGCCAAAACTTTAACTTTATCAACTTTATCAACTGCACCCTTGTCCTCTTTTCTTTTTTTGTCACTAGGAAAGAAGCAGAACAAATTATTTTTTCTTTTACTTAGATCTGTTTAACTATCACGGGACACAGCACTGCGGCATAATGAAAAGAGGGGGCTTGGACCCAGATTTAGTATTTTGAAAGGGGTGCTATGTCACGACTTAAAAACTGGTTTGCCGAAAACTGTGATATACAAGCTGACTACAAGTAAACTGTGACGTGGTGCAGACATCACGATCAATATGTGAGCTATGGTCTTACCTAGACAAACTGTGTCGGTTACAGAGGTGCATTGCTGCAGTACCTCCCCATCCTCACAGGTGGCGCAAGGGATGCAGGGCTCTCTAGAGTTTTCCTGGTCTGAGTAGGTGTCCCCGGTGCACTCCTCACACACCGTGTCTTGGTTGTATTCACAGCTGTACAGCATGCCCTGGCCTACAGGACATTTAGTACAGGGTTCACACTGCTGCGAGAATTCATTCAAATAGAAACCGTAGTTGCACACACAGGTGGCGTCATTGGAGTCCGTGCAAGGCGCCTTCATGCGGAACAGACCCGTGCATACTGTGCAGGGTCTGCATTTCTCTGTGTGACTCCAGTTTTCTGAGAAGGTTTCACCTAAAGGGAGAGAGCAGAAAACAACCATTGAAGTTTTTTGTTTGTTTGTTTTTAAATCTACCAGACGGCTGTTTCTTGTTAATTCAGTCATCTTTTTAAAGATGTTGATGGTACTAGTTGGTTCCACTCCAGGATCTGCTTTTGGAGGGAAAAAAAGTGCGTATGTAGAATTTTTTTTTTCCATTTTCAACTTGACCTTTAAAGCAGACAAAATCACATCTAATTGTCAGTACAAGGCAAAGTGTGATTACTGCATATTTCAAATTATTCTCATGGCACTCTTTATACAGGATAGAGACCAACCCTGTGAAAAAATAAGAAGCAGCCAACCGAACTTTATGGGATAGTAGGTGCTTGCATTACTGTCTGTCACGGTGATATCTTTTGTTATCAAAATCTGGGCACGCCATGTGACCTGTTCTGTTCTCTTCTGTTCTTTTAATAAATGTCTAAAATATATGTAAAAACATTATCTCCCTGCAACTAGTCGGTCTAGTGTATGTAGTAGTGATGTGCTCAAATACCCCTCTATTTCACCAGAAGCTCCCCACCTCTGATCAGAATTAACACGCTATTTTTGCCATTTGTCTTTTTCTTTGTCTTAAAGTCATCCAAATGGCTAAACAAGTGTTTGATTCTGTATAAAACAATATTAGGAATATTACTAGATAGTTAGATATCGCAAAGATATCACATTTCTAGATTACTAGATACACATATATTTGTGGTTTTAAATTCATTTTTTAAACAGCTAAATAAATGTCAGAATGTGGGAATGTTATCCAGATTTTTTTCATTTTGAGAAAGGCTAAAAAGAAATTTTGATTCAAAGTCACACTAACATTGGAACCTAGTTTAAGGGTCATTTCCTGGTGTGAATGTAAACACAAGAAGTAATTTATTTTAAAAAAAGTTTCCAATAAGTATGCATGAGCAGAGACAACATTTTTTTTAATCACTTCAATTGATGAACTTGGATACATCACATACTTTATGTTTTAGATGCATTTTGTAGACCTGAAAGATTTGTGAAGACAGAAATGTCTGTAGAGGACACAATCAATATTGCATGTTTTATGGAATTGTGTTTCAGCTGGATAGAGAACTGGGAAACACACTAAATTATGCAACAGACCTATTTGTAAGAGCAGTGTGTGTATGTGTGTGTGTGTGTGTGTGTGAGAGAGAGAGAGAGAGAGGGAGAGAGAGAGAGAGAGAGAGAGAGAGAGAGAGAGA